>OX103955.1:39250892-39838392 GCA_944470425.2 Schistosoma bovis
CTAATAATTTCTTTCTTGAATGTTTCTCATAGTCATGGACAGTTTTATTGTAGAACTGTCGTTGTCACCCTATCGATGTGTAAAAATGGTTACCGATTTTGAGATTATTACTTCACCAGCTCACCTATTATTCAATGGATCATTAATAAAATGGAAAGCTAATCACAATCGGGGGTGTGTCGTTTAGGTTTTTTGGCGCGGAATTCAAATATCATGTATGACGAGCAGTAAAAGTACATTTATATACTGCTCGAAACATTGAAAACAATAGTGGAAAATTCTTTTTTACTACAGCAGAGTAAAATTGGTAGTGTTGAACGTATTAAATGTTTGATTTTCCTCTTTAGGTTGTATATAATAGGAAAATAAACCCTATCGTTAAGCTCTTAATACTGAAACACGCCCTAACCTGGTAACATTTCATTTGATGAATGAACTAATCAGGTAGCGCCTCTTGTAGTTTTGGATGAAATTTATTCATCCATATGTCTATAGGAAAATTCGACACTACAACTAATGTCTAACATCTCAAACTCCAACCCTAAAGCCTTAAACCTTACCCTAAATATTTAACTTTAAACAGGAACATTGTGGGGACTCTCGAAAATCCGTTTGGGTTTTTATAATAGTCCGAAAAAGTGGACAATCTATCTCCCATAAGGACGAGTTTATATGTCGTGTTTTTTTCGATTTACAAACATAGTAACCTGTAGAAGACATCAATAGATTTATCAATTACGTAACTCAGTTCACACTTTATGATGCTACTGTTTTCTTCCTCATAAACTATCTATTTATAAAATGTGTTTACTGATTGACTGAGAACTGGCAGGAAATTCGTCCCGGATTTTTAAGCTCTTCCTTAAAGTATACTTTTACTGGTATTTCTCTCGCGCATTCAATGTGATAAAACATAATGGTCAATCATTTCTGAGTTTCATACAAAAACTTGGAATTATTTCACTCAGTTCAAATTGACTGTACAGTACGCTCATCGATTTGTGTACACTAAACAAATAAACCCTGCTACTAATCCCCTCTAATCCTCTCATATCTGTATGATAAGTCTGGTCAACCATAGGAAATGTGTATCTTAAGTAAAGGGAATCTCAGAGCACAAAAAGAAGTGTAAACTTTGTGATATAGAATACCAATTGAAAATTTTTGGTGTGAAACTTAAAAGCTGTTGCCCAGTTTGTATAGTTGAACAAAATCTTCATTTCTGATATCTTTGATGGATTTATATATTTGTGTATGTATCATATTTATATGTGACAGTATTGTAGTAGTCACATCGAATGTGAACTGGTGGTTTTTTTATAGACCTCATCAGTCGCATATTAATACAATTCATTGTGGTTGTTTCAGATCACTACCCGTCAGTATTAACTGTAGAATGTCAGTAATTAAACTGGTGATTTATGCGTAATATACCCATTTTTATGACTGTTGAGAAACTTGACATTTTACTTGGAGCTGGATAAAGTCAATCAGTGCTGAATCACTGCTGGTATCTAATCTTTCTCTTGTAACTAATCGGATGGTTTGGTCTTCATCTTAGTGGTTTCCGATGTTTCTTTTAAAACGTTGACTCGTGAAAGAATGAAACTACTGACTTATGGTATCAGTTTGTTATTTAAGTTTTTTTAATGGTTTGTAGATCCTTCGTTTTACTTTCCGATTGTTGAAATAACTACGTAGGCTAACCATCCCAAGACTAATGATTATTTATTTATAACTCACGTATAACCTGCCCCAAAAGTTAGTGTAGGGTCTGCGGCGAGTGAAAGTTTAGACTAATTGGAGGCTTTCGAAATTCATTAGAATTCCTATTATCTTCCGTATTAGTGATCCAAAATAATGTGTATCACATAATACGAATTGTACACTTCAACTGCTGCTTGATGTCCAGAGGAATGTACGATATAATTCATATACTTTTTCCCTTTTTAAAAGTCTGAAAGACATACCTTTTTTTTTGAAGGGTAACAACCAACATTTTAAATAGTTTTTGTAAACAGTTATACTATAGTATTAGAGTGATTTTCAACGTTTCTTGAAATAACCACGACGATTTGTAGCCCAATGTTAGCTAATTAGGAAACAGTTAATGCAAATGATTAGTTTGTAGGAAAAAGATAAATCGGAAAACCAACCACATATAAGGTCATCCAGATAACTCCGGAACATTCATCGTATCACAATTTATTTCAGCGTTCTGAGCAATGTACAGAGGTATTTCCACCGTACATTTTATATGATTTAAGGTAAAAGTCATTCATTTTTTAACTTCTCACAAAAATTAAAATCACTTCTACGTTTCTGGTTGCCTCGTTCTCATACCATGCTTTGTCTTTTGTGAACTAGTTTCTGTCTAATATGCACTGGATTATATTTTAAGTAACCGTGACTAAAGCTAAGTAAACTCCACTTTTTTTTAACTTTTCCAGAATTTAGTGTAAATTGAGTAAAAATTCAGTGGGAATACTACTGTCCGGTACATTTTTTCAACTTCTAATATCATGTCTATCACAAGTGTTACGACAGCATAGTTGAATTGATTAATAATTTATTGAGATTTCTGTTATGATCAGTATGATAATTGCACTCAAGAAGCCGATCCACAAATCTTAACTCTGTAAATCTGGCAAGACAGAACCGCTGACCAACTGATTGAATATTAAGAAATTTACTTTATATAAGGTGTACCAGCAAAATGATGCATAACAAAACAGCCGATAATCTTTCGCTTCTGTTCTTAATGTAAATCAATAATGATGTCTCAATACCACAACCTTAAACAACCTCACAAAAATTGGTTCACTGAATTTTTTCTCTCTTATAATTATCAATAAGAACTAGCCTGAGTTTAAGCCTATTTTATCAAATTTTCCATCATATAGAATTTAACACAGATATTAAAAGTAAATGATTAGATTATGATTGTCCAAAATTCAAGATAATGCCAATATGTTAGTTGACTGTCGACAGGAAATTCTGAACAAAGATTCCACATTATTTAACACTGATCGGGAAGGTGTAGCTTTATTTCCGAGGGAGTCGATGCTCCCTGTATGGTTAGAAACATTGTCATCCAGCTTCACAGTTTGAGACGTTATCGCTGAAATATTTGAGCCGTGATTTGACCTATAGGAATGAGTTATTTATAATTTATTGATCATCATATGGTAACGAATTTCATATTTGTTTAGTTTAGTGACATGGATTCCGAAACTCAAAACTGTATGTTTGCCTTGCTGACGAGGGGAAACTATAACGAATCTTTAGTTCAGGCTTTCCTATCGACTATCTTTAGACAACTGCAACTGCACACTACGTTGATTCACTTGGATTAGTGGCCAGATTCCAACTAAATTTATAGAATTCAATCGGCACTTAAGTATTAGACAAACAATGTCACCACTCAGTAATCAGTCAATAATGATAACATAATTTGTATTTCTTTAATGATATTACTTATTTATATCTTCTAGTACTAAGTTTTCATTGTTTGCACTTTGAAAAAACAACAGACTAACGCATCATACCAATATCAGTTTGACAGAAATCAATGGGATGTTGGCAATGTTTGAACAGACATCAAACATAAAGACAACTTTGTCACAACTATATTTACCATCGTCATCGTTACCATCGCTATCATCTATGTTATCATCAAATGTGAATTCCTCCAATCATACTCCTACATCAGATATTTCTTTTAATACAATCAGTGAAACTAATGATATTTCTACCAGTGATAATAGTAATGGCTTGAATGAACATGTTTATCACTATACTAGTAACGATAATGATAACAATTTGGCACAGAGCAGTAACAGTATCAATTGTCATAGTAACAATAATATCGGTAACAGTATAGCAAGAACTGCTATTACTACTGTAAATATCAATGAATTGGATCCTCAGGATGAAGACTGGTCTACACCAACAGGGTTAGTTCTCTTTTTTCTAGTTTAAATTTTAGTTGCTTCACGTGTAAAGTGTAATAGTTTTGCGTATTGCACATTGTACATTGAAGATTTGTTTGTGTGTATTGTATCTAGTTGTATTTCGTATATGTGTGTTTATAGTTTGGATTTCTTTTTCCACTATTGTTCACGTTCTTCACGCATTACAAAAACTATTACATTAGAGCTTTTTGTTTATCGATTATTCAATTTATTCATGTGTGTATTTATATAGGTAAAAGCATCTGAATGTATACATCATTGTTTGCATAATTATCACGAAAAATCACGTGGAACCAAACAGGCTCCGTGACTCGTCCTTCTCTCTCGCTCTCACTCTCGGAGGAGAACTGCGTCTGACTTTTTTGCGCGTCTTTTTTATCTTGTATAATAAACCACAGTAGGGTTAAGTCAGACAATAACCAGCAGTCGGTTGTTGTATACTTGGAAAGGGATCTGTTTGTTTATTTAAGTACGCGTGTGTATGTGTATGTTCAGAAAACTGGTTCACATTTGTGTGATTGCTGATGTGCACAAAACACGCTTTTTTAAAAATATGAAAGATGATTACAATTATTATGCTTCCGTAAGAATAACATATAACGTATTTGGGATCGAGTATTGAAGAGAAAGACTAATAATAATACACCCTGAATTCCTCTAAAATTTGATCTTTCTTGTTTATAGTGCTTCTTAGTTTTATTTTATAACAAGGCACAATGTAATTGACAAAAATCACATATAGAAAACACTGTTGCGAAATGGCAACGAGTATCACATTCTATTATTGTTCGTTTCGGATACAAAAATATACGCTTCCTAAACGCTTGTCCAACCTTTTATTTGATTGAGAAGAACAAGAAAGAATACGGTGCCTGGATTGTCAACCGAATAAAGATGTACACAAGTCATTAGTTTATATATATATATATATCCTAACCCCAAATGCTCTGGCACGGCAGTGTGAGGATATTCTACTCTCCCTGTCTCTCTTGTTATCAAGTGTTAAATAACTTGGAGCATAGACCCAAGGTTTCTTATCAACTACTTCCAACAACCTAACATCTTAAAACAGTATACACAATATCGAGCCATTCAAACTAGTGGTCACATTAAAACTTGATCTATAGAATTAGAGAAGCAGTAAAGAGGACTAGTTCAACTTGATATTGGTCACTACTCAGTACAGTAATCAATAAATTGTTTGTAATGGATCTATTTTATTTAAGCTCAAATATGTTCTACATTTAATTGTTTTGGTGCAGCCTAGTTGATTAAAGCATAGTTTTCATGTTATAATCGGTTGAAATTCAATCAAATATTATAGAGTTATCAGTTTATTTATGGGTGTGTGATTCATTTATTGGAATAATAAAGTCTTAATTTATATTTGGATTAGAGTTCTTAATTTAGATTCCTCTTAAACTGGTCTAAATATCTATTTTCTATGCCATACAATAAGCGTAGCACTTTTAGCCTAATACAACAGTATTATGTGTATTTGACTGGTGATATTAACTCGCTGTTATAGTCACACAAGATCACGAATTGACTAAACTTAGTGGTGCTGTAGACTGGTGGATTTTGATGCACACTGGTTAAGAAGATATCGTGTAATGTGAAGTTTCTAGGTTCTCATTACTTCGTGTTTAGCTTCTAAACTGTTATGATATGTAGTTTCAAATGGCTTTCCAGTTCTTGTCAGTTTGATATGAAAAATAATGTCAAATTACACTATCTTCACAAATCTCATTAATTGATTATAAAACGTTTGAATCAATGATCTATAAATAGTCTTTATCAGCCAATAATGTCATCATATTTGACTATAAGGGGATTTTTGAGATCGTTCAATTTTATAATTTACACATCACTAACCGAACTTATTTGGATAACCATTGAACACTAGAAAGAACTGGACAGCTGTTTCGGCCTAACAGAGGACTCCTCAAAAGTGTACATTCACAACCTCATCGGGATCGAATCCAAGACCTTCCGATCAGTGCTCGTTATTGCACAACTATCTTGCAATATCTTTGTAGATAACAGTCTCAGACCTATGTGATTGAACTCCTCTGGTCATGGCTTCTCACTATTGCTCTAGAAATCTCTCAAAACTAGTCATCAGTTTACGTTTGTACATAATCATAATTATCCATTCTCGATAATTA
This sequence comes from Schistosoma bovis, assembly GCA_944470425.2. NCBI lineage: Eukaryota > Metazoa > Platyhelminthes > Trematoda > Strigeidida > Schistosomatidae > Schistosoma > Schistosoma bovis. The sequence continues at coordinate 39,257,035 of OX103955.1, forward strand.
GTTAATTTTACCAGAGTTGGTTTAGTGTAAGTGCAAATTATTTTCAACAATGTGTTGGGGTGTGTTTATGTTGAACTTTCATATGGTTAAGTCTTCAACAAACGCAAGTATTCACCCTAGAAAACTTTTATACAAAGTCAAATTTCGTATTGATTTTTGGCATTTTATTGAGTATATTCATTAGAGAATATAAACGATCAAGTCATTAACTGACCTTCGTATGAATTGATTATTCGTTCACATAGTTAATAATTATGTCACACTACATATATGTATGGATTGGAATTGTTTTCTCTTCTCAGAAGTTATTTAGATGGCTAACTTAGTTTGTTCTTGGGGGGGGGGTAAAATAAATAATATTCTATTGAGTATACTTGCATAGTTTTAATTAAACAACCAATGAATCACTGGACAGATGTTTAGCTATCGAGTGGGACTCAGAAGTACGCATCCACGACTTCGCCACCGGGGGTCGAATTCAGGACCTTCGGTTTTGCATATGAGAGCTTAACTTCCAAACCACTTAGCTGATATTCAATGGTTTGGAGGTTTAACTAGGAAAATAAAATAATCTTCATAAACCCCCTTAGCAATCAAACTTGTATAATATTGCCGAATGAGGTTGAATGTCTAAATTTACCCGTGCTTTGATGAAGAGATTTGACTATCTGGCTCTACCAGATTTAATTTTCATGGACAGTGTTCTTAATATTCAGTCGTCTAAGGATTATTTTCAGTTTGTTTTGTTGAGGAAAAATTTATGTAACAATTATAAATTGTTGCAACAGCGATATATTTATTTAAGTAAATCGTCATGTGGTCACTAATTAGTAGTAATGCAAAGTATTTAAATGGTGATATAGAATGGAGGAGATGTGGCTATCACTGGGATCCAGGACGCGTAATTCATCCCATTTGGGACTCCTCAGCCGGATGGACGTGTCTAATTGCAAGCTTTGTTTACAAACGATTGGAGGTCTCCAAATATGAACGCGATCTAAGAGGTATTTGATGGATCGTCTACTGACATGCAGCATCTCAATTAGGAAGGGACACAGGTAAAAAGATGGAGTATAGGATAATTTGGTATTTACCGAAGATGACATCAAAGTGGAGCGGTCGCATATCCATAGTAACCAAACATTTCCCTAGGACACAGAAAAACTAAGACAGGCCAACAATCAGTCAGAGAATAGTAAAGGTCGTGCAGAAATACAAATTCGAAAAATTATACTCATGGTTGTCATCACAATACTTGTTTACAAAATTAGGTAATCTGGAAGCCTCCCATCACATAGTTTTTTCGAGACTGATATACTACACTTGAAATTGTATGATCTTTCTTCGTTCATTTCATCTTGGTGACATTTTCTCAAGGTTTCTTGTGCTTCTTCTTCTCCCTTACTTTGTATCTTTTTCGAAAGTTTAAAAAACATCAAGTAGGATATATGGAGCTTTATTCATTTTTTCTTATCGATCTTCCTTTGGTCTTCTGCGTAGCTTGTTCTTGTGTCTTGCCGTTTTTATCCTTCTAATCTTACTTAAAAAATAGCTATATCTTGCTGACACACTTTTTGCCAGATCCGTAGTCATTCACATATACTGGTGTACCGATTTAGCATAATCTTGTTGTTATTCTTCATTTTTAGCTGGTCTGACTAAACTATTTATTGTTTGTAGTTTTCGTTGTATAAGTGCATCTACCTATAAGTTTTGTTGTAGGGCTCTGTTGTTAGGAATAATCTTGTGTATATAAGTAGGTTCCATTGAATGATTTCCTTTTCAGTGTCATTACTGTTATTTCGTCACCTTAAAACTACAGTTGGTTAACAGAAACTGGCTTGATAACTAAGTGCCTTATTCTTGTTCTTTTACGGTCAATCACTACAGATGTTTTTTAAATCATTGTCTACTAGGCTTGTTTTCTTATTAAGGTTATGTTTTTAAAAAGTATTGCTACGACGAGATAAGTGAAAATGATAAACTTTGGAAGCTACCTATTATGTGGTCAGTATTCTTATTCCTAACGTGTGTCCATCTGTGCTAAACATTTGGTTTATTCGACTCATTAACTGTCTTTTTCTGTCTTTAAATTAATCATAAACCTGTTATTTAGTTTTGCACCTCAAATTTCCTCGTTAGTTACATTTTGTAGTTTCTTATTCAATGTAGATTGTGGTCCTGTAATTATTGTATAAAGTATTGTGAGTTAGAACAAAGATTCTAGCAGAATAGCATGGATTCATTTTATTTCGTAGGTTCTCGAAATAAAATGAATTCATGCTATTTTGCTAGAATCTTTGTTCTTGCTCTTTTCAAAATGATAAAGGGAACTATGTGTATGAAATATTGTGAGTTAGATATACTGAGTATACATCGACTGTTTTATTCTTACGTTCTATTTGGTGTTTGAGGGATAGGGATTCTGGACTGACTAATAAGCGTTAGTGCATTAAGTCATTTATTTGGGGTAATAAGTCTATTGGCTCAAGCATAGGAAGTCAGGATCATAACAAATATCACTGACGCTTCATGTGAAACTACTGAATTATGTTGTTGTTAAAGCGTCTAATGGAGTTCTGGTGAATTCATCGATTTATTTGGAATATACGAGTAGTCATCCTTCATTCCTCTTTCAACTTTAAACGCAATGTTATATTCCATACTTTGCATTTCTCAATTTTATTTATTTGTATCTACCTTTAGTCGTTCTCGTTTTCATTAATTTTCCTGTTGTTATTAATGTTTTCAACTGCTTGACTTTTACGTCCTGTCGGTTTTTTCTAAACTCTATTTGTGTAAAAACTTTGGGATATTGAACCAATGCTATTAGTGGCATTGTGTTCTGTGACCTGGGTGATTTAACTGCAAAAGTTGCCTTGTCGTTTTGGTTAAAATTGTTAGCGCTTACCTCGCCTGGAAGTAAGCTGTTTAAGTAATACACAAGCACTAAATAAATCTGTTCTGATGGCCTTGTCTGTTGATAATTGTTTTCAGAGGGATTGTTAGTTTTAATTAAACAGCTCGCTTTAACGTGAATCAAGCTCTGACAATGATGTCTAGAACGATAATGAAAGCTTTTCAGTTTAACTAATTGACTCACACATTACGACATAATTGAAAGCATCCACATGAGCTACAAATCTTCATAAGTTCAGAACTTATGTAAAACACTACTATAGGTAAGAGGAGTTTATATTTATTACGAGGTTACAAAGTATTTACATAACACATACATAGACTTCAATAGTCCATTTGCATCTTTCGTGGTGTTCTACCACCTGAACTGTCTTCTAGTCTGGTCTCTAAGTGTTCGACCAAGTCTGTTCTATTGATGCACTGGAATTCTTCACTCCATCTGACAATTGTGGCAACTTCGACACCGCGCTCAACTACACACTACTTACAAATAGTCTTGTAAGTAGTGTCCACTACGCTTACATACTAGGTGGTTCGTAGTGGTCACCAGGACCCCCCTGAAATTAGGTCTCGTGTTATTCAGCACTTATCGTTTGACTGTTGGACTTTTTTTTAACTAAAAGAACATATACAACAACTGATCGCTTATTGGCAATCACTGTCATGCGGTCTAGAGTCCTTAGTTCTGATGGAATTATATTGATGAGATTGCAATGCAGAGCTAACTGGTTTAAGTGGCCTCGATATCTTGGTGCACTATGCCTTAGTGTTAGGTAGTTATTGGGAATCAACACCAGACCATACTTGGTGAAATATTGTTCGGGTTAGCTGATACTCGTTAACATAATACTGCAAATCATCAAGGACCAAACAAAAAAGAAGTTGGATCGTCATACATTTTTTTTCTGGAATAATTTAGATGTTGATGATCTGTTATTTTTTCTGTTTAGAATTACCTGATTTAACAGATTGAACAGAAAGTTGTTTTAGATAGTATCTGTTATCTTGGACCGATACTACATCTGTGAAAATTTTATATTCATTCAACCCCAGGTCACCATGCTAAATGAACAAATAAACCAGTTTTTAATACTCTACAAAAGTGTCAGTTCAATCTTATCTGATGGCCTTGAAACCTAATTGTTGTCTACTCATCTACATTTCTGCCTATTATTCTATGGACCTAATCTTTTATCATGTGACTTTGTCACGTTTTATAATAGAATAAATCGATTTGACTAGATTGAAGAAGTCTGTTATATCGAATGACAATTCTGCTTGAACATTTTATGAAATTTCAGGATTCTCTTGTACTGTCTATGCTTAGTTATCTTATGTCTTTATACACTTTTCTATGAGTTTCATTTTGATATTGGTTTTCATCATGGGCTTATATTGACTGGGGAACCACTAAAATCACTAACCACTTGTCATGTTCTAATCCTGATTCAAAGACTATTGAAGCTATGAAGCAAAAACCTTTAACATCTGTCCTTAGCTCGCTACAATCATTCTTGGTGTTATCTAATCATCATGCTCGATTCCTACCATCTGTACATCAATATTTTATCCCTCTTAGTAAAGTTCTGAGCAGAGATGAAACAGAAACTAGTCTATATGTCAGAAATATTTTGAAGATATCAAGAAAATACTGTCATCCAATATATATTGCTTAAGCACTTTGGCTCACACCACAAATTAATTATTGTCTCAAATGGATTGAATTATAGATTGGAGCTTTATGATGACAATAGCATTGGATACTTCGTTTTGGAATATACAGATGCGATTGTTTATTTCCGTCACCACAGATGTGTTGTGACATGCAGTCTGATTCAGATACAATATACACTTCTTACGGTAAACCATACCCACTATGCAAATAAGAAAAGTCAAGTGAGTAAGAAAATGTAAAATTACCTAACAGAATTTTAAGTGTGTATAAATCATAACTCCATGTACATTTGTCTTTCTAACTAAGACAAAGACATTTAAGCTGATACCTTGGCTTGGGCGTAATCTACTTCCTCTAACAGCATACCCTTTACCTAATTTCTCATCTATCATTTGGCCTTGAAACGACACACGGCTGTTTAAATTTTACAATATCACATGGTTTATTTAGTACGTCCCAACTGTTTCCCTTCCTGCAACATCTTTCTTTTTGCCATCAGCTGAAGTGAGGGGATTACTCAGAACACAATTATGACTCCTCCGGAGGCCGAGCCCAGGAACTTCAGATCTCGAGATGAATGTGTTACTTTTAGGTCACTGAATCAGACAGAATTCATTGGTTGACATTTACGATTACCACCACTTCACAGTATTACGCGACATCATTTCACACCATCAATTGATAACAGATTCTCATTCAATACATTTTATTACCTAATATTTCATTAGTTTATTTCACTTTTACTCTTTCTATTTGCTGCAACTAGAACTGATGGTTTACCCCAGTTCACGATTGAATATGGACCACAGGTTGATTTAAATCAATTTGGAAATATATAAATTACTAATTGTTAGTAATGAAGTCTTTAATTTAAACAAATTTTCCACAAATTATGTAAGTTTGTTAATGTTTACATCCGAAGTTGGTAGATTCAATAATGGGAGTTTCTTGTGTATATGATAGAAAGAAACAGAGACAACAATATGGTAACAATAGTTCCTAACTTTATATCACTATTGTTTGTGTATGTGTATGCTGGTTTTAGATTCGATGGGAGTGGTGCTGGTTGTTGTCAACTGTTGAACAAGTGAATCATAGATCATAGAACCATTAAGTGTTTTTTTTGTTTATTTTCCGCAAAATAGTTAATTGATTCCAATTAACAGTATGGAAAATCATGTTTACTTCTTGTATTTATGGCAATTTTTCTTAGCTAATATTTGTTCTTCTCTAGTGTATATTATTTACTGATCTTATATGACAATTTAAAATCAGGAAACATTGCTAAAACTTTTTCGTTTAAGTGGGGTTCATCGGGAATGCATATCCACAACCCTACAGTAACCGATGAAGTTCTAAAGGTTATACGTTTACCACGAGACCTGAGCATCCTGGGTTCGATCACCGGTAGGGTCATTGGTACGTATTTCTGAGACGTCCTATGGTATGAAAAAAAACTACTGTGTTTCTTGGTTTTTAATTGTTGCCTAATTAAGAGCATTCCGTGATATAGACTATTAAATTCAATTATTTATAAAAAAGCTTCTGTGGTCGTTTATTTTTTCCTTAATTTATATGCTTGAGTTGGAATTTTTGAAAAAACGTTTCGTGAATTGAAAACATTACAGGTACATAGTTTAAATGATCGTCTTCATATTTTCCTTCTTCCTTCAGAATTCCAGGTTGGGGCTTGCCTCGTAATGCAGTTAAATAATTTCCGTAATGTATCTCCTGTTCACCTCCCTCGTTCTTCCATAATTTTCTCAGCTGAAAGTTGTTTTATTCTCTGTTGCAGTAGATCGCTGATGGTGTCTGGCCGATGGACACCGAGTACCTTGTGTAGACAGTTGTTCATAAATACTTGTACTTTTTTGATTATGGTTGTAGTAGTTCTCGAAGTTTCAGCTCCGTGCAGTAGAACTGCCTAGGATAGGCCTGTATAGAATAACATTTTTTAAAATGTGTAATTCAAATGAACTTGTTTTTAGTAGGGATTAGTATACAAAAGCTTTTCAAATTCAGTAATATTGTAAACCCGGTGATCACAGCATATTTCGACTAATGTTGTACACTCAGTACAATTGAGTGAGGTACAGGATGTGTCCTTGACTTTGTAATTTATCTGCCTCTCAATGCTCGATATGTATGCAATATCTAGGATTTTCCCGTCCATTTAGTGAGGGAATTCTACATATAAGGAGCATAAAATTCACTGTGGATCTCATTTCAAACTCTTAGTTCCCTTTTATTTGCTTTTTTTTTCATCTGGTAATTTGGGCTGAGCGACAATAGCGTTTTCATAAAAGACATAAATAGATAACTTTAAATTATTAAAATGAAGTTTCGAGTAGAAATTACAGTTATATGCAACACTGACATACTAAGTAAACGGGGATATGCTAGATATCACACTTTTATTGAATGTTAAGAAAGTATGATTAATGGAATTTTGCATTTAATTTAAAACTGCTTAAAGTCCTGCTGTTTCAATTAATAGAAAAATATATAATGCTGTTAAGATTGCATGCTTATCATGACCTTAATTAAGCTCAGTACATCACTAGAAAATTCTGGCGCCTTGTTATTGAACGGTCAGTCTGTTAGTCCATTCAGTGACTTATTTTTTCAGACAATCGATTAATACGAAATATCAACCAATCAAAATACTTCATTTCGAGTTACTTTCATCAGTTCATACAACAATCATTATGTTTTGTCATAGTGATTGTAATTAACTAGTTATCTGGTTATGAAGTCGGCCCTAAATTCTGGCATAGACATGAATGAAAATTAGTCGTGCCATTTTCTATTGTGCTATTTTATTCTGTTCATAGTATAAAACACCTTTTCTAATTAGGGAATATGTTTTTAAATTAATACAAAGTTTCTAATAGTACAATGTCACACAAAATACTTGGTTGTGTAACTTGTTTCGGGAAAAAACATAATTGTCAAAACGTTAAAATACTTGGTTTCTTTTGTAACAATAAAGTTGCTTTGGGAGTAGGATAAACACTTTTTTCCAGATATAATTCAACATTAGTTGATACTGTTGAAACTAACTGTATGATAAAACTTAATCTGTAATCAAAGAATGACATAATAAATAAATAAATAAATAAATTAATTAATTAAATAAACAGGTAATTCGGAGTATATCAAGTCTGAATATATTACTGTAATTTTATGCAAGGAAAATGCTCTAACCTATGTATATTGATGAAATGTAATTCTCAGTCCATAAAATCATTTACCTCTGAACTAAGCTGTGTTTGTAAGTTCAGACTACTTGGTCGGCTGAATGATCACAGCGAATGGTTAAGAATTTTGGGCTGTGTGGCTTATAGATATACTCACTCTTTTTCCATCTTCCAGATTTTGGGTTTTAGTATTACTCTAAGTATATCTTCTTTGTAAACTACATTCTCAGTGTTTAGTCGATGGAACTAAACTGTACTAACGGCCTTGAAACAAATGAAAATGGCCAGTCAGGATGGAGATAGCGGTTGTTGGGTTGATGCGCGATTTTCAAAATGCAGTTATGGATAACCCACTACCGAAACTATTTTTTTTGGACTAGGTTTTTATTTTGGCTAATTTGGTCGGTAATAGGATCGTTGATCACTTATAGAACCTTGGAATATTGAGAGATAGCATCTTATCTAACCGTGGACATAAAATAACAAGGAGAGAAAATCTAGAGTCCAGAGATGCGGTTGTTATACACTGCACTAGATGTTGAGAAAATAAGTCTATTGGAAATGACACTCTCATGATCAAATTTATGATTAGTTTACACAACCTACATCTGGCTGTCTAACATTCGACCGGTTAATCTCAAATTCACTCTTAAAATCGCTTAAGGTGGTCAGTTTCGTTAAGTTTTAATGTTTAGTCATTATCACGATCATTGGTATTACAGCAATCTCGATTTCTTTGCAGTTCATCTTCATTTTATTTCGTTGTGCTAATGTTGTATGGTGACCTGGACCACTGCGCATTTGTGCTAAATGCCTTATTGATTATGACTGACTGATTAATGAATTATAATTTTAGTTATTTATAGCTGATAAGCTATCTACTTAAATTGATGGATATCCTACTTAATTGATTAAATAAGTAGTTAGTTCTTACTGAACTACGAGTCTTAAAATATAGAATATCTGGTTAAATATTAATTTCTGAGATAAATGTTTTATTCCTGTATAACACACTCAATTCACGTATGGTGACTATCAGATATAACAAATCGTTAATTAAATCTTAAAACCAAAGTCATCAACACCACCAGTGGGACTCCGTTCCTTTCGTTCATGTTAAATACAAACTGGTAGATTAAGTGGTTGTCAACATGGTGAATGTATGCAGTCATCTATTCTTTATGTTCAAATTATCAATGTAAGTAGAATTCCCCTTTTGGAACTTCCAGTTAATTTTATGGCGGTTATGACGTTACGATGCATCCTACCTTTTTTATTTGTTTTGAATTGCTCATACTTTTCAATCCCTAATGACTAATGTCATGCTGCTGCATGGTCACTTAATAACTGGAAAATTAATAACATTCCACAGATTCATCGAGTCGCCTTAATTCTCAGTGTAAATTGTGGGGATGTTTTGCCTGTGTACGTGTGCGGTGTTCAGTCATCATTTTTTAACAATTGTAATCGGCTTTGTACTTAAGTTGGTCTTTGTAATGGAGATGTATTCATTCTTAGATTGTTTTAATTTTGTGATTCCCTACTATAATAACTGAAAGAAATTGAAATTTGAATGAAATACCAAGTGGTCCATGAGAATAGGACTATTATCATTATCAATATGATAGAATTGGATGTAGATACTTTTCTATTATGAAAATTTATCATTATAACACATGACTATATTGTTAATCGTTTGTAATGATAACGTGACTAATTGTCAGATGGTCAGATTTCTCTATAAATTGCCTACAAACTTTGGGTTATAATGTAAAACAGTAGTGAGTGATAATTTCTTATAACATAGTGGCTTTATGGGGTTATATTGTGACTTTCTAATAGATTCAGTTGATAGCGTATTCCTACTTTTAAACCGTCTGTTTCATTGAACAATAGATGACTGTAACATTAAACCACTCGCAGGTTTTCTTTTAGTCTGAAGATACATTATGTAATGGGGGTGTAGAGAAATATGTAGAATGGTATGTGTCTACGAGATAGTAAAACAAGAGATAAAGGTGGTGAGCTTACGATTTTGTAAACATAACATGCAAATAAATTCAATAATAACACAGGTTTGAGATTGAAACAATTAAATAATGGAAACTTTGAGTTGATAGCTTGAGATTTCGAATGTTTAACAGACATGTATTTGAGTTTTGTGGCTTTCCTTCCCACTTAGCTATCGAAATGAATCACATCTACGTTAAGGTTTACCAGATATTATATTTGGTTTGACTTGCTAAAACACAATAATACATCAAGAATTTTCTCGTAAATCATGGGCATTTCAAGTTACCATATTCAATATTTTATCGGTGTGAATAGGATGCCATCGGAGGACTTATTCAAAGGTGTATAGAAGCTTGGTCTTTAGCTGCTTGACTAACTTCTACTAGTACTCTTCGAACCTCGTTTAAGTTTTGCGGTTAAATACTATTTCCAGGCCTCACACCCTTAAGTTTAACTAATTGCCTACTTACTAAGGTGATCACACGTTTGTCCAATATATATAAATAATGAAAAATGTCATACGAGTAAAGGTAACTGCGACTGGTTTTTTCCTGATTTAATTCTTCACATGACATTTTCTTTTTTCTGATTGACTGCTACTATATTTAGTTCGATAATTGTCTCTATGCTTGAAGGACATGCTTTCGTTATCATATATGATGAAATGTACCATTTCAAGCTATTCTCCTTATACTTGAATGTCAAGTTTTTTCTGTACATTGTCTTCTTCATGTGATAGCGGCCAATTAATTGTTGAAGTTTTGTGTAAGAACTTCCGTTATCGAGTTCTCAATAGAACTGTTCGTTTTCGAATAGCTCAATCGTCCCTCTATTTACCAGTATTGTGAGTCAACAAAAAACGCTTAAGAGACAAAATCTTTTTGTCAAAATATAACATTACTTGAAAAGCCTTTGAAAGACTAGTTCAATGGAGTATTTAAATGATATATGTTATTTCAGTTGCTATGATCTTTAATTTAATGTGTACTATTGGCTCTTTTTCTTCTCTTTTTTTCATCAGAACATACGCTCTCAGTTTTTTCTTGTTTTTATTTTTCTCTCTCTCTCTTTGTGTTCACTTTTCATATTCTTTAGAAGTATGGAAGCATTGAATATAGATCATGTGGTTTCGGGTGGATCAATGTCTCAGGATATTAGTGAGTTATTTTTGTTTGAATCAATGAAAGACCAAGTTATTGTAATATTGATTTATTTGTAAACGCTTTATAAATCCTTGATAATACAGAGTTGAAGCCTATTTCAATACAAATATATTTATTTTCAAGTTCCAAAGTAATTGAAATCGATAGTTAGTGCTATGTATCTTATATTTGATGAGTTCCAGTATATTCCTTCATACACGTCTTTTCATTCCTTCTTCTCGAGTCATATTCTTTATGTTAAGTCCCCACTAACATGTAAGTAATGCTTTGATATATTTATTATTCAGATCTAGGACGTTGATATTCAGTTGAATTTTACGATTTCTTTCAATACTCACTGTGTACAAAGTAGATTGTAACAAAAAAAAAACTAATTGGTTCACGTACCATGTACAAATAAACCCCGCAAACTTGATTTGCTTAACATTTTATTTTTCATTCTATCACAAAAATGAATTTTCTCCAAACATTTTAAATGTCTTGAACACCGAACACACAGGTATTTATCTCTCACTCCCTGTTATGAAAGATGAAAGTCATTCATTTCTGTATTTCGCATAAAATACTTGAGAGTAATTTTCTCGATTTTGATTGGATTGTTCTAAATCTACACTTTCACTGTACTCAGTTTTCTACGAAACATAAATAAGTTGTCAATTGAAATTCATAGATTACAGTACATTGTATCTATGTATGTTACTTTTATAGTCACGTGATTTATGCGTTGTAGTAATGAATATACTTGTAACCACTGCCGGTGTTCTAATCAGTGACATAGAGGAACGTCAGAATTTATGCAACCTATCGATAATATGAAAGAAGACAGCAATGGATTAGTTGATTTATTGGTAGTATCTTAGGCAAATCATAAAAGAAATATTTAAGTGGTAATTAGTGGTTTTTAGTCTTACTATTATTTATCTGCACGGGTTATATCTAAAGTTTTCCACACCTTCAAGGTTGTTTGCGGTCATATAACGCAGACTATATGTTGTTTAAATAACTAGGCTTAAAGTTCAAATCCACATTATGTTTGTCTTTTCTATTATTAGATTGTTTATTACGATTTCAAAAGTAGAGAACTAGTTGAATTCAATGATTTCAAACAAGTTACCTTGAATTGTTTACTATCAAGTCTAGCACATATACAAGGTCGTTAGAAATACATGTCATTATTTTACCGTTAAAAACGTTATCTTTGTTTTTATACACCTAGCATACATTTTGTTTTAGTAATCAAAAATATAGGTCACCCAGACATTGATAGCATGTAATAAGTTCTATGAGATGAAAATAAGAAGTTTAATTATTTATTCTTTGAGGAATCCAAATGATATTTTGAAATGTCTAGTGATATGTACACTACCAACTTTTCCATATTTAAAATTCACTTTTATTTGGTCGGCGGTAATTATTTTCTGTACATAACCTCTTATTACATCATTCTATGGTTTGGAAATGCAACCTTCGAAGGTTGAGAACACGCGTAGGTCGGTAGGTTAGGTAGTATTTGATCATAAACACCTCGAGGTTATACTTCAGATTTGCGTAATCAACGTGGTGAATAATTCTAGAGTTTAGGCGTAGAGTACCAGGTAAGAATGATATGAATAAATTTGAATGCTTTACTTTCACGTGAAGTTTGATTTGATGATGTTGTTCAAGAGAGCAATGAAAACTTCACGACTTAAACATTCACCTCTGAAAACAAAATTCCATTTAAATAATTTTCCTGAGTTACAAATTTTCTCCATTATCTGGGAACAATGTTTTTAAGAAAAATATTTATCCGTTATAAGGTAATTTGTTTCTCAGATTGTTGGAAAGTTAAGTTAATGTCAATTTGACGACACGACTACGTTATAACAGTTGTTAGTTTTGTCTTTTTTTTACTAACCGCACCAGATAATGACGTGACCGTAAACCATTTTCACATCTGTTTTATCCATCTGATATTTTAATCGTGTTTGATTGTCATATGAATAAGAGAAATGTATCACACTGTTGTGACCTAAGAAAGCTTTATCGATTATAGTTATCTCGTAAACCCAAAGAAATGTGTACTTGTCAAAGCGATTAGAGCAATAATGAATGACTTCGTAAGTTCACATCGTGTCTTGGTTTGGGTGCTCCTAGCCTTACATAATTCTACTTCTGCGGTATCTTGTACAGAACGCTAAGATAAGTGAGGACTGGGCTTGGGTAACGCGTGTCTCAGTCACATTGTTAGTTAAATATGCTCGAACAATCTTTGCCCCCAAATGCCCTGCTACGGTCGAGGGTTCTGCGAGTCAGCTATCCCTCTCCAAATGCTCTCACATGACCTCGCATATACAGTCACTGCCAGGAAAGTCCCACTCACTGCCTTCTCGTGGTATTGCTGTTGTTTACGAAATTGAGAGAACGAAAAGCGAATATCTGGCGCTTTAACCGGGATGGACACGGAGGATCCATCTAGGGGAGTTGGAAAACCCTGATTCCAAACCGACTGTGCACATGTGGTCCAGGATCCTGAAGGAACAAATGGCGTATGAACCAATCGTTGGTCACGGGTTACCATGGGACTGCATTTCCTGACGTTGCTACACTGCCTGGTGGATTAGACTTTCAGGTCGAAGGCTCTGGATGTGGCCCTTTAGGAAGACTACCTTCTTTGGTCTGGGCACGCGGACAGTATCACAGCCTTCACACAAATCAGTAATAAATACTACTGGCCTGATTGTTATTGTGTGACATATATGTATTTGATGCCCTCTTGTACCAATGTTTATGTGTTCAAATAAATAAATAAGTGTTCATAGGTTCACGTACATCACAGGTGATATAATTTGGTAGAGTCTGAGTAAACTTTCTATATCCTTGTGAAGATTTAATCCGGAATCAATTAACCACCATGGATAATGGGACCCTCTAAATAGGCGATCAACAACGTCTTTCCATAGACCAAATAATGTCGTATAACACTTTTGGAGTAAAATCTGATTTTACGAATAAATAAACACATGTCTGTAGTGTGGCGTCGAGTCGCGGTTGACTATGATCACCACTACAGGAAGACTACGCGACTATTGTTAACCGATAAGATCCTCCGTAGACCAAATATCAGAAGGCAGTTGATGGCTATAGTCGACATGTATTTGTTGGCAATCTCGTGGTATCGAAAGAATACCGAGATCGTGCCAGGTTACAAGTGTGGTTACTGAGCGTGACCGAATTCGTACAAGGTCACAATCAGCGGAAGAATGTTTGTGTTTTGGCACAGTTAAACAAACAAGTACGGTAAAACAATCCCTGGTACAATTGGTTATAATAATAATTGTTTCCATTACATCAATCGCATTCTCTTGATAAAAGTAGATCACTACATGTCAAACATTCTAGTCACTCAAAGTGTTTAGACAATTTAATCAGTAACTTCATTAAGCAGAATTATATACTTTAAGTCATTGAGAGAATCAGCAAGTAGAAAATTAATGTCATTCAATGCTATTTAATTGGTTTTACTTCACTGTGATCAACAGTGAATACACTAACAAGCTCATTTTATCAGGAACTAAATAGTTGCTCATACTCTGGCACATACTGTGGTGCAAATAATTCTTTGGTTTCTTTAAAAGTTAACTAAGTGTCACATACATTTCATCATTCAGTTGTGTTGTCAGTGTGTACACAATTTTCAAACTCCAAGATACTAGGTCATTGAATCAGTTTGTTTATAATAATCAATAAATTTAATTAAAATACCTTATCAACTAAAATGAGAATCGATAATTTTTTTTACTAAAACAAAGTAACAACAATTAACCAATCATTGAGTAAAATGATTGTATACGTTGGTGTTCATGTTCAACTTACTGGACGTTTTTAAAATTGCACATTATATATATTTTTCTTGAATATGAATTAAGTTGAACTAAAGTGAACAAACAAACAATTTGTTTAAATTACTGAATATAAAAAAGCTGTTAATTTCTGAAACTGCTGTTTAACTGTCAATACTTGAACATTTATTCATTGTATCAGGTTCAAAGTTAAAATCCATTAGTTAAGACTTTGACAGATGGAATAGTGTCTTATAGAGTTCATGTGAAACTAGGAAATGACTCAAAGATGAATGCGCACATAAAACCATAATTCATATGATGTCAAGTGATAGCAACGAATGACCACATTTTACCCTGATCGATAAAATTCGATCAGTTAGTGCAAAAGTTTTAGTCCTACAGATTATCGATCATTAATCAAATAACCTAATGTTAATATCTTTTATTGTTGTGGAATTGGATGACACGTGTTTGAATCTCACAGAAAGCACCACTCCTCTAAAGAATGCAAGTGTGTCTTGGTAAGGACTGTTGACCAACATTAACCCTAACTTCAGAACTTTCTGCCTATTACCTTTAACATATGTATTTCATTCAGTTGTTCTCTTGATCGTCTCACACTAGCTATAAATCAGTAAATAAACCAATCTCATAATGTGGAACTAGCTGTTGGACAATGGTTATTGTTAGTACACCCTATAATCGGTTTATTTCAAGTCATATATTTCTTTTCAGTATAAGCTTGTGAAGGTGGTTGGATTTCATTGAAATCACGAACCGACCAATGTTAGACAACCATTGCAAAACTGGAAGCACTGGATGACTGATTCGTCCTATCATGAGGCTTCCCGACAGTACGGATCAACGACCTCTCATCAGGGATTAAATCCACGACTTTTGATCTCGAACGTGAATGCTCAACCCCTGAACCACCAAGCCGAGATCAATCATGTACAAGTTCAACTTCAATCAATCCATGATACTGCTCAACCACCCATCTTCGATTTCTTTCATTGGGTACCTACCTTCCTCACACTTGACACTGTTAAACTGTACTGTCCATGGCTTCTGACTAGAAGTTCGACAACTTCCTCTCAAAGCTAGTCGCTAGAGAGCACATGGTGATCGTCAATATAGGGTTTTGGAGATTGTTGAATTTCAGCTGTCTAACTTTTATTGGCTCGTGATTTCTATGGAGCGAGAGTTTAATTGATGGAGGTTATTCTCCAAAGAAAGAACGAACATGAAGTAACCAGAAATGTTAGATAACTCAATCTTTTCTTGACACAAACATCTGAACAATAAACCAAATAACAACAAAGATCAGTGTGGAAATATTGATTGGGAAAAAGTTACGTTTACAAAAATGAGATAATTTGAGGTCTTCTCTGGATTGACTACTTCCTTACGTTTTTGTTGTTCAATTTTTTCACTCTTTTCTCTCTGAACACATAGGTAACAGTAGTGAAATTACCAATACATCTCCACTGGCACAACAACCATCTACATCTCAAGGAAAACTTGATGAATTAATGTCAATATTTCCTAATTTAAAATCAAACATACTTGAGGAATTTTTATCACTTGCACATGATAATGTTTCATGGGCAACTACATTGATTTTAGATAATCATACTAGCGAAAGAATATGTCAAAAAATTGAGCAGAATTCTAATCTAGTTGGAAATAATTTATTGTTATGTAAATCTAATGTCAGTCAAACTTCTGAACATCCATCGACAGAAGTAACAAAAGCAGCCTTAGATCCTGCACCGCTATCACCAACAACTTGTACGCCTAGTTTTTCCAATATCTTGGAAGACAATACAAATAATGTTGGCCAAACTACTTTGTCATCTGTAAAAGAATCTCAATGTGGAAATGAAATAGGCCATACTTTTAATCATCAACATGGTATTAAGTTTTCAAGAAGTTTTCTACAAACAGCACATGAAGAGTATGCATTTGGTCTTGGCTTATCAGATGTTGATATATGTAAGTTCAATTGACAATTTTTTAGTTACGATACTTATTTACTCCTGTTACCCTTCATGGAGGAACATAGTCCACCCACCAGTAAACTCCATCCAACTCTGTCCTGAGCTATCATTTCCAGTTGTTTCCAGTTGCTATCCAACCTTTTCATGTCTACTTCCTATTCTCGACGTATTGTGTTTTTTGGTCTTAATCTTTTCAGTTTCCCTTCACGATCCAAAGTTAGGGCTTGCCTTATGATGCAGCTAGTTGATTTCCGAAATGTATGTCCTATCCACCTGCAAAGTCCTTTCCTAATTTCCTCTTCAAGTGGAAGCTGGTTTGTTCTCTCCCACAGTAGACTGTTGTTGATGGTATCTGGCCAACGAACATGGAGTATCTTGAATCGGCAATTGTTTATTAATACTTGTACATGTTTGATGATGGTTGTGTTAGTTCCGGAAGTTTGAGCTCCTTACAGTAGAACTGTCTTGACATTCGTATTGTCGCTTGTGAGTTTGATATTGGTTGAGAGTTGTTTAGAGATACAAATGTTCTTGAACTGTAGGGATGTTGTTCTTGCTATGGCAATCCTTGCCTTTACGTCTGTATCAGATTCTCCTTGTTCATGGATTATGCTGAGTAGGTGGTACGTGAAACTTTCCACCGATTGTGATTGTGTTGGTGTTCTGTGTGTTGTATTTGAGGATGTTGCTTTTTCGCTTGTGTTTGTTGAGGTCTACTGATGCTGAGGCTTCTGTTACACTAGTTGTCTTCATCTGCATTTGTTCGTATGTATGTGATGGAGGAGCTAGGCGGTCTTGTGAGAAACTAAGAAGATGCTAAATATTCTTTCAACCTTTGAATTATGACTATAAATGTATTCACATTGAATGTAACCTAATAATAAAAGGAATGTTTCGAGTCATTATTGAAGGGCTTCAACAGGAGAATAGCACTGTGCATTTGAATGCATTGAGTTTTTTATATTGGCACAAACTTATTAAAATGTGGTAGCTTAGTAAAATCTTAGTGTTTCTGATATGTAGTTGTGTGTATTGGTTATTTTCTACAGCTCCTGATGCAATTCCCGACTTTATCATCGATGAATGGACACCTGAACCTAATTTGATCAAAGAAATTTATGCCAGTTTTATGCGACATTTAGGTGTTCTCTCAAATAGCACAACTAGTGTATTAACACCGAAATTTCCGCCATCAAATACACGAAATTCAAATCGTAAGTTTAGTTAAAATGTGTATAATGTTTAAAATGCCCTAAGGTTTATGGCTAATAATATGGAAGAGGAAAAAACCAATAATTTATGGTATATATATATATATATATATATATATATATATATATATATATATATATATATATATCAGTGTGCCATTTGATAAGTCTTCGAAATGAACGCTTGATCAGATTTCTTATCCGCTGCTAATAACCCCAGAATAAATCGAAATGGCAACTTGAACACAACAGAAAAGGTGCGAAGTGCTTGACTCCAAGGTTAGTTTATGGAAAGAGCGTTAGATGATGATTGGAGGTAGTCGACAGGAAACCCTAGACCCTGGATTCGATCCCGTGTTACCCAGCTTCACAGTCAGAGGACCGAGTCCGTCAGGGAGCATCAGTTCCCACAAGATTACGGGTACACCTTGCTGACGAGTGCCAAGTAGCACGAAACACGGGTCCAGGGTTTTCTGTCGACTACGTCCAACCGCTATCTAATCTCAATATACTGCACGCAATGTCGAGTCACCTAGACTAGCGGCTACATTGCAACTAGGTCGATAGCATTCCATCTGCACTAAGAAGAACTTGACACAAATGACAATGATCACCACCCAGTGATCAATCAGAGCATGTTTGTAGTTACGATCTTGAGCTTCTTTAAGCCTCTGGAACTTTACTAAATGTGGTAGCATTATATGTAAATATCTAATCAGAAACGTGACTTGCTTTCTAGATGTTTCTAAGACGCGTCTATCCAATGCTATTTGGATAAAATGTTTTTCAGCGTTTTCTGGGCTCCTAAGGACTTTTCTGAGGAACACTTTAAAACTCTTTAACACTATTCTAGTTTGACAAGGCTCATGTAGCGTATTTTAAATTATTATGTCATACATATTGATTAAATTGCAGGAAAAATTGGACAACATCAATTTTATGTCAATGAATTAGTCAGTTATCATCAACTTATTTTCTCACACAAATACGTGTTGGTCCAATTTGCCGTTCCATATCAATAAAACGAAAGAAAATGAACACGATAAACGTCGAATTACTTGAAATAATATATTAGCAATGGTAATTAGAAAGACTAGGCATTTAGAATATGATTTGAAAAGATTATGAAAAGTTAGGTATGAAGGAATCCTTGAACTAAGGATCTAGAACTAGAACAAGATAAAGAGTAATTACTTCTGGGCTATTATAGCAGATTCTAAACTATTTTACCTAAGGTCTCCAACAGCTGGTCGCTGTTATCGCATAGATTCCAACCAAGTAGTCTACATTTACTAACACAGGTCAGTCTGACGGTAAATAACTTCATGGACTAATAACGCGTGGTTTGGCTTCTCATAGCTTTTTTCTAACTTAATCGTAAGCCGGCTTACATAACTGGTCTTGGTAAGTAACAGTTACATTGCATATTTATTATCGAAAATGTAGAACCTACATGTATTTACTACTTTTACGCACCATTTTTCACAGACAAACGAATAAAGAGAACTGCTGCTCAGTATGTATGTAGGATTAACTAAACCATTAATTTTCTGCTTTATAGTTTGTTTTTATAAACCTAATGAAAACTATACTACTCTTGTGCCTTGATTTGTACCTCAAGTGAGAAAAAGAGAATTAGACGAAGTTAATTAAATCTGTTTGAGGCGTATGATGATCCTGTTTCATACAACTAGTCCTACTACTATTAACGCCACTATTACCATTTTAAATGACTCTATCAATTGTATGTCGTATAGTACACCGTTGTGCATGAACCGTGAATAGAATATATGTATTTCAGTCCGTTAAATTTTGAAAACGTTTGGATTTCGCTACGTCGACCAATTTTAGAATTCTTTTATTTCACTGAAAATTAGTTAGTGATTACACCTAGTTAGTGGTAGTCAGAATGGACACTGAATAATTGTTACTTGTATTAGCTGATTGGGATATCGTAAATGAAATTATGTATAAAAAGTTTTATTCGGCTCACCACTTCTATATCTGGATGTGTCGTCGCTGTTGGGTCCGCAGTCTTTCTTCTTTTACTTGGTAATCGTGCATCACTCCATCTCCTATAACACAAAATACAATAATTATCATACAAATTTTCACACACAATAATGTCACATAGAGGAAACTGCATAGAGTTACTGTAAAAATACACACACTAAATATAGTTCACTTGAATTGATACAGGGAGTACAGTTGTTCAACTGAACAAACGTTTACACTTGTCATATTGAACAACGTTTATACTGATTTGGTACACTGAACAAAGTTCTCACCTATCATCCTGACCGAAATCCAAAATGAATTGGTGTAAAACAGTATTAACCCAAACAATTTTATTTTTTCATCTCAGCATATCATATATAATTGAAAAAGATTCCTTCCACTCTATTAGTTGACCGACTAATGGCGAGTATCCAGTTAACGTATATATAATCAAGGCTTTATACATTATTAAAATAGTCTTATCTAGCGCGTAACTAGGTATACATTTCTTATTTATTTTCTGAAAAATGTTTATTCAAACAACGAAAGTAACCAATGGTGTCGTTGAAGAATGAAGACAATTCAGCGGGGAAAATCTTCTTTTCAGCTATATCATTTACTCAAGCTTGTACAATCGTATTTATAGTAAATTTACAAATGAAATAGTCCACTGAAAAAAATAAAAGGACAATTACCTTATATTATGTGCCAAAGACAATTGAAGAGAGATAATAAGATGAAGTCAAACGTCAGAAAGATAATTGTCCACTTGACGATTATGAGAAAGGTGAAGAATACATTAAAAACCTGAAGGTGATGTTAATGAATAATTAAAATTAAGACTAAAAAGACACGGGGGGAATATAATAAAATCAAATTACTGTTTATAAGTGTTAGGGCCATGGAAGGATGATGGCTTGCAGCTGTCTCTTTTGCACACAAAGTTCAGTTTTGGAAATATGGATTACTAACGCTTCTGCGATGTATCACTTAATTTACTCTCTTTTTGAACCAAATTATCTAATTGTACAGATGATTTTAAAGGACTCATCAGGTGAAACTATGTGGTCTGAGTTTATAAGATGTTTTGATCTTATGCTTCTTTTTACTCTAGGACCATAATAGATTGATTAGTGAGATTAATAATTAGTTTTGTCCCTGACTGATAAAATTCAAGTTAATAATGTGAGAAATAAGCTTCTGAAAATGAAATGAGCACTGTTGAAGAGTCCCATACTAGGATGAAACGGCCGTCCAGTGTTTCTAGGTTTTCCATTTGACTCATGAATTCAATTATTACATATTATTTACTTTGTATTTCCTCTTGAATCAATTTCAGAAGAGACTGAAGCACTAATCAACTGATCACATAAAACATTGAGAAATTAAAGTCGTTTTTTCTGTATAAACCACCCAAGACAATTTGATAAATACAAATTTGATCAATCATAGGTGAAAATAAATATAATGAAGTATTGGTGACAGAATCACAGGATTAGTCAGTTTTTGTCAATAATGTTGAAGCTTTATTAGGAACACTATGTGCAAGCGTTTTTTTATATTATTGATCAAAAACTATTTTTGCTAATCTAGTTCTGTTTACGAACAACGTTGATTCGTATGTCGATGTTAAGGCTAACTAGTTTTCATATTATCATAATCTGTTGGCACAACAGATATTTGAACATAGCCGGAACAACAATTGAGGCAGGATAATATGAATTCATTATGTTTCGTGGTTTCTCGTCAGCTGCCTACAACCATATGCGTATCAAGTGTAACTTCGAGACAATTGATATTGATGATGGAAATAGATAAACATCATTCTTGTGGATCTTCGAAGCGTAGGTATATCACCTAATTTACACCTGTTTCTAATTGTCACTTTGACATGTAAGATGTTATATATTTTCTGTCTTGTTTACTAACTTTCTTTTCTTGGTCTATAAAAGCTATATTGAATGTCTAACATTTTCTGGATAACCTGTAAATTGTTTTAGTGAGCTGATTGAAGAAAATTGACTCAATTAGATTATCTAACGTAGCTAATAAAGTATGGGAGTTAGTAGATCCATTACTATTGGAAGAGGACAATTCGCAACACATTCTTGTGCAGGTTACTGGATCAATCAGGAAGTTATCCGCGTAACATATCAGTTGTAAAACGTTCGTTTATTTATTTTGATGTGTCGATTAAATCTTTAATAAAAAAAGCTTATTGAATAGGAATATTTATTGGCTTGTTTCGACGGTTTATTGGAGGAAATCTTGATCTTGCTGAGAAAACCGAATTAGGGTTTGATAGTAAATGATCTAAACTAGATAATTCTACTTCAACTCGAATATTCGTTCACAACCTTGTAGGGGGTCGAACCTTAAATCTCCAAGTTTCGAAGTAAGTTTTGAAGGCTTTGAGTCTAATGTTTAGTAGAGGCTACGGATTTGTACTGCAGAAGAGTCTTATGTTAGGACGAAATGGTTGTCCAGTGACTCCTGAATTTCAATAGCTGTCTAAAAATGGTCAGTGTCTGATGTAGACTTTGAAACCTTGACTGATTAGTGAGTTATATGATACCTTTTTTCTATATCCTGAGAGAGAACTAACTCTTGTATTTTATTGTTCTTTAATCTTTCTGTTGATGACCTTCCGATTGATTCCAATTGATGATTTGAACCTTTTTTCGGAAAAATGTCCTCATTTATTTTCAGAAAATACAAAGAAAACTACTGTAACACCATCAACAAATATAACATCAAAGAGATCATTTTCAACATTCTTACAAATTATGGATGATGAAGAAGGTCTACTGCGTTCTGTAGAAGATTTTCGAACGGTAACTACACTACTTATTAATTTGAATTATTTAGTAAATTGAATAACTCTATCTTTCATCTTCATTTGTGTTATTAGGTTTGTTATCGTTTTTCCTTCGTTAAAAAATATTTGTTGGTAACATTCTCTTTGTTGCATCTATAGTTTACTACAAAATATTCGAGTCTATGCATTAAACAGAAAACTTATTAACCTCTACTTGTTTTAATATACATATGTTCAACTTGAAACGGAATTTTACATGTGGAGTTTCATCTACTTATGAGTAGCATAACTTGGGTTTGGCTTAATCAGTCTTCATCTTTGATGATGTAAAATAAGTTCTTTATCATTCACCGTGTCAGTATGACATGTTATGAAATAAAATTACTCATCTTACTGTTTAATAGTATTGTATAACTTCACAAAGAAACTTAGAAAGTACTGAAATGGATTTCTTCCGAGTTCATGGAGGCGTGATATTTGTACCTACAAATTATCACTAAATATTTGATCTTGGACAAAATTTTGTAAAATCATGTTACCAACTTATTTAACTGCTCAAAAGTAGTTTAATAAATAGTAAATTTGCATCACTCTGTCAACGTTCAGTGATACCGTTACTGACTTTGGAATTTCTATGCTGCTGTCGCTAGAGTGATGACAAAACTAACATTCATTGTGGTTCTATTTAACTTATGAGATCCTTCAATGTGTCTACCTAGTTTTTTAATATTTGTATTAACTGTTTCTCAAAGCTCTCACAACATTTCTGTACAGATTTACTGAAAGGTCCATGAAATTCCTTAATATTCTGAGAGCCATGTAAATAAAAGTTTCTGATCTAAGTAGTGATGTCCTCCTCCTTATGATAAATGATATTACTTCTTGAGTTTCACACAAAAACCTGGAAGTCCCTATCTTTATGCTGATTGGCTCTTCATAAAATTCCACATCCCGACCGAACTATGAAACATTCAACTGAATTTCTACTGGTTTTAAAACTTTTAGTAATCGCTTCAGGAGAAACAGATGAAAACTCATGTAATTAACCAGTCGACTGAAAGAAAATCGATCAATTCCCGAGAGTCAACTGTTTTTTTAATTGAGAAAAATGTTACAATAACACACATATAAGTGAACAATACTGTTTCCGTTTAGACCTCCATCAGGTTTTACTTTAATACATAGCAGTATTTATATCGAATCACACAAAACAGTTTGTAAGTCATTAATAACAGTAAATTAGATTCTAAAACTTTACATGGTGAGTAAAAAGTACAAATTTGCATCAAGATAATAGATGCTCCAGTAGTGGTAGGAATAATAAAAGCATGAATCGATTTTCCAAGACAAGAAGTAGGTTAGGGCTATGAAAAATGGACACTAAGATAATAATCACTGAAGTCATTAAAATTACGTAATAAGTGACTAAATAATCAGATAGCGAAGACCGTATACAAAAGGGTAGTAAAGAATAAAGAACAAATGAAGGATGTAAAAAGTTAGTAAAGTCGTTTACTAGATCTTATCCAACTAGGGAGGAGACAGATGTGTTACAGATTTTTTTGAATACATAGACTAGGGTTGTGGGTTCGAAAGCTTACAGCTTATTAAATAAAGTTGAAATTATCCTAACTATGATCTCCACAACTTCGTAATGACAATTATCATGCGCTTACTAGTGACTTGCTTTGAGAGGAAGTTGTCGAACTTCTAGTCAGAAGCCATGAACAGTACAGTTTAACGGTGTCAAGTGTGAGGAAGGTAGGTACCCAATGAAAGAAATCGAAGATGGGTGGTTGAGCAGTATCATGGATTGATTGAAGTTGAACTTGTACATGATTGATCTCGGCTTGGTGGTTCAGGGGTTGAGCATTCACGTTCGAGATCAAAAGTCGTGGATTTAATCCCTGATGAGAGGTCGTTGATCCATACTGTCGGGAAGCCTCATGATAGGACGAATCAGTCATCCAGTGCTTCCAGTTTTGCAATGGTTGTCTAACATTGGTCGGTTCGTGATTTCAATGAAATCCAACCACCTTCACAAGCTTATACTGAAAAGAAATATATGACTTGAAATAAACTAGTTGTTTCATTTTAGTGGTTGTGCTGTGTCCTATGTCATGTTTTGTCTCACTTATTTGTTAATGTTATGTGTTGTTTACTTTTGTCCGCAGTCCTTAAATACTCCCGTCATACGTTTGATATTAAACCGGTTGATGTCTAAATTTCCTGGGACACAAAAAAATGTTGTTGAAGAAGCATTTGTTCGATGCGAGTAAGTGGTTTTTTTCGCATATTTATTGTATGTTAATTGAGATTACTTTGGTTCTCGTTGGTGAACATATAAATTCAAAAGATCTGGGGATTTTTTACAAACCATTTGATTGATTTGTTCCTCTTTCTAAATGAGGTTTAGACTATGGATAGAGGATAAAAAAGATGCATTTTGGCGAGCAAATAGAAAGCAAGGCAAACTTCTTAACCTATTTGAACTCACTTAGATGTATCTGCATTCACACTCATAGCGGGACTCGAACCAGTTTTTAGTGTTCTCAACTCTCAATACGATATCTGATGAGCTACTGAGTTCAGATGGTCACTCGCTTGGGTAACGGCTTTAATATACTTAGACAATTTGTACAGATTACTCACTTATCAGCAAATATTGATCAAAATTTAGTCAAGAATACCAACTAGCGAATAACTCAAACCCTTTCTATAATAATAATATGAGATAGAAAATGTTTGTAAGCCAGGATGAGGATTTCGGATGTGTTATTTTCTTTGAGCTTGATAGTTCAATTGCGAAGCTTTTATTCTCTTTTTAAGCAACATTGCCATCAATTACTTCAAAAAGCAATCTAACGACTGTGAGTTAACTCTATAATATAGTAATTTTACATTAGTTTTCAGATGTCGACATCATCCTGGGTTGTTACAACCTTAATAGTACAATATAGCCCTATGATACAACTACATAGGTATCAAGAATCCTGATGAATGAAATTTCGTTTTGAAGTATGTGCTGACAATATTGTCTAGATAATGAAAACTTCACGATCAAACGATCATGCTCGAATAGCACATCTTCAATATTTTGTCTTTTCACATTTGCCTAGATCGTGATGTTTCATTATTTCATATAACAAAGTTGTTAACTGACGTCAATACGAAATTTAGTTGTGAATATAGTTAGAAATAATATCCCGTATGTTACATTGATCAGGAACTCTATCAAACAAACTGTAAAACTCATATCACTATCTTACTTTATTTATGAAGTGTTAATTCTTCAGATTTTTCTGTACAAATAAATACATAGAGCATTTCGTACTTGTCGTATTAGTTGATAAACTCGGATGGATCACTTTAATATAAACTGAGTTGAGTTTTTTTTTTAAAATGAATGCAACTGGATAATTAGGTTATGTGAGACGTTACAAGTAAACTGGTCCTTCCTGACTCATCGTAGTTATGCTACTGTGTTTGATAACCCTCTTCGTCGTTGATTCGAACTCTCTTGTCGACCAAACTTTCGTTTTATAAAATTCAATCAAAAGGTTTACATTGACTTTTCATTGTATGTATATGATCTGGCAACTATTTACATTAATGCTGTTCTATTTAGAGCATTTGACCTTATAGTTCCTGACAAAACGTAGTGAAAGTCTTTCAATTCTATACATTATAGAAGCTAATTGTTGTTACTGTTTGAATGATCTTATTAGGAAGCTAAAACATCGTGTAACCAACTAGAGTTTCATACTATTCGTTGTACTGTGTTTAACTGTTTGGATGTTTAATAAAATCGGTCAAAATCCTACATAAGTATCTTGTATGTGTTAACACTTCTCATTTAAAAGATTCAAACATTTAGTCTCTAATTAATCCTTTGGATATGGAAATAGACTAAATACAATAACTGTTATCTAATTACCTACAAATGTTATGTCCGTGTTTGATTGATCATAGTTTATTTCATAATAGTTCTATTTTGTATACCTTTGAACAATTTACTTTTGATGATTATTTAGTTTTATAAACTATTTTTGGTTTGTTTATGTTACATCTAATCTTATATTATATACACTTAATTATTTAACTGAATATTCGAACAATAGACACTTTGTGTGTGTTTATCGTGTTCATTGAATATGTACACACTCCCTGCGTGTTTTCAAATTGTCTACTGTTATCCACGGTATTGCACGATCATCTTCCATTGTATTCTCTGGGCAAATGCCTCACATCCGACACGGTTGAACTCTATCGGTCATGGCTTCTCACTAGAACTCCCAGAATTACCTCTCGAGGTTAGTCACTGGTGAGCACATGATAATTATCAGTATAGGGTTGTAGAGACTGTTGAGTTTTGATTAAGATTATGAACTGTTTTATTTGCTTGGCTTGCTCCCTTTCTTGTTTCACTGACTTACTAAAATATACTTTTCTGTAAACTTCTCCCACTGACTATTAGTTTTATACCATCTTGTCCAAAGTGATGGGGCCGTTTGAATCGTGAAACATCACGAGGTAGTATAGAACAATAACTATTAGAGTCAGATTAAAGCCTAAAGACTTACCTTTATATGTGTTAATTCACTTAAAATGTATTTTTCTTGGAAAAGACCCTCAACAACAATCAAACAATGTTTTCTTTAGATTTGATGAAGCTCGGACAGAAGTTTATCTTTTAACTTATTATAAATCAACTATTGAATCAGTGACAAAGTCTACGACAACAACAACGTCGACAACCACTAACAATTCATCGTCTATTCAGTGCTGGAATAACATGTCGTCAACTGTGAATCAACAGTCTATCAATTCAGCGTTTATACCTATTAATAGTGATAATAATGGCAATAATATTAATAATAATTTGGTTGGATTAGATTATCATCAGATTACGGAAGAAAACTTAAGTTTACAAGAAATTCAAGATGAAGAGGAAGCGCTGAATAGATCTATTGAAGATCAGAGAGATGTATGTAATTTTTATTAATTATAAATTAGTTATTATTACATTACACGATGCTTGATTCACATACATACGTTTTTTTATTCACTTGGTCAACCACCCATACCAATAAGGAGACTGAAAAATAACTAGAAAGCTGTAACCAGCCAAAAGAATGAAAAATTAAACAACTCATTAGTATACATACGTTTGTCCCGCTGACCCAGACAAGTGGATATAGTCTGTGATCTTGATTAGAAACATAACTGGCTCCCTTCAATAGCACCTCTCGTTTGTAATTTTTCATCTGCTGTTTGATCTTGTAATGAAATTTAGACACAGGCACATGATTTATGCCTAGACTAGTCTAGCCTATCAGTTATAGAGATAATAATGGAAAAAGTCAGATTTCGTCGCAGATCAACATTAACAACAATTATGTTGTACTGTTTGGTTGTTTTGTTTTTGCTTGGGGGGTTCTCGACAAGACGCATGTATAACTTCCAATTGTTTGAAGATAGTCAACATGGATTCGCATCTAAAGTTCTATGACATACTTCGAATTTTTTAGATCCAGAGTTTTGACAATTCCTTAAATAAATCCCTATCGATTATATTACGTACGACACAGGAACTGATAACGCCTAAAATAACAAAGAAAGCTTCTCAGCATAATCATTCAGATTAGTTTAGTCAACAAAATACGATTAGATGCATCTACCTATGAGCTGAAAATTTTCTCGATCATTTCAAAATCTTATAAATTGTTCATAGGATAGTTAGAGGGTTGGAAAGCTCAAATTCTACAGATATTACTTTTTTTATGCTTAAGCACATCATCAACATTTTGTGTTTATTTTGTTTTACTAAAACTAACTCAAATCACGAAATTTGCTCATCTAAACATAACTAATTGTTTCGGTAATCAACTGTATTGTTATATAGTTTTTTTAGTATTTCCCTAAGAAATTTTCATTGTAATGTGGAACAGTTATTTAATGCTCTGCAACTCTTCATCATTATTTGATTGATGTCAATTTATGACATTCTGATGATGTGGGAGGAAAAATAAATCTAAGATCTATTCATTGTGTAGACTTGGTGGATACCTATTCTATTTTCAAAGAATAATTAAATGTACATTCTGACATATATACTATCAACGTATGCGTGCGATATTTGTGCATGCGTTAAACATACACACATATGATATTCAACACTATCACGTTCTTTTTTATACCTTCATTTTCTTCAATTGTTAAAAAACGGTGTACACATTCTTAAGGATGGTTACATGGTATGAATTAGTTTAGTTCACGTGAAAATATTTAGTGTGATGTATATATAACTAATTGTTTGATCTCTGAGTATTGACTAGTATTATATTTGTCCAGTCATTTTGAGCTCTGATCAAATTTTGTTAATTAAGTTTTAATGTGACCACTTGGTCTGATTGACTAGTCATTACATGCAATATGTTGAGAATTTAGGCGATTATATTTAGTTGGCAGAAAACCCCAGGCTCTGGTTTTATGATACTGCTTCGAATTCCACAAGGAGCATCAATTCGCTTAAGATTGTAGGTATACCTTGCTGAGGAGTGTCAGCTAGCACCCAATCTATACTCATAGTTTTCATCAAACTACTTCCAGCCACCTAACATCTCAATATAGTGCGCAGGATGTCAAGTCAAGTGGCCACATTGCAACTTGATCGATTGGATTCAATCAGTACACGACATTTTTCACTATTCAGTAATCAATTGACTGGAAATATTGTCATTCCAGTTTCATACATTCATCACTGGATTTCCAGTTTCTGTTCGAGTGCATCGCGGCATAGATATTGGGTCGTTCACATGCTTACAATTATATCGATATGTTTTCTTCCATCTTAAAAATATGTCAATAAATAGGTTTCTTGATACCATTCTCATTGAAACCAAATGGTTTGAGCGACGAATTTCAAATTGTTGGGGAGTCCCAAAAAAGAAGTATCCTCAATGTCTCTATGGGCACACAAAACGTCAGAAAATGGTTTATCTAATCAGGGTTGAGTAGAGGCTTCTCGTAAACATCTAGGAAATGAAGAATCATATGTTCCATTTTTGATTAGATGTTTACCTATACCATTACTACGTTTAGTATGTCTTCAGAAATTTCTAGAAGCCTAATGTCACACATAACTATAAGTGCTCTCGACTTTCTGTACATGAACTAACCTTAGAGTGAAGCTCTTACTCGTATTATGCACATTTTTTTCTCTTGTTCCACTTAACGTGTATAAGTAGCTTAGGGTCATAGGAAGTTTCTTAGAAGGGAGCAATAAGCATTCCAGTAGCATATTTATTAAGAATCAATGTAGAGTATTACAAATACTATATTCTTAAACCCTACCATATATTAACAGAGGTCAAGTTCTTTATTTTCTGAGGTATCAAAGTGTAGAAACGATTCTTCAATTCATAGAGTTGAATTAGTGATTAAACTCATGTTATAATTGAATATTGGTAATCATAATCCCATATTAGGATTATTTATTCTGGTCCATGTTATTTTATGTAAAGAAAAATACTTACTATTTCTCCCCTACTTCTTATTCTACTATTAATACTACTACTACCCTCACTGTAATTATTACTTCCACTTTCTATCTATGTATAATCTTGTCTATTGATAAATTCTTTCATAGATCATATTTATTCTACATTATCCTTCTAATGTTTATCATCAAACATTAACATTATCTATCTATGACTTTTATTATTATTGTTATTGTTGTTTCACATGAGTTTTTGTATGGGATAGTTAGTTAGGCAACATAGATAGGTAGATAGTTATGTTTTAAGTGAACATTAACCTTTTCTTTTCATGTGTATTTTTTAAAATGGATTCCAATAAACACCAATGAAAATAATATGATTCCTTATAATTATTTCGTTTAATATATATATGTAACATTCAGCTTAATCAGATGCACATGTTAGTGATAAAGGGTAGTTGAAAGAAAGTAGAAATATATAAATGTTAATATTGTACGGTTGTGGTATGATGTTGGTTTATTCCATCCTAATGCTTTATTTACATATACAACGTCATTCTCTTAGATCTTGAGTTCTCAAATTATTCCGTACTTTTTGATTCGGTGGATTCATTATTTCTTTTTAAATTATATTGTCTGTCTCTAACATTTCCTACTGTCATTAATAGTGTTACTACTTCTACTATTCCGGTATTCGTTTTGATAATTTCATTTCGCTTTACTGATATGATGTACTGTGATGACTTGAACCGATCTACAAAATGTGCCAGATTCTGAACTGACTATGACTAACTGTCTGATTGGATTGATACAAGGTCATCAGCTCGACTTTCCGCAGTAAGTGCGGATGATTTCGTATGAATAGATTATAAAATATAACACTGTTATAGAGTTTATCCACTTCCTCTCAAACTATGAATCTTTCTCGTTTTACAATATCACCGGTTTGAAACATTTTCCCCCTAAAAATTTCTCTACAAATAATGATGAATATAGAAAAGTGAGTTGTATAAATGTTGGGATTATTGCTAGTCGTATGTTTCTTCCCATTTTGGACTTATCAATTGAGAGTATACTTAACTCAGTGTTGATGTTCTCATTAACAATGAAAAAAGCAGAAAAGAAGAAAACTCACAAATTTAGTCTACTCATATTTGAATAAAACTAGAGAGATGGTTGAATTTCACTCTATAAATTATAGATCTATTCTGTGTGACACCATTTGTTTTTAGAAATGGTAGGTATGCAATTTATTTATCACTACTTGCTTACGATGTTGAATGATAGTACATTTCACACCTACATATCATTGTAGCACTATCAAAGTATTTCAAATTCAGAATAACATTAAATCCAAAACTAATAAAAGCACTTGTTTAGAATAGATAGATTGTGGCTAGCATTGAAATCCGAGGCGCGTATTTCATTTTACTTTGGACTCGTCAGTCGGATCCACATACATTTACATTGGGACCACCCGGACAGGATGCATATGTATTGACAAAGACCAATGAAAATTCAGTCCGTAATATCAATAAAAAGATAACTCAAGGCCTTTTTAAAGATGACATGAGAACATTTTTTATTTATACATCAATGATGTTCACAAGTTCATAGGGCAATTTGGTTTCCTCCGTTGGATGAATAATAGTCACCAATATAATATATAATAATAATATTTAGTCACCAAATGAATAACATGAATTTAAGATGATCAGGCCAAGTAGTTAAAGCAAAACAACTGTGGTGTGACGGTAGTAAGGTGTTTCCTTCAGAAAACCAGCATAACAGCGATGCTGCCTTCCCACAAAGCAAGGGTGAGGTTAGAAAAGGTTGACTCTAAAAATGCACACCCCGCCTTATCCCATGGATATCTGTCTCCGGCGGTAAGGTCCCAACAAGTACGGAGCTAACATGAAAATTACCCACAAAAAGGTCATGTGTGACCGACCTCAAGCAGTTGTCCCTTGGGCACTGCGGTCACACTCTCAGGTGACTAAGACCACCTCTAGCCCGATTTCCTTTTCAGGTACCTCTAGAAGAACCCGTGCAAGGCCTGGGAAACCTGGAGCTCCAAGTATAATGACATTTTATGCGTAAATATTATATTTGAAATAATCTCAATGATAGAGTACTAAATAATTTCACAGATTGAAATCATGAGTCAGTTGAAGCTAGACCACCATGGAAAACCTGGAAGCACTGGACGGCCGTTTCGTCCTAGTATGGAACCCCTCAACAGTGCGCATCCACGATCCCGCGCCACGCGGGATTCGAACCCGGGACCCACTGGTCTCGCGCGCGAGCACTTAACCACTAGACCACTTAGCCGGCATCCATCGGTGTTAATGTCTTACTTCAACCAATACACGAAGTTGCGCCACCGTGTACCATTGTCTTCAGTGAGCTGATATCTCACAACAGACCTGGTTGAACTTCACTGGTAACGGCTTCTCACTAGAACTCCAGGAGTATCTCTTGAAGTCATTCACTAGTGAGCAGATGACTGACTCATGATTTCAATCTGTGAAATTTCTAAAATCTCCACAATCTCCTTCTGATATTAAATAATTCCAAATTTTCGCTCGGCTAACTTGAACTATTCCAGGTAAATGACGGAAATCGATATTATCAAAACGTATATAAGGTTTCGTTAAATTCCATCACAAGACAAGTCTTAACTTGAAATCTTTAAGGCCAAAGAAAAATATGCAAACTAAAGAACGCATGACACCGGAATTTATGGACAAACATCACAATCATAGATAGTACTTGGTAACAATAGGAAAGAAGAGCCTGGGACAAAGTTACTTGAAGGTTCTCAGTAGGCATGCTATGCTTTACGGGGAGTATCACACTTAGGTAGGTAAGCTATACAAAATTTCAAAAAACAAAATCACACTAAAAGTCTGTTTTATTGATCAATACCTTGTTTAAATAATTGTCAATTATAGTTCAAAGAAGATCGTGGAGGAGTGTATTATTGAAATGTACAATACTCTACTTATGATAATCCTATACAACAAGATTTTCACGACATAATTTTCTGTTTACTATCATTTTATTTAACTTTTTTTCTCAGTAAAATAGTGTTCAGTTGCTTTGTTTCTCCGTTTATTAAATAAATTCTATTTTTTAGCGTCTTCTAACATTGGCCAATCAACTTTGTTTGAGTCGTTTAAAAGCACAGTTTCCTGGAATAGATATAAATTATTTGGAAAATCTTTTCATTCGATTTGAGTAAGTATTTATTATTATTATTTAATATATTTTTGTGTTTCATATCTTTTAATTGAAAATCAGTTGGGCCACCGGTGATTTTGAATGATGAACAATGTAGATTCTCTTAATGTGTATTCGATAGTACGGTCACTGATGCATACAACGCTTTAAAAATTGTCCTGACGATGAACCCCAAGGAGAAGAAGAAGAAGAAGACAGGAGTGCAGTAAACTCTTTATACTCAACGAAGTCCAAATTAAAGAACAACTCTGTATAAATGACAACAAGACAGGAATTTAGAACACAAGAAAATTAGAAGACTGTTAAGGGGAATTCAGATTATCTAGATTTTTGTTATTACAAGTTAGTTCTTTCGTTGAAAGATAACTTCGGTGATATTTGATATCTGCTGAAATCTGATTAGCTGTTTTCCCTTTCAATTCGCCATTTCTATCGTTTCTCAAGGTCAAAGTATATTACGAACTGAACAAAGTTGTTCCATTTCAACTTTTGACATTTTTCCGACGTATAAAGCTATCCTAAAATTCTTGTTTAGCTACCTCATGTTAATAGTTGAAATATTAGCATTGAAGTGCTGTTGTTTTTCAGTTGTTGTTTTATCAATTCCGCCATATAATTCGCTTGTATTAAAATAAGCTCAATCATTTCGTAATTAACAATCACAGAGGACCCGTACTGAACCCTATCTCAAGGTAAATATAACACGAACCGAAAATAATAAATACCAATCAGAAAACAGAAAAGATCATATGGATGAATCAGTAAAAGCGGAATTTTATTGCAGTTTTTATTCCTGGGAAGAAATTCGCTTAGAAATTTCGCTAATAGAGATTAGATAACATGAAGTCTTCCATGAGCTATGATTATTAGAAGCAGTTATAATGATTACTTCATCATCTGTTTCTGCATACTAACAATCTGGTTTATTTTACTCATGTTTCAAAACAGATCCGTTATATTTGTAAAATGCTTCATTTAAAGAAGAGAACATCGGTGTGAGTATGTGAAAGATCTGGTAGAACACAATAGATGATGAATACATTTTCATTTCAAGTTGTTTTCATTTATTATTCCTATGTTTGTTAAAAGTGAACTAATTGCATGAAATTTCGAAGATTCTGAGTATTGGTTACCATTGGTCGGCATGATGTACCTGGGAGCTGAATGAAACCTCATACACTCTGTTATGCATGCGTATACATGTGTGTATTTCTGTCGAGTTATTTAAGTGGTATATCTGGAGTTAAAAATATCCATGATTAGTAGCAGCTGTTGAGAACAATATGAAATGGTTTGGATTATCCCGTCGTGATCTTGATCTAGCTTGGGATTTGTGAAGCAGTGGCTTGGCGATATTCGGGATTTCCTTTTCAACTAATTAGTTGTCGCTTCGTACCCTTCTCTTCATACAACTAGTCAATGACGTCACTATCTACAGTAGCAGAGTGATTCAAACATAGGTATTTCAGTGTTCGTGGCCTTCGTGAGGTTAATAATTGGTTTGCTTGAAATAAACTGCCCATACCCTGTTTGTTTTTGACTTCTGTATGGCTTTGAAAAAGTTTCCTCTTTGGACTCAGAGGCGAGAACATATGAGTATATTAACTACAATATTGGATAAGGATTGTGTTACACCACAAATTTGATTAAGTTCGAAAAATGAAGACCATGTGAACATTAAAACTTATTGGCATCCAAGTTTATCGTATCTACTGTAAGATCTGAAGATTCTGAATTAAATCTCATGTACAATTGTTAATGCATGCTGTTAAACGAGTCATCTCAAACTGAACTGAAACAAGGTGTTGAATTTTTTGATTGAGATCATGAACCGATTGATGTTAGACCACCATTGAAAACCTGGAAGCACTGGACGACCGTTTCGTCTTATTGTGTGGCTCCTCGGCGGTGCGCATTCACGATCCCGCTCGCGGGATTCGAACCTCGGGCCTTCAGTCTCGCGTGCGAACGCTTAACCTACTGGACTACTGAGCCGACATCCAGTGATGTTAATGTCTAACTTCAACCAATTCAAGAAATTGCGCGACCATCTTCCATTGTACTTAGGTAGACACCTGTTTCTACCCGACACGGATTAGCTCCACTGGTCACGGCTTCTCACCAGAACTCCGAGAATTTTCTCACGAAGCTAGTCATTAGTGAGCACATGGTAATTATCAGTATAGGGCTTGTGGAGATTATTAAGCTTTTGGTTGAGATCATGAACCGATTGATGTTAGACCACCATTGAAAACCTGGAAGCACTGGACGACCGTTTCGTCTTATTGTGTGGCTCCTCGGCGGTGCGCATTCACGATCCCGCTCGCGGGATTCGAACCTCGGGCCTTCAGTCTCGCGTGCGAACGCTTAACCTACTGGACTACTGAGCCGACATCCAGTGATGTTAATGTCTAACTTCAACCAATTCAAGAAATTGCGCGACCATCTTCCATTGTACTTAGGTAGACACCTGTTTCTACCCGACACGGATTAGCTCCACTGGTCACGGCTTCTCACCAGAACTCCGAGAATTTTCTCACGAAGCTAGTCATTAGTGAGCACATGGTAATTATCAGTATAGGGCTTGTGGAGATTATTAAGCTTTTGGTTGAGATCATGAACCGATTGATGTTAGACCACCATTGAAAACCTGGAAGTACTGGACAGCCATGGGTTCGAATCCCGCGAACGGGATCGTGAATGCGCACCGCCGAGGAGCCACACAATAAGACGAAACGGTCGTCCAGTGCTTCCAGGTTTTCAATGGTGGTCTAACATCAATCGGTTCATGATCTCAATCAAAAAATTCAACACCTTGTTTCAGTTCAGTTTGAGATGACTCGTTTAACAGCATGCATTAACAATTGTACATGAGATTTAATTCAGAATCTTCAGATCTTACAGTAGATTTGACTATAGCGAATTTCCTCATCTTAGCTGATGTCAGTTCATGATGAAAACCATAACCTTTAGTCCCTAATTCTTAATCCTCACCCTAACCAATAACAATGTAGAGACTTTTTAAAAAATCTATGTAGGTCATTTTAGAAGTTAGAGAAGACGGGCAATCTGTATTTACATGGACGAATTTATATATTGTTGCTTGTTCAATTTACAAGAAAAGTATCCTTTAAAAGACGCCAATGCATTCGTTAACTAAGTTAAAATCTGTGTTATGTCCTAACGTAGAATGAGTGTTAACTTCCAGGAATTATTTAGAAATTATCACCATACATATATATATTCTTATCATATAATTAAGTAAATAGATCATATATGTTTATATTCCTTTCCTCATAAGTTTTCATTCGACTTATGGGCTACCGCTATATGGTTTACCACTCTTAATTTATTCCTACTACGTTAATTACAGTCTCCTATACTCACAACCACTTTGGACATGATCTTCTATAATTATTATTTTTCATTTCATGGTATGATGCTGTCAGGCCTGCTTGTATATAAATCATGTTTGTCTGAAATATAGGATTCATACAACGGGGTTTTTTGTTTGTGTTGTGAACCGAACGGGCTAGGTTAGGTAAGAAGTTACCACATAGGGAATCGATAAGGCCTGAGAGTTGACTCAAGGCTACTCGTTTTGGTTAACGCATTACTGGTTTAGTACAGGGACAAGATCATATATGTCGGTGTTCTGATTGGCGATTTTATGACATCATATTTAATGAGCCATAGGACATAAATTGGCGATGGAACGGTTTGTTTAAATGAACCTACGTACCTACTTTTGTAGTCGGATATATCTTACTAATCGAAAATAGAGACTTTCGAGGTAATACTAGATTAATTTGTGCAAGCTCAAATGGAAATTGTCAGTATAATAGAGAAAACTGTCCTTAATAATGTTAACACTGGGCAAGATCCAAATGTTTCGATGTTGGATTCCGACCAGTCTAGTGATTATTTAACTATATCGAGTGAAGTCCTGAATTGTTGTGGGAATAATGTTTCAAATAAATCAAATTTCTATCAGATTTACGATATTACTTTACCAGATATGGATTGTCTTATTAATTCATGTATTTCGAATGAAATTGTTTATAAATATGTGGAGGATTTGTCGAGTGCATCAAATCCTGACGAGAACTCTGATGCCTTTTTATCAGATATCGTTTGTTCTAATGATTCGTTTATTTCTAGTGAAATCTTAATTAAATGTGAGGAACAAGTTATAAATGCGTTAAAATCTGATTACAGTTCTGATAGTGTCCCATCAGATGTCATTTGTCTTCAAAACGAATTTACTCCTAGTGATATCCCTAATGAATGTGACAAATATGTCCCAAATTAGTTGAATTCTAGTCACATTCCTGATGTTATTTTATCAGATTTCGGGTATTCTCACAATCTATGTTCGGTAGAATCGCCAATTAGTGGAATGATGAATCAGAGGGCACGGGAAGTTTGTCTGAAGCAATGAGAGAACCAGTTTGCTCAGGGAGAAAATCTAAAATGAGTCCTTATAATAAGTATGAAGCAAATGCGTATGTTCCGTATGATTGTCTTGTAGGTGTATCACATGTGTTAATCACATATATCAATGCTGAAAGTGCATATTCATGTTATAACTGGAACAATGGTCTTATGTTTTTTTTT
This sequence comes from Schistosoma bovis, assembly GCA_944470425.2. Taxonomy (NCBI): domain Eukaryota; kingdom Metazoa; phylum Platyhelminthes; class Trematoda; order Strigeidida; family Schistosomatidae; genus Schistosoma; species Schistosoma bovis. Next base: position 39,295,217 of record OX103955.1, read on the forward strand.
CCACGTGAAAGGCGATGAATGGAACATGTAGCATATTTTTTATGCAAGTCAAAATCACATGTCGATTTGTATGCCTAAATACTCACATACAATCAAAACTTAAGCTATGAGATAATGCAGATTGGGAACGTTAAATTATTTATAACATTGCAACATAAGGTCCCTACATTGTTTCATGGGGGAGGTATATGCATGCAATGGTAAATCATAATTCTGATCAATCTTTTCAAACGGATGTGGGACAGGGCTGTCTACAACCTTAGAGGGGAAGGTCGTGTGTGGTAGTGAAACTAAAATATAATTAGTCATTGAGCCTGGACAAACAGGCATAGCGTACTGACTACTAAGTACGTGGTTTCCTTTCGTGCTATTGATTTCTATTCCGAACTCACTGAGTGTGAATGCCTGTAATTGTGTCAAATGAAAGTATTATCTAGTGCTAATCTGGTTTTCTCTTCCGGGTCGTGAATCCTGAATCTGTTATAACGTAACTAGCCTGGTGATCAATGTCACACGTGTCAGGTCCTTCTTAGTGCAGATCGAATGCTATCGATCGAGTTGCAATGTGGCCACCAGTCTAGGTGACTCGACATTGCGTACACTATGTTGAGATAAGATGATGATTGGACATAGTCAACAGGAAACCCTGGACCCGGGTTTTGAGTTACCCAGACTAGTGGTCACATTGCAACTTGGTCGATATCAATCCATCTGCACTAAGAAGGACCTGACGTACATTTCATTGATCACCACCCAGTGATCAATCAATTATGAATACATCTCAGTCCTACAGGATGTCAATCTAGGTCCGGTTAGCCCAGTGGTAACATCTCTGACTATGAAGCTGGGTGACACAGGATCGAATCCGTCAGGAAGCGCCAGCTCCCTCAAGATTAAAGGTACACCTTGCTGACGAGTGCCGAATAACACGAAACCCGGGCTCAGGGTTTCCTGTTGACTACCTCCAACCACCATGTATTCATTCTTCTTGAGTCACGTTTTCACTTTGTCAGTTATTAACTTATCAACCTTGACTGTTTTTGTATGAATGTTTGTGTGTACATTCCTTATCCTACTCATTACATGCTTGTAACTTATTTTTGCTCGGCCATAAATATCGGTCAACGCTTGAATAAATCGAGTTGACTTACATGCCTTCTCCACCGCGCATCATCTCGTTTCGCTTCGTTCCTTTGATCGTCTGCTTGGATCAATGATTGTATAAAATATACATATTCAAAAATACATTCTCGTGTTTGATTTATTTAATCCTATTTTTCACTAATGCGAGTTATTGGCAGAATATATATTTCAATAACAATCATTCATACAATCCAATTGGAGTCAGATACGGGGCCACTAAAATCCTAGTATACTTGAGCGAGAGGGAAATACTTTAAACCATCCGTTATATCATTGTTTTTCCCATAAATTATCGATTTCTGATTGACCAAAAAATGGCCGGAAATTAATCCCGGTTGTTTTAAGCTCATCCATTTATCATATTTATACCGCATATATTGGTGTAAGACAGGAATTTGTTGCAATGCTGTTCACGATTGGTGTGAACAGTTTGTTTCATGTGATGTTGAATTAAAAAATTATCGTGATCACTATTATTGCTCTACGTAATTATGTTGTACTATTTTGTAATTTCATGCTAAATATGTTGTTTTTTTCTTCTTTTTCGTGTACTTTTTTTTATTAAATTTAGTTTAAACGAGCAAAATCTTTCGGATTATCTCATAAAACAAGGTTTTGTAACCCACTCGTTAAATCCATTTCTCGTGGAAACTGTAAATAAATACAATGAAAATGTCGACGATAATGATAGTAGAGTTTCACCAGTTTCATCTAGTCAAGGTTATGTAACTGATATTAGCAATAGCAGTATTCATAATACTGATTGGTTAAATTTGGTTAACCAAAAGATATCTGGTATTCGACAAAGGATAGGTCGTATGAAGAATGATCTTTCATATGCTAACGATAATCGAATTAAACAATTCCAAATAACTGAGGTTTGTGTTTCATTTGTTTGTTTGTTTCTGTGGTTTTTTTTCCTTGGTTTTAGTGTTTATTATATTTCATTAATTAGTAATTGTTCATTCTATTACGTATTGTTATGGTCAACGACCAACCGTGTTCCTTAATGCATCGTTGTTGTCTGTATTTTGAAGTCATGAGGTGTAGAAACTAATTGAGGCGATTGTCTATTATTGATTAAAAGATGAAATTGGTTTGCTTTCATACGTAGTTTAAGAATAGATTATTCGGTGTTGTTTAGATAGCCCAACAGTCTTTAATGATCGCCGCAAAAATATCAAAGATTAAGATTTTATTTTATAAAATAATAAAGATATACTTCTTAAATAACTTATAACAACTGTGATTCGCCTCCAACGTTGATGATTTGTACGTCACTGCATACTTGACTATTAAATGAAAAAGCACCTTGTAATCCTATAGGGATTATAATTGATATTGGGAGATAAAGTTTGTCAAGGCGTTCTAGAGTAATGTCAAAAGTGTGTGAGGAGCTTTCGCTTCATGGTTGCTCACAACATGAGGAAGTACGTCTTAAAGTATCCGGAAGCGAAACTGGATTGATAAGAGGTCTTGGAGACCTAGGAGCATGACTGTAGTAGAGCCCAAGAGATAATTAAGGACGGCCACACATGGTCTTTTTACGAGTATCTCTTAATATACAGTTGGGAAGAAAGTATAATCTGAAATAAATAATGCGACCGGTGACAGTTGAACCTAATAATTAGATCTATATTTTATTCAAGAGTAAGGGGTCTAAAAACATATCCTATAATCATGTTTATTTTAAATAATTTGTAATCATGTTTAGTTTTGTGTTTAATATTTTGTTTACAAGTGTATGTGAGGATAACTATCCTTTCTCAGTGTTTAGTAAAAGTACGATAACTAGCATTTTCGAAAATTTTTCCATTTACTTAGTAAGCCATTTCCGCATATGACAGTTTAATTTTCATTGATGACTCCATTTCATTCATCTAAAGCTATTTACATATGTCTTCTGTGAATACCTTACTGTGATGCTTCCCACTTTTCTGGATTTAAAAAGCAAATGTCGTGGAAGTTAGAGCTTAAAATGAAATTCTCAATAAAATTTGTGCTCTTAGGTGCAGTATCCACTCAATAGATGAAGGGAAAATGCTAGATTTTACATCGAACGGCAGATTTGAGAAAAAGGTCAAGGAAACATCTTCTATGCTTAATTGTCTTATTTTACTAGGTAGAAAAACATTATTTGATGATTAACTGTATTGTATATTCATATCCAGTTATTAGGAGTGCAATGTGAACTTATGTCAGTAGTTCTATCTTGTTGCCATTACTAGTTGAGCATATTTTATCAGTGTATCACTTAAACAACTGAAACGTGTATATAACTAATCTATAATCTCTTGCTCCATAAGCTATAAAACAATACGGAACTGTGTACAGAATAAGCCTAGCATAATAATTTTATTATTTTGAGAACTGGATACACTGAAGAAACATTGGATACCGGAGGAGGAAGGGCTGAACATCACAAAGGGTCGGGATTGGTGGGATTCATGTCTCTTCATGGATATTGTAACTTTTTAGTACATATTAATGCTATATCACAGACTAAATGGTTTTAAAAACACGAATCACTGAACTTGGACTAATCAAGGTCTCCTAATAAAGCAGTTGTGTAAGTGCCTACTGATGATTAGTTTTAAACTTAAACAAAATCTCTGTTCAGTACTTGTTGGTTATCTTTTAAACTGTCGTTTGTTTTTACACATTTGTTTTAATTCACCTTAGATACGTTCATTACAAAGTCAATTGCATTATTTAGAATTACAAAAAGCTGAATATCTTGTTGATACAAGATCATCATTATATGAAGATGAATTATTGACCAATGGAGGGAAACCAATTCATTCAGCTTGTTTAGCATTTGCTTATCTTGATTTACATGGATTAAATAAATCATGCGCATTACATGTATTACAACAACGTTTAACTTATTTAAAAGACAAATTAAATCGATTAAAATCATTGAAATATTTCACCGTGATAACTGGTCGAGCAGCTGGCAATGAAAGTGACTTAGTATCAATAGCCCCAGTGTTAAGACCAGCAGTTATACAGTATCTTTCAAGAAATGGTTATAAATTTGAAGAAAATTTTCGAGTCGGTTCTGGACATTTTACAGTGAATTTAAACAATTCAACATTGAGATAATAATAGAACTGACAAGGAAAATTTGTTTCCATTGATTAATAAACAAATACTTGATTACTGCAATTTTCCTATTCCATTTATATATTTTTTTCTGTTTGATTATTTCTTCTAATCTACAGCCCGCATCGTTTTTTTTGAGCAAAAAACAATCCGGTAAGATGATTTTATTTTAATTGAGATCATGAACCAATCAACGGTAGTCTAACATTGAATGGTTCATGATCTCAATTAAAACTCAACAATCTTCACAACCCTATACTGATAAGATGATCTTGTTGTTGGTGTATGTTTGATTTGTTGATAATCATTGTTATTTTTGTCACTTAGAGTTGTATGTTTGTTTGCTTTTTTTATTTTAAACAAAATCTCTTTTTCGACGAAAAAGAAAACGGAAGATTTAAAAAAAATATTTACTCAGTGTTTTAATGTCAATTCGCTGGATTGGCACAACTTGGTTAATTTATATCCTATCATGGTATAGATTGTCATTGCTGAATCAGCAGTATATTGTTATTTTTTTTAAAAAAAAGTCGTAATTAAACTGTAAATGTATGAGATTGGTTAGTTTTTGATTAGCGAGTCTTACATTCAATTGAGTCTTACATATTACTCATTGGAATAGTTTTGTAGTAAGTCTTGTACTTTCAATACTGGTGGAGACTTGGGAAGAGATGTGTTACTTGAACTGGCATAAGATATATTGATACTTCATTTTCGCTCAATTGCTTTTTCTGGTTAAAATCATTTGAATATGCGATATTATTATGCATCTTATTTTTTCCAAAGTGAACACTATTATTAAGTTCTTTTTACTGGTGTCATCAAAAGTCAATCTTATTGATCAATAACATCTATACTCAATGAAATATAAATTAAATCTTTAGACAAAAGCTTCAAGCATCTGAATTGATTAGCATCAACTGTTGTGTAGCGTTACAAGTTTGTTCTTATCGGGTAGCAATAATTTTCTTTTTTTGACGATTGTATTCCAAATATTGTTGATCAGAGTGCTAAACAAAAACCATATGAAGCATATAAATTCATATTAACTGGTGGTTGGGTCCTATTGTACTGTATTCCGACCAGTTAATTCTTACACTAATCAGTTTATAATTGCACCAAACAAATTTAAATCATTTGCATGGTATATTCTTTATTACTCAAACAGTAAGATGTTCATCAAAATAACGTTTCAATCTCAGTTATATCATTGAAGAAATATTGCGACGTTCCGTATTTTTCAAAATAATTATATCTTGTCTAGTTAATGCTTGGTCTGTTTAAATGCATCCCGAAGGTACCTTAAGATTCAGCGGTCACTTTCTGAAAATTTCGGTGTATGGTTATGTTTGTAAAGTACTGGAAACCGTTGTTTTAAGTATCCAGGCTACAAGTTTGTAAATTCAAATTACTGGCACAAATATATTTATATTTCTTCTTGCATTTTAAGTGCATTTGGATCTTGTGTACTTGTACACGTTTACGTATATTTTATAACCGAATAACATACGTTTACATCCTTAGGATCAGACTGTGCTCTGATGAAGTTAATGAGAATGACAATGACATTTTCACGATTAGTCCATTCAGCTCAAAAGATATAACAATCAGAATTGAAATGGTTGAATGTTTAGTTGTTGAACATGTCAAAGTTGTTCTTTATAACAGATTACGGAAGATTTATTAGTAACCTTTAAAATGATGGCCATTTGTAATCTGAAACTTAAGGCTAAGTTAAAACAAGGATTTTAAGTTCTTACATCAAACAAAACTCACTACCTATAAGGATGTATTGGTAATAAAAAAAGAATGGTGTATAATGAGTTAAATGATTTATGCTTTGACCCTTCGTTGCTTTTACAACTTGATGAAATTACATGCACATAAGTATAGTTGTAAAAGTAATTTGTATTCTATGCAGTATTTTCTTCCCACGACTTTATCTTCTCAATTAATCACCAACAAATATGTCAGCCACGAATTACTTGGCATGTAACTATCCTTTCCTAATAGTAGTGTTAAAATTAATGCTTATTTATTTTATAGTTTTCCATTAAGTAGTCTTGATAATCCTTAAATAATTAAACGCAACAAACGTAGTTCAAATGAGAAACTCACTTCGTCAACAAATGAAACGAATAATATTGGTAGTTACGTTTTTAACTAGGAATCTTTTGTTTCATCACAGTATAAATACGCCTTGTTAGTTTCAGTTCTAATGTGTAGTGACCTACTTTTATTAAGAAAACGCGATTGGTGTAATGGAAACAATTATTATTATAACCAATTGTACCAGGGGTTGTTTTACCGTACTTGTTTTTTTAACGATACCAAATTACGTACATTCTTCCGTTGCTCGTGATCTTGCATGAACTTACGTTTGCTCAGTAGTTCCACGAGATTGCCAACAAATATATCTTGCTACAACCTTCAATTGCCTTCTGATTTCTGGTTTACTCGGAGGTTTAGCCTGTTCTGGTACGCAATCTTCTTGTAGTGGTGATAATAGTCAAACGTGACTCGACGCCACACTACAAATGTTTGGATGTTTGTTTTTTGACTAGAATGATTTCTGTCACGATCAGTGTTTTTATTTGCTGTTTGATTGGAAAATCCTTGAAATCGTTAACTGCATGCGGTGTTAACAGGGGTATTTGCTAGCGTCTACTATATAAATAGTGTGCAATATTATTACAAACTGCATGGTACTCAGTTAATGCTCTATTCAGGAGAAGCGATGTACTTTTTCCTCTTTACTGAATCAGTGAACTGGTCCACTGGCCAAACTTTTAAATATGTGCCATTATAGTGTTAAATAATTCTTCAGAATAATTTTTACTTATTCCCGGACCGTAAAGGTGTCTATACATATAACACTTATTTGAAAACGAATTTATGAATCATTCTTACATTAATATAGAGCAAAATCCCGATCACACATCAACGGAACTGCGAAATTATGATATAGGTACAACTGCACCGTAAGTGGAAGAGGCCTTAATGACAGGCCTGTTGTAAATTAACGATAATTTGGGAGAAATAAAAAAATAACGATTTCTGTCTCACCGAAAGCTCACAAGTAGGGAAGTGCAGTAATATAATACTTTCACTATTTGGTAATTATACAAAAAATGGTAACTTCAGACAGAACTGTTACGAAAATTGACCTCTGCTTAATTTATGTGCAGATAAGGCAGTAATATAGTACTTGAAACAGTAACAATATGCTTGTAGGGTTTGATAATAATTTCCCTAGTTTTAGTGACCACAATTGGCTACAGGGACCTGCATTAGGGCACCACAGCCTGCTGTGGAATGCACATGTTGTGAGATTCTTTCTGAAAATTTTCTGTGAGTATGTATGGAAATCCCTTCAGCTACACACTTTTGTGATGTAACTTGTTGCTCCACTTTTAAATATGGAGTTTTTATTCTCTACCCTTCCTGTTTTATATTTCATTGGTCTCTTGATTTTAAATTAAACACTTATCATTTGCTTCTTTATCGAGACCTCATGGAATCCTCTTCGACACTATGGTGTGCCTGAGAAGATCGTCAACATTATCCCGAATTCATACGACGGATTACGGTGACAGGTGGTGCATGAAGGACAGCTGACAGTCGCATTCCAATTAAGGACTGGAGTCAGACAAAACTGCTTACTCTTCCCCTTACTTAATCTTCTGGTGGTTGACTGGATTTTGAAGAACCCCACATCTGAGGGAAGCATGGAATACAGTGGACAGATTGGGTGCAAGTAGATGATTTGAACTCTGAGGATGACCTGGTTTTTCTTTTTCATACACGCGAACAAATGCAGGTTAAGACAAACCATGTAGCAGCAGCCTCTGTAGTGGTAGGCCTCATCACACACAAGCGAAAAAGAGACATCCTCAAATACAACGCGGAGAACACCAACACAATCACACTTCGGAGAGGTGGAATCTTTCACATATACAACACATATGCAACTCAAAACAGCTGCTTGTGAACCAGTATCAAAGTCACAATCTACAATACAAAGGTCAAGACAGTACTACTGTAAGGAGCTGAGACTTCGGAAACTAACACAACCATCATGAAAAAGGTACAAGTATTTATAAACAATTTTATACGCAAGATACTCATTGTCCGTTGGCCGGATACCATCAGCAACAGTCTACTGTGGGAGAGAACAAACCAGCTTCCAACTGAAGAGGAAATTAGGAAAAGAAGTTGGAAGTGGATAGGACAAACATTTCGGAAGTCACTAAGCTGCGTCGTGAAGCAAGCGCTTACTTGGAATCGTGAGGGGAAACTGAAAAGAGGAAGACGAATGAACACACTGCATCGAGTATGAGAAGCAGATATGAAAAGGATGAGTAGCAACTGGAAATGATAGCTCAGGACAGAGTTGGATGGAGTTTGCATTATTCTGGCCACGAATACGAAACTTTTCCACGCACGCAGATAGTTGTTTTATTGCTATCCAAAGAAACGAAAAAAACGTGCTTACAGTATTAGAAACCGCCTTCTTTAAATCCATAAAAGTATCCTTCAAACAGAGGGAAAAGATTATATTCAACATCTTCCTGCGCTGCATGCATAAAGATCAGACTTATGAGTGGCTTAAGTTCATTTTAGAGAAGTGCTCATAGAAAAATTTAGTCACTCTGATCGACTACTTAAATGTCAACGTCATGATGGATAATTCTGGGAATGGACGCATGACAAAACCATGATCATGGGCTACTACACTTCCTCTTAAAAGGGTTTACTAGATCACACAGCGGAGAACCAAATCGATTGCATTCACATGTATAAAATATTCATGAGGTTCATAAATGATGTAAGAACTGGGAGGAGCTGTGTAAACCTAAGGTAGAGGTATCTCCATGGTCGTGTTACATAAATCAAACTACCTTCAATAGGTGATGGCAGCTGTCCTAGTTTGGGACTAGATTTCTTTGCTGCAAGTAGGTTTAGCGATTCTTGATCCACCTACTGGTTGTCTCCTGACGCCTCGAAATTTACTGTAGACTCTTATATCATGTTCATTTCTCGCCGATACAACGCATCTGGCGCCTGATTGTCATGACCTTTGACATGTCCGTTATCAATAGTGAACTGCGATATATAGTCAAGCTGTCGGACCTGTCGAGGAGAATACTTACCGAATCTAGCTTTTAATGCATTGTCGATGTTTTATGATCTGTATGAACTGTACCAGAAACGCTCAATATTTACACGGATTGCGAGTTCTTTGCCGAAGGTAAAATAACACCTCTCTGATGGGGCAAATCCTGTTGAGAGGTACGCAATCGGTTTACAGGCGTTTTTAGCCAGTTTGTTAAGGATACCGTCTACTGCTTTGTTCGAAGCATTCAACAGCAAGGCAAGTGGAAGTGGGAGTTCGAATATGTCAGCGTAGATGTTCGAGTCATTTTATCCTTTAGCTGTTTAACAGCCTCACCAGCCTCAGAAGTCAGCTTAAATTCTTTTAATTATCCTCTAAGGTAATCTGTCAGAAGTTGCATTAATTGTGCACAACTAGGTACCAATCTACAGTGGAAGTTAACTAAATCTAGAAAACTTCTAAGTAAAGTTAGAGAACTTGAAATCAAGTTTTGCGTAATGGTGTCCACCTCTACTTTGATCAATGTAATCCCTTCTGGGCTTATTGTGTATCTGAGAAATTCCAAAGTTTGAACGCCGAAAATGCGCTTTGATGCGTTTTCACCAAGCCGCTTTGAAACTGCTCTCAAGTATTGTTCATATAATTTTAAATCAGGACTGGAGATCTATAAATCGTCGATATAATCTTGTGCAAAAAGGAACTATCCTGAAATAGGTTGTCCGTAAATATTTGATATGCTTGTGCCGCGTTCGTCTGGCTAAATGGCATGCCTACAAACTCGAACAGTCCGAACGACGAAGCAAGAACTGTCTTAAGAATATCTTCTTCAGCTGCCGGGATGTTGCGATATACCCGGACCATGTCAATTTTAGGAAATGTGTTCGTACTCTGTAAGCTGTCAATATAAGTTTAGGTTAGAGGTATTAGGTACATATGTGGTACGATTTGACGGTTGAGGTATCTGTAATCCCCGTACATCCGTCAGTCACCTTTATTTTTCTTTGGAACAATATGTAGTTGGTATGCCCATTGCTATCAGAAGGACGGACAATGCCCAGATTTATCATTTAGTCGAATTCAGACCTAACGATCTTAGACTGACCTAGTGATCGTTTCCTTGACCTCACAAACACAAGTATGCCTTCCTTTCTCATTGTTTGACTTACCCTGGACTTGCACTGTAAGGTTAAGAGTTGGATTTGGTTAGGTTTAGTAATGACACAAGTGTGGCCTGGAACTTAGTATTTGTTACTGGCGGAGTTTCTATCAAGTTTAAAGTGGTTTTTTGACTTTCTTTAATTTTTGTGTAGCTCGAAAACTTTTAGGTGCCAAACGTCTTCTGTTGGTGTGGACTTGAAGTTCATACCTCTTTTAAAAGTGCATTCCCAGTACCGTTAGGTGAAACTTCCTACAAACTCATAAGTCTAACGTCAGAATTATCTGCCCAAACGTCTCGGTTTTGATTGCGTTGGCAGTTTAACGAGGAACTAGGGAAATTCTTGGATCAGTTCAGTGTCCACCGAAACGTTCAAGTCAAGATTTCTGTCTACAACATAAGTCGAGCGATTACATGGACAACCCTGATCAGTCATTGCGATTTGTTAGGGTGTTATTCATTGCCTACATTCTTGTGAGTTTATTTGGGCTGGAAATGCGGTTGGCCATAGAACTTACGGAGGTATTGACAGATTGTCCAGATTCTTTAGGCAGTGTTGGCCTGCTCTTAAACCTAGCCCTTTGTTGTTGTGGCGACCTGCTACTGTTTCTATGACCTGTTTTTTATTTTGGTGGCAGTTCCTGTCAGACGCTTGACACTTACAATGAACTCTGCTATGACTGGGTCTTTTGATGACCCCCTACTGGGAGACCTCTCTCCACTATCTTATATGCAATACGTGCTGAGTGAAACAAAGAAGTTTCCGGGTCTCGTGCATCTTAACAGTATTGGAAGCAACATGAGAGTTTGTATCCAACCATGTTTTGCGACTAATTCACCCACTGTGTTGTCACTCACTAAGGCTTGAAGGTGTCGTAAGAACTCAAGTGGTGACCTATCACTAATGTTTCTCCTTGGGAAAGCCTTTGGATTCTTTGACCGGCTGACAAATATAGACGGCTCATCATCTCACGTCTTAAACTGGTATGTGGTTATGACTTTAGAGAACTCAAAATAAAGTCATAGTCTTCCGTGGCAGCCAAAGGTGGGAGGACAGAGCATAAATCTTAGTAGAGAATTCCCTCAGATTTAGTATTGTGTCTCTAGTTGAGCAAACCACAACTCGAAGTCACTACTATCAAATTCTGGCAGTCGGACCTTCATAGTCATAACAGAGTCTATCCCTACCGATGACCAATTGCATTTACCTCTGAAATGACTAATGTATCATTACAATGAAAGGGGGTAAAATATTGATCCTCGTATAAATCCTGTGATATATAAATGAAATTTGTGAGAAGGTTAATCAGTAGGTTTACTTTTATGACAAAACGAAAAAATAAGTTTCTAACATTCAATATAAGACTATAGGATACATAAAGATTTCACAAAGTAAGGAAGTAAACAAATGTTTGAGCTATAATGTCTTGATATTACTAAGAAATTTGGGGCTGATTCTTAACTGACCAACCTAAGCTGTTGCAAACAGACCGAAGCAATGTACACCATGGTTACAAACGCAACGGAAGTAGTCCATATCTTGTCACCAGCACAAGATCGCGATTGGCTAATAGAACATCTCCATCCACCGTCTTTAGAAATGAAATCTGAATGGCACAGTTACATAGAAAGTTATATGTCTAACTTTTAGGACCTTGTCATATCCCGATGTGAATAATGAATGGTAACTTTTGGGATTAATACAATATGTATACTTTTATCGTATGATTGATAAATAAATAAACTATTCATGTTCATGTCCCTCTTATCATAAGCTTTACTTTGACCCGTAGACTATTATTATACGATTTACCATTCTTGAATTATGCCTTGTCTATTAGTCACTAGCTCCCGTACTCACAGCCACTTTTGGCTAGATCTTGTACAAATGTTATTTTCCGTTTAATGGTACGATGTGGTCTGTCTGGTTGGTATGTAAACCCAGTATGTTTGAAATACATGATTCATATCGCAGAGGCTGAGATTGGTGTTCTGGACTTAACTGGCTGGTCTGAGTAGGAAGCAGGGCCGATAAGGACACTAGACTGGTCGTACGTGTTTTATGCGTCATTGGTCCGATCAATAATTCACTGTTCTCTAATTGGTGGTATCATCACGTTATACATTGCCAGAGAACACAGGCCACCATTCATAAGAGACCTGCATTCAAAGACGTTTAGAAATTAGAAGTATCGTGTTTATGCCTCACTCTGGAAAAAAATATGGACACAAATATGCACTGTCAATGTGAAAAATCAGAATCAATTTCAGGACTCCGATTCGAGCCTTAGGAAATATCCTTTTGAATCTTTATCCAATAGATTATCGAGAACTTACAGATAATCTTTTTCTGACCTATATCACCATAAATACTCCCAGATATCCTCTAAAGTGCCTAATTAAGCTCTGTCTCATCACAAACTGTGTGAAAGACTCCAATAAATTAGAGATGCGACGTGGAAAACTGGGCTGTGAAGACAAAGTCTACTCTTTACGAGTAATAGGAATTTGGAATTCACTACGGCGTGAGGTGGTCCAAGTGACTCGCGTGGCAATCCATAAGGTAGATAAATACAACCCTAAGGACTGAGGACAGTACTTCATACTGATCTGATGGATTCGAGAAAGTTAGTTCTATACCGTCAACAACATCTTTAACAATTTCATGGATGGTGTTGAACAAGGTCAAAGACGTCGGCTCAGCTGCACTAATCGATGAGGACGACGAGATAATTTAGAGGCCCACAAAATGCGTAAATGATCCACTTCAGCTTCACAAGGACCTTACAACAATAGAGAAATAGCCAGTACACAATAGATTAAAACTTAACCTGTTAAAATATCATCCTATGAACATTCAGCTTTACTTGATATAAACAACTTACATTATGGCGCGATCTCGAGCTAAACGCTAAAGAATGCCTGAAAACAAGCTAAAAGCTACATTATGGATACGGACAAGTCCAATGTAACAGTTCATGTTATGCGAACATGATTTAATGCATTCAACATGGGACTGCTTCCAATGATGTTTTAAACGCAACTACGGCCTTACCTTGAAGTCCATAGCATTTTCCTATCCTCGCCCATCTAGAGAGACGCAAATACCTTACACCAAGTACAGAGACGTAGAACTACGTGAGTAATGAGTTAAGCAATAGATCTTACGAAGACTCTGAAACTTGGGATTTTCCTCACTGAATTCATGGAAATGATTGAAATAAACTTATTCTGTAAATAATGGCTGTCATTATTCACGTCTTTCATAATTTCCCCTAATTTCTACAATCACTGCTATTGACTGCACAGTTGTTGTCTACATTTAACGTCGAATTCTCGTTAGCATTTTGCTCTGTGCTTGCATGACACACCGACTGTCAATCATTAATACACTGCTGCCCATACACTTCTCGTCCACAGATAGTCGGCTAGCGCTCTGACAGGTCCCTAATTTAATTGTTATTTACATCTGAAGAACATAAAGATTTCCTGATCACTCGATTATTAGTGATACACATCATCCTGGATTGTGCCCATCGTTTTTCAGAATATTTATTTCTTATAATTGTGGATTATGCGACCAGAGACCCGAACACGCTTTTCGACGACAGTTTAAGCAACGTCCGATATTTTTGTGTGTATTTGTATTTCTGTATATTGGCCGTTTTCTTGATGTTGTTTTGAGGTGTGTGTATCGTATTTGATTTCCTGATTGTGTATTGTTGGGCACGGTCAGAACGTTAAGCCATAGGTTTTCGCGCATATGTTATATATTGTCGAGGATTTTGGGATGTCGTTATTTATCAGCTATTAACAGCATTTTTTCCTTCACACGTCAATTTTCGTAAAGCCTATGCTTGTTACATAGCTTTTATTCCAGTTTATTAGTAGCTTGACGAATTTGTTGCTTACAACCTGGGTAATTGTTTAGTCAACCTAATGTGGTTGTTTGTAACGATGAGAAATCATGCAAGTGAGTTAAGTTAAAAATACCATTACAAAGAACTTCGTTTAGCAAACAGTTCCTGTGACCTCAATACATTTTTGTTGTATTCCGATACATATTTTCTATCGTAAAGAATACTACACAAAGGAACCACAGTCTTACCTACATAATGATGATTCGTAAGCAAAAATTGGCTTCCTTGAATCTGTATATACTGTTTGCTTCGTCTGGGCGGTGAAATTGTTGTTATTATGGAAGATGTGTATTATCCATCTTCCATCGACTGTACTGTCTAAGAATATGATGAATTATACAGTTTATAATTCTTAATTGACCTAGCTTGCCTGGAAGAGTTCGTTTTCATTGAGATATTCAGAAAAATATACCAAAAATTATTCTGTTAAGTCTAACGCTATTCTTGGACTTGAAATGGTATTACTTTTTTATTGGTCAGTATTTATTTCACCTGTCGTTTTCCTACTGGTGAATATTGTACAATGTTATTTTGTTTTATGGTACGATGTGATCTGTTTGATTGGTATATAAACAGAGTATGTCTGAAATATAATGATTCATTTCTCAGAGGCTGAGACTTGTGTTCAGGACTCAACTGGCTGGTCTAGACAGGGAAGCAGGACTAGTCAGAAATCTAAGCCGTTCTTACGTGTTTGCGCGTCTTTGGTCCGATCGATATGTCGCTGCGTCTAGTCAGCAGTCACAAGACACAACAGTTTTCTTATGTATACCAGAAGCATATGACTGCAAGGACATCTGCATGTCCCAATTTATCCACGATTCAGGTAACATCTGCTCGAAGTACTTTTGCTTCCAGGCACACTGAACGAGAGGCCCTCGACCAAAATTATTCCCTAAATTTACAGAAACCGGACAAAATTTCCAACAAAACAGGGAGATTGAGTATTCATGAATAAATGAGAACACCTGATATCTCTGCGACCCAACGGACACCCAACAAACTCACAGCATTTGAAATACGGAATGACCGCCTCTTGCAAGGCCGTTAAAGCGGATGGCGGGCAGGTTTGAAAGGGTCGGACGTTGTCTCATGCCATCTTGTTGAGGTTGTGGACTAATTGAGATTACACTGGTTGAAATCATGAGACAGACCACCATGGAAAACATGGAAGCATTGGGTGGCCGTTTCATCCTAGTATAGGACTCCTCGGCAGTGCGCATACACGATCCCACTCGCGAGATTCGAACACAGAACCTATCACTCCCGCGCCAGGCATTTAACCAATTAAAACACCGAGCCGGCATCCAGCGGTGTTAATGTCTAACTCCAACCAATCCACGAAGTTGCGCCACCGTACTCCATTGTCTTCAGTGAGTTCCTATATCAAAACAGACCTGGCCGAACTCCACTGGTAACGACTTCTTACTAGAACTCCGGGAGTATCTCTTGAAGCCAGCCACTGGTGAGCAGGTTGTAGGGCCAGCGAAATGTCACTAAGCCCCAGCCAGATAATCCGGCATTTGGGTCATTGAATATCGAGCAAATCATTGATCCTCGTCAAGGCCACGGACAACCAACGCGCATCAGTTACTCGTATGCCGTGGACTGGCCCATGCAGCAGTGGTCTTATTTTCGCTTGTATCTTCTTTAACTAATATATTTCTGTGATAACGTCCTCTGTGTTGTACAGTCTTCAAAGCATCTATGGTACCTTGATACGTCAATGAGGTAGTCCACGTAAGGTGCTGACCACGAGGTGTGACTTCGACGTCAAATAATTCGTCACACCATTCACGTCTAACTCGGGTAGGCCTCTAATCATTTCGACATAGATCATCTACGTTGGTGACCTACAAGGTGATTATTATCAGAATGGGTTTGTGGAGATTTTAGAACGAAACAGCGAAACGGCCGTCCAGTGTTTCCAGGTTTTCCATGGTGGTATAGCATCAATTGACTCATGATTTCAACTAGTGAAATTTCTAAAATCTCCACAAAAGCCATTATGATAACTGGGATTTAATCTATTTGTTGCATTATTTCAAATTCACATTTTCGCAATAGATTGATCTCTGTTTTGATATTGTTCTGTTTGCCGCAAGCTATGAGAGACTAAGAGGTGATCTGATAGTGTTGAACGATAGACTAACTATGCCGCGTCACCTAAACACAAACACCCTACCAGGGTATCGGCACCACGCTCCTCCAGGCAGCCCCGAAAAAGTTAAACATGAGCGAGTAAAATACCAGGTATGCTCCCACTTTCTCTCATTATGAGTTGCCCATACATTTTACAGTGACCATTCAGTGGATATCTTTGAAAGGCGACTTGACAAACATATATTCATGGATAACCATCTACTATTCCTATGCAAGTCTCGTGCATTAGCGTGGTTGAGTGACTAGAATATCTCTAATTTAGCGTTAACAAAGATGCGGTTTCATACGGAGATAACCAGAAGTAAGCACAAAGAAATCAGTTTATTTAGACAAGCTTGAAAAAGAGATATTGGAGTCTGAATGTAGAGCGCTATCCAAAGTAGACGTTACGTAAGAATGTACGGTAAAAGTATACTAAACAGACTTGACATTTATAATTAGAAACGTAGGTTTTAATAACACGTATAATAACGAGTAAAAACGCATCTTTACTTTTCTCAAAACATTTAAGGTGATTGCGAAAAGTTCTATAACCATCTGGTAAAACTGATAATGTTAAACGTACCAAATGGTAAATTATATTTCATTAACTCATATTTAACAAGCAGTTGATACTATCTGTAAGCCATGACTTTTAATCGCTTATCTTGAATCAGACAGTCTGGTGGCATTACATATGCAGTAGAAATAAATATTTTATGAGGAAACTGGTAGATAATCTTTTGTGTCTTATGAGCAAAAACCATGGATCCATATGGCTACGGAGCACTTTTACTATGAAGCGGTCAACAATTGGTAATTAGAAACAGCCTCAAATTTTTATTCCTTGCTCTAACAAGTAACAATATGGAGACTTGAAAACGTTCGGGTCCTTTTAAGGGTTCAAAAATGTGATTGGATCCATGTAAATAAGGTCTGGTTCATATGTCTGTTTCCAATTTACTGGCAGAGTAACCTACAAGAGTCAGTAGTTGGTTTATTGAATATATAAAATTGCATTGCCATATCCATTTGTAAAAGCTGTTTTCCTATTGTCTAGCAAGTAGCTGGCGATTCATCGATGTTCTAAGCTCGTCCGTAAAGTATACTTCTGCCAAATGTACAATTGAAAAGCTTTATAAATAACAGATTCCCGTAGATTTTCTTACCTTTAACAACTCCCAACTGAGGAGAAAAGCTCTCATTTTTCACCAACTCATTATTTGGGGTCCCCTAAAATTTTTCTCAATATCTACAGGTTCTCTATATTTATCCTTGGTATTTTGTCTGAATACGTTAGTTTTTCGGAGTTTCCACACTTGGTAAACTATATGCGTACGTTTATCCAAAATCTAACCTATTTCGCGTGCATCTTTGGAAATTTACGTCAGAAATTTTACAATAGATGGATCAGAAAACCCGGCATTTACCCAGGTCTCAGATTTTAAACAAATTTCACCGAACACTTCCACAAGTGCGAACTTTTGCTGAAATAAATTTGAAATTTATCAAGGTATTCCACTAAGGTAAAATTTCATTGATTAAATACCAGTATGTCTACTTTAGGTCTTTTACACCCAAACCTAGAGCTTAATTTTGTCCATGGTTTCTATAATACACGTTTTCTTGGAAAACTCCGCCCTCATGCAAACTTAGTTGTCTACTAGGTACCCCAGTAAACACCTGTTACTTATAATGTATTTTATGTTCAAGAATACCTTACCCAATAAAATCAATTACAATCTCCAAGTTGGTAGACGCAATAGAAGCGGTCTTTTTTCGAAATAATTTCTATATCTTACATATCAAAAAGATGATTTATTTACGTTACCCTTAACGTTTTCTTACACTATCTAACAAGTCGCTAACTTCCAATATAATTTTAGTATTCATCTGCCTAATACTGAAAGGAAAAAAACGTTTTGATACAACTTACTCGTTAGGTATAGTTTTTTAATCTTAGTGGCTGCGTACTGGATGATGATATAAGAACTGAATGACAATAATTTACCGAATGAATACATCGCGATTGATGAAGAGTTATTTGTGAAAATATTCACGTTCAGATACCGAACTATACTACAACCAGCCCCCATTTTTAAAGCCTTCAACTCTTGAAAGGTGTATACGTAGTTACAATTCTCTTATCGGATCTCTGACAGTTCTCATTATTACATGTAATCACCAATTTACTCACTCAGCCTTTTTAAATGAAACATTGGTGTAGCATATTGATCAATATAGGCTGAATGAAAACCAAACGTTCTTTCGAATGTTACTTTCAACTCAACGGCAGTCCGTAAGTCATCTGAAGGAAGATTGTTTTCTGTAATCGAACATAAGCACAAAAGTGCTCCACTTTGCATTTCAGCAAAGTCCATCCTAGTTTCTCATTAATACGAACCATTATTTACTTCTGTGTTATATTCTTTTTCTTGGTATACGACTGCTGGAGACAACATACACTTTCCTCCTCTTTACGTAATTGGTAACAAAAACTTTTATCCAGATTAAAAAAGCATCTGTTCAATAGAACTGGAAACGCTACTTCCGAAAACCCAAAAGGATCGTAGATAACCCTAACTAGTAGAAGTTGCCACAGTCTGAAATTGTGAAACAATATGTCGCCCCACCATATTAAACTATTTCCAACTGGTAACTACTTGGGAAATAATGTCAATAAACATATATAAATGTAGAATAGTAACGATAGTATCATGTAGGTATTGAGATACTAAGTACGTTTATTACGAGAATCCACATTTGACAGACACACTAACTAGTGGAATATATTTACGTAAGATATGGAAATTATTTCGGAAAAAGACTGCTTCTATTGCCTCTACCATAACACATGCCTTGTACTTATGTGTACGAAAACAATTTGTAGTTAACCTTGAATTTACCTTGTAATCCTTAAGTCATCCTATAGCCTAGGATAACACGACAATTTTTTATTCTTTCTCTCCCTTTGGTTATTTTTAATTGAACTTTTATTTGGTTGACCTTTATTATTTTCATATAAACATGTCTCATACACATTAATGCAAATACCTATTTTTTTTAAAAATCCTTCACGTTGATTGGTTGACTTATTCAGTATACAGTAAACCGAAGAACCATGTACCTATTTATATTCGATAATTTTGTTGTTTGATTATATTTTCCTTGAAAAAGCTTGGACCAGATTGGCAGGCGAAACGTTGGAATTACTTCAAATTCTTTCGCTGAGATTTTACAAATGCATTCTTCCTTTTTAATGTCTCACATTAACTCGGCGCCCAAATACTGTGAAACTATTCGTTCAAATTTAGACGAAAGTTCTTATTCATTTTATTGGGTAAAGTATTCTTGAACATAAAATACATTATAAGTAACAGGTGTTTACTGGGGTACCTAGTAGACAACTAAGTTTGCATGAGGGCGGAGTTTTCCAAGAAAACGTGTATTATAGAAACCATGGACAAAAATAAGCTCTAGGTTTGGGTGTAAAAAACCTAAAGTAGACATACTGGTATTTAATCAATGAAATTTTACCTTAGTGGAATACCTTGATAAATTTCAAATTTATTTCAGCAAAAGTTCGCATTTGTGGAAATTTTCAGTAAAATACATGGGTTAGCGAGAACTACTCTTTAGACCACTCTTAGTGGTTTTCGGGAGTTGGAGGAAAACATCTCTAGATAGGTGTAATGCATAATTCACCTTTATGATTACTGAGTCGCTCTATATCACCATCCTCTTTAAAAATTTCTCTCTCGTCGACGAGATGGTACCTGTAAGTCTGCCCCTTTCAAGGTGGTTTGTTGGTAACAAATTAGTAGACAATATCAATGTTTTCGAACAGGATTATTGAGGTCGCGTGACACAGGATCGGGATTAAGCTCAGCACATTCAAACGTGCCTACTGAGTTTGGGTTACCGTTCAGTCAGCTACAACGTAGGACCAGGCACGTATATGCATCGGTCCAAGTTGCCGTACCTCATAAACGCAACAAGATGAACACCGGATTCATAAAAGAAGTTAATTTAGTTGTGATAATGTATAAAAGAAAGATTGCAATAAGGATATAGTACAGGAAGAAAGAACTAGTTCGTAGAAAGAAAGATATGAAGCGATTTTAATCTCTTAGTTTAAGGGAAGACAAAGAGTGTACACACTGACGCCATTGTGATCGGTTCTGAGCCATGTTACCAAGAGTCTCTAACCGTTGGTATCATCTTGTTTACGCCCTTTACTCACGGCTGTACCATACTCATGAAAGACACTGCTTCTAAATCTCTTAATCATCGGTAAGAGGTCTATTGAGAATGGCCTATTAATCTTGAAAATTTACTAACAGACACCAATAAATCCTCTCTCAGTCTATTGTACATCAATTTCCTGTAAGTTATGAAAGTAGGAAGCAAATATTTATTAAAAACCGCTTAGCAGTGTAAGTCGTAGGACTCAAAAATCTTCACAAATCCCCCATGTTAATGGGAATAATGGTCCTAT
Source organism: Schistosoma bovis (assembly GCA_944470425.2). Taxonomy (NCBI): domain Eukaryota; kingdom Metazoa; phylum Platyhelminthes; class Trematoda; order Strigeidida; family Schistosomatidae; genus Schistosoma; species Schistosoma bovis. The sequence continues at coordinate 39,316,297 of OX103955.1, forward strand.
CCGTGGCATTTTACTAATAAAACATGTGACTACTTTCATATTATTAATACGGTACTGAATATTTTTCTGTAAACGTGTTTATCAGTTATAGTGGAACTTGGTGGTGACGCTTTACATATTCAGTTTTATGTCACCTGAGATACAAGATGGATTGTTTCATTGCAGTGTATGTGATTTGAAAATCAGGTATGATTACAAAGGTGATAAGCCTCCATTCTTCAAAAAGGATGTAAAGTAACTAGGTATCCTAGCGTTGTAATGATAGCTTCAGGCTTCTAGAAAATGTATATTGTATTCGTGATCCGTTTGCTGACGATAATTTGGGTGGGATTATACTAGGTGGTGATTGTAGTGTGTGCGGGAAAAGTGTTTGTGTTTCTCAAGTATGTCGTATTCAGTTTATTTTATATGAGATTTAGAATTGTTCTACATACAACGTGAAACGATACTGCCTTTGTTGTGTGAAAGATGAACATGGCAGCAGTTGACAATACGGTTTGTATGAATTGCTAAAGCGATAATTATTTATGTACATATGTATGCTTTTTTAATGTTAATTATTTTTTGTGAGTACTTATTGTGCCAGTTATTGTGGTCAGTTGTTAAAATAATAAACATGGAGGGCTACATTTAATTTTGTGTTTTTATTTGTTAAGACGTTTGAAATGTGTAGTTAATGGTGGGTTAGTTTACTTACTGTTATATCCGGGCGGGAATTATGAATGGTAACTTCCGAGAACTATTCATGGACAAATATTATGCGTATATTCTTAATGTATAACTATTCATTATCTAAATTATGCGTATCCATACTCATCTTATTACAAGCTTTACTTCGACCTATAAACTATTATTACACAGTTTACCGTTCTTGAGTTATACCCAGTCTATTAATTTCAGTCTCCCATATTCATAGCTACTTTTGGCTAGATCTTGTACAAATGTTAATTTCTATTTTATGGTACGATGTGGCCTGTTTGGTTTATATATAAACACATTATGTTTGGAGTAAATGATTCATATCTCAGAGACTGAGATCAGTGTTCTGAACTAAACAGGCAGGGCTAGGTAGGAAGAAGGGACCGATAAAGACTCTAGACAGTTCTTACAGGTTTTATACATCATTGGTCCGGTCGATAAATCACTGTTCTCTAATTGATGGTATCATTAAGTCATATACTGATAGGGATTCAAGGTATAACAGATTTCAATAACATTCAACAAAATCAACAGACTGATAAATATCATGTGGTCACTAATGGGTAATTTATAGAGAAAATATGCAGAGTTCTGGTAGTAAGCTGTAACATTGAAAGATTGTTGTATAATGGGTCAAAATTAAACATGAAAAGATATGATATCGACTGAATCGTTTGAACTTTCTACTAATCACATTGTTTATCGGAAAGAAATCAAAAATTAAACTTATGAATGAAAAAAACCGTAAACGAGTAGATGAAATGTTTTAAATATCCAAAGGACAATGAACATATTAGAGGTATTATTTGGCAGTACAAAATAAAACAAGTGTAAAAGTACGCATAATAATCAAGTGGTTGTTAATTGCAGTCTAAAAAAAGCACACGATAAACACACAAAACACTTCTCACAACACAACTTTGAACGACTATATATCTCACGTAATCAACATTTATTTCTTAATCTATTCAAAAAAAACCCAGATGAATAAGTATCAAAGAGCTCATTTAAACGTAAAGAGAATTAAATGAATTAATCAAAGTATTTATGTATATGATAGGCGATTCCAGAAAAGTGTTTTGGTTAACTGGAGGCACCGATTTTTTTTCGATAAAGCTTCAGTTGATCAACATACATGCCTGTATTAGCGTATTCATACAGACAATGGATCGTTTTAGTTGGAAAAAGTCTGAAAATAAATGAATAGGAATAATAATAATAATATGTTGTATGGTGTAACCTATTGATGTCTACATTAATAGTGATTTAATTAATTTTTTTTTTAAAAACAATCCAATTCAGTTTTGATTGCCTGTAATAATGTTAAGACTACTCAAGGATCAATCAACTTGTTGATCTAAATATTATTCTGATTATTGAAATAAAAAATCAAACAATTTAGGTAAATGAAAATATTTGATATTTTATAACAGATTTTACAATTAAGGATGGAGAATGACGCTGATCGGTTGAAGTTAGATATTTAAATTACCGAATACCGGGCGAACGATCTAAAGCTCAAGCTCTCCTGACACGACCCGGAGGTTTTAAGTTTGATCCTCAGTAAAGGTGTAGTTGCATACTGTTAAAGTCTTTTAATAGGACGAAACAACTGTCCAGTGCTTCCCGATTTTTAATGATTGCCTTGGGTGATTTCAATAACATCTGAACTATTATGATGAGTAGATCAGAGATAGATTAGTGAGTTGCAGGTTGAAACAGTCAGCTTTACATTAGTGAGCGTTCAGTGGCTAAGGCGTTGAGCTATTAACTATTAGGTACCATAAGTAAATACATGTATTCATTCATATGCACCGAAGAGCCTGGTACATTTGTGGATTGGTCCAACTTACCGCACCACAGCAAAATGTAAGAGTAGTGGATAAAATTAGTGACAGGATCAGTGGTAGTAGAAAACATTAAGCATAGACGGTATGATTCCAGAAAATATGAATTCATAGAATAAAAAGGAACTAGATAATTCAAAAACTCAGGATCTAAGGGAAGAAAAATAGTAAATGCGTCTGTGCAATTACGAACAGTTGTGAGCCATGTTGCTTTACTTCTTCCCAACCATTGGCTACATCTTTTGCGTGGACGCTAACATCTACCAAAACGAACCAGTCTAACTGTTAATGAACTGATGGTGCGTTTTGTTTTTCCACCACTAAAATTCTTTCAGTCTACTCCCCCACACTAGAAATTTGACATCGAAGTAGACAGTGGCTTGGGATATGTAGTAAATGCCTCATTCGACGAAGGCTTACTACTTCACCAAACAGTTAAAAGTGCAGTATACCTATTTTTCATGGATTTTACTTCCTATGATATTTTGAAATATGACAACGTGAACCGGTGCATATCTGTGTGAAAATTCATATTTTACGTCTGAAAATTTAAGAGTACCAATTAATGCAGAATTCAGTTGTTCAAGTATTAAAAAGTAAAATCGAGTCTATTGTTGCAGTAGGTTTTGGGCGTTGGACCACAAACTATCATCAACCTTACTCAGTTGAGGTTATGATTCTAAATGATGTTAGAACCAAAAGCTACCAATCACATGAATTTATTCAACCCCTATTTTTAAGAATATAATGTTACCCGATATTTGTGAAAGTTTGCAACCTCACCCACTAATTTAGCTTTTCTGGTTAACTATTATCAACTAAAATAGTTTGCAGACCAATAAACTACTAGATTAGTTTATGAAAAAATAGTAATATAAATTGACTAAAACGGTATTGATTATTAAGCTATACGATGATTTGTGTATAGTGCGAAAAAGACGCCAGTAAAAAGTGGATCAGTACGTTTCTGAAATTACCTCTGAATTGATTTATGAATTATTTTATTTATTTTAACACAAATATTGGTATAAGGAGGCACCAAATAAATATGCGCCACACAAATCTCATTTGATATGTGTGAGGGCTGTGGTACTGCCCGGGTGCCCAAACCGAAGCAGGTGGTTTTCTTAGGGGGCCACATCTAGAGCCTTCGACCAAAAGGTCTGATTCACAAGGCAGTGGAGTATCGTAAGGAGATGCAGTCCCGTGGTAGCCGTTGACCAACGATTGGTTCATACGCCATTTGTTCCTGCAGGATACTGGAGCCCATGTGCACCATTGGTTTGGAATTAGGGTTTTCCAACTCCCCTAGGTGGACTCTCCATTTCCACCAACCCGGTTAAAGCGCCGGACATTCGCTTTTCGTCCTCTCGATTTCGTAAACAACACCCCCGACACGAGAAGGCAATGAGTAGGATTTCCCTGTCAGAGGCTATATACGCGTGGCCATGTGAGAGCATTTCGAGAGGAAGAGCGGACTCTCCCCACTCCCGGCCGTACCAGGGCATTTGGGGGTGATTTATGAATTAACGTATATTTGTGATAGCATTTGGTATAAAGAACCACTAAAAGAACAGCATTTACAAGGTTTTCTGAACATATCACAAGAGCGATCATTAGGCACTTAATGGACAGTGGACATAATGTAGATATAACAAAGATGTCTAAAATAACTGACAACGGAATATAATGAGTTCGTTTTAATCAGTAAATCTAGTTGTTATTTTTTAATTAAGTTTATCAAGTGATCATGATATATGGGAAAGAAAATGGATACTTACATTTGTAAGATGGGCAGTATACGATATCGGGCCGATACATAAACAACTCGTTCATTTAAACGTACAGATTGAACGATTCGATTTGCACAATAGCTTGCATCCACAGTAGGGAAGAGCAAAGGATGTCTGTAATATAATGGATAATAATTTTAATAATACACATGGCAATCCAAAAAGTCATATTTACGCTAAATATTCGAGATGTGCTTGTTACAATAAGTTAGATAAAGTCATCTCCTTACTGGAATGTCAAGCGTTTGGTAAAAATAGTGGAATTACTCTATCGGTGCTTAGTTGATCAACCACTACATTTTACACGTACGATTTCAGTCTTCAGTAATAAGGATAGGAGGTCTGTCGACCTATATTAATCCTTGCAGTTTGTAATACTGTGGAGGTCCAATCTCGTTTTGAATATATTAACAGACGGTGCTGATATTACGTGTTCCGGTAGGGAATTCCAGTAATTCACTACTCGGTGCGAGAAACGGAACTCCAGACGTAAACGGTTTGACCTCGGTTTTTGAACTTTCTTCGAATGTCCTCTCAAATGATCGGTTCTAGACGGAAGCAAAAGATAAGACATGTTAATACCAAGGTCATCGTTCAGTATACGATAAGCCAATATTAGATCACCCCGTACTCTACGGTAAGATAACGGAAATAAGTTAAGGTGTCTCAGTCTGTCTTCATAAGATAGGCCAGCTAGACCTTGTACCATCTTAGTAGCTCGTCGTTGGACTCTTTCTAGCATATCTGCTTCATATTTGAAACAAGGACTCGCTGCTTGAATCCCGTATTCTAAATGTGGTCGCACATAAATCGGGTATAGTAATCCAAACATTTCATCATCTAAATACTGGAAAGACCTACGATTTACTACGGAAAGATACCCACTCTTTATCCTCTCTTAGATCCTAATTCCTTAGATTATTTTATGAAGTTATTTTTAAAATTCCACTTGTTATTTTTTTTCTCGAATCATATCATCAATGTCTAATGTTCTTCATGACTGTTACTACCTCTACTACTCTGAAATTTGTATTGCCGAGAGTCCAAGGTTCTAGTAAGTCACAACTGGTCCAATTTAGCCATATTGAAAGTAGGATATTTGTCCCATGTAGGATTAGATGACTACTGTGCCATATTGGGAATCGATTTAGGTTCGAATTGTGGACGACCGAATCCCAACTCAGTGGCCTAAAGGTTTAATATTTGGCTCGAAATTTGAATGTCTCAGGTTGTGTTTGTGCTACCGAGAAATTACATAAGAACGAAAAAACTCCCCAGTGCCTCCTAACTTATGTTAATCTACGATAAGAGTTACCTATAAATAAAATGAATAATAATCAAAAGGACTTACTTGGGTGTAACACCCTTAAACATATCTGTATTAAGTAGAAAAGGTAATATACGTGTAACACGAATTTCATCATCCACACCCAACTTGAGCAGCTCCAATTCTAATGATTCAGAAAATAACAGAGCTGCAGCTTTTGATGCACAATAGTCTGCACCACCTGCTAGAGGTACCCGACCAGCTATTGATGAAACGCAAACGATATGTCCTCTGGGATGACGAAATTTGACTGGAATACCAGAGCTTGAATTCTCATCTATTTTGTTAATCATAGATGGTAAGAATGCTTGAATTAACTTTGGAAAAAGGGATATAAAAGAAAAGAGGACATAATAAAGATAAATGTATTAAAAGTAATTAAGTGATTTATTGTTCAAAATAATTAGCTTCCTGTAGAAATGAGATGTAAAAATGTATGTGATTTACTGACTTTATAACAAAACTATTTTCAATGGGTCGAAAATTAAAAAAATCACTTCATAATAAGTCTACCATTAGCCATACTTTATGTAATAATAAATATATTTTTGTGTACAAAACGCGCGTTCCTAAAATTCCGCGATTTAAAATTTAAGTCACTTTTTCAAAGATTTCGGTTACTTATCTGCTCTGAAGAAATAACTGATATTAAGTCACGAAACGTCAGGAACACAATTTTCTACTCATTAGGTTATCATAAAAATATATTTATTATTAACTTTCTACTCAATGCTCAATTTATTTGAAACGATCAAGTCCAACCTTGGCATTGATGGCCCACATACTTTATTTATAAGTGATCATAACAAAGTAAGACGAAAAATTATTAAACTCCAAAATGAATACTAAAATTATACCGCACACATTCTAAATATGGAATGATTAGGAGTTCAACTTAGAAAAAATGTTCTACTAGTTTAAAACTGTTAAACATCATATCGGAATAATAATGTTTTTTTTAGAAATACTAAGTGGTTGTTATTGTCAGTATATTAGGAACACAATCTGTCAATTGCCGAAAAGAAACTTACATAGAAATGTGACAAGACATTGACTCGGAAACAATCTTCTACGGAATCATGTGTTAAGTCAGTGATAAATTCTGCATTCATGACACCCGCATTATTCACTAAAACAGTAACTTTTCCAAATTCTTTCAAAACGCTTGTCGATAGTTCATCAATAGCTTTTTTGTGTCTATCAATACAAAGAGATTATTTAAATTGGTTATTTTTAGAAGACAATTCATACCTTAAATCGCATACATAAAATTTAATTTGAATGTTAGTTTCCTTATGAACCAACTTCGATGTTTCTAATAGACCCTTCTCATTCTTATCAACAGCTATTATGTTTGGACAAAATTTCGCAAACTCCAAACACATGAGCCTGCCAATACCATTTCCTGCACCTGGAGAGTTGAAGAAAATTAAAGTATAATGTTATACAATAATAGTTACCAGTGACAAGTATAATGTCCGATGAAAGATCCTTATAAACTGGACTGATTGTTTGCAAAATATAGCTGGCAACTTCACGAAAAAAGCACCAGAGGAGTTTGAAAATAAACACAATATGTTCAATAACGAATTCCAAGTATGGCGTTCGGTGTTCGCATTGAATCATTTTGGTTACCTAAACGAAAAAAAGTTCACTTTATAGATGTAAGGATGGATCAGAAGAAATATACACATTTTTGGCACAAATGATTGCAGATCTGTAATTATGTTTAGGCTTACAGGTTAGGTCCCGGCCGTTGTTGCTACCTTGAAGTGGTTGTCAGGTGTGCCTGTCTTTATGACCCAATCGCGCCATAATGTCTGGGACAATCGTTACTCAAAGTCCTACCATGCCAGATAGATCTGTTGAGCGGTAAGACCAAATGCAGCAAACCCAAGGTCCAAAGGCGGATGTTGGGGACGATAGATCCCCAAACTCATATTTTAAATTTTATCGCATCGATCAACTTATTGATTAAATGTTTAAATATTTGTATTGGGGTCAAGTGATGAACTGATCGATTAAATGGTTGAATGGCAGTCAGTTGATGAATCTATCAATTAGATGTGCAAATAGGTCAATAGATGAACTATCGATTCAATGTGCAAACAGGTCAGTTTATGAACTCATTGATTAGTGTTTAAAAATGTTCTATGACAATATCGATTATATATATATATATATATATATATATATATATATATATATAATTGTGCTTGCTTGCTGCTCGCTTGCTTCTGGCTGTTGCAGAATATATTTTCCATACCAAGCCTGGACTTCTTCTTCTAGATACCGGGGCTGGGACGCGTCAATAGTTAGATCACTGGTCTTTGGTCACTAAGTATTGCTCTCGTTCGCGGTTTAAGTGAACTCGTGAAGCTTCAAACATAACAGCGGATTCGTACCGCTGACTGTACACAGGTGTGACGGCAGTAAAGTATTTCCCTCAGACAACTAGCATGAAAGCAATGGTGCCTTCCCACAGAGGAAGGGTGAGGTTAGAAAAACGTCAACCGAAGGGTACACTCCTCACCTTATCCTACGGATTTTCGTCCCCAGCGGTAAAGTCTCAACAAGTACGGGGCTAACATGAAAATTACTCACAAAATGTTCGTGTGTGACCAACCTCACGCAGTTGTCCCTTTGGCACTGCGGTCACACTCTCAGGTGACTAAGACCACCTCTAACCCAATTTACTTTTCAGGTGCCCCTAGGAGAACCCTCCCACGGTGTAGGCAGCCGTGATAACCGCCTCACTAGACACAGAAAATTCAGATTAAGGAGACCTATTAGAGTTAAACTCAGCGATGAGAAGACCAAAGGTAAATTCCAGGAACAACTGAAGTCACATTGGGGCAATTTTGAAAACAAGGCTGACCCAGATGTTACTTGGAAAGATATACAAAAAGCTGTAGAAACAGCAGCGATATCTATTGGTGATTTGAACCAAAGGGTCACGAAAAACAAGTGGAAGTCTGCGACACCCCTTTGGACCGATAAACTCCTATTAGGCTCCGAACACGGTGAAGAGCGAAAGCAAATCAGATCTAGGCTAATCAAAAGAGATGGAAACAATAGCGGTTGTAGGTAAAACCAGAAAGAAACCGGAATTAATAAGTCAAGTGTAAGTGAGATGATCTCGGAAAAAGACAGCACTTATCTGCTCTCAGTCCAGCTGGCCTTCGTTTACTCTACTACTACTACCTACCATTAAAAAACAGCCTGAATGGAACATTGAAGTAAATCCCCCGACTTTGGTTTAAAAAGCTATAGATAGTCTGAAACGAGAGAGCAACTGGTTCAGATGGACTAACTCCAGAGGTCTTTAAGGTTGATGATCCAGTCTTAGTGATTAGGTTGACAAATATCTTAGCTAAAATCTGGGGACTGTACGTAATTTCATCTGACTAATCGTCCCAATATATAAGAAGGGGTCAAAACGATCCTGTGATAACCATAGAGGGACTAGTTTGACTATTATAGCGTCTGAAACACTAGCCTTAATAATTTTCGGAAGCCTAACAAAGGCTCGTAAACCGCAAACATGAGAAGACCAGGCTGGCTTCAGACCTAGTTGTGACTTCGTCGAACACATATTCACCATTCCTCAGATGTTGGAACATAGCCATGCTTATCGGCGTCTAACAATGGTGGTTTTCCATGACTTGAAAGCCGTATTTGACTCTGCAGACCGAGGGCTTCTGTAGCAGTGTTTGTCATTGAAAGGCGTACCTCAGAAGTACATAAACATTGTGAAGGCTCTTTACTCGAACACTACCAGTCGAGTCAGGCTGTCCACTTTCTCCATTTTTGTTTAACTTCATCATAGACTTAGTGCTAGAAATAACGTTCTAGTCGTCTAAATTTTCAATTGATCTCATACCAGGAGGTCCACTTATCGACTTAGAGTACACAGATGACATAGTACTGTTTGGTGAAGACGCTGATGAAATGCAGTCTTTTGATAGCACTGAGCGACAACGCCAAGATGTTTGAGACGCGTTTCTCCCTCTCTAAATGAAAATCGTTGTTTTTGGACTTGCCTGGGTCAATAACTGCACTAAGGAAAGGGGGTGAAGTAGTCGAATGCGTTAACAACTCCATTTATCTTGGGAGTCTGAAAAGCCCTAATGGGTTGGTGTCAGAAGAAATCTCAGCAGATTCTAAAAGCTCGTTTGGCTTTTGCCAACTTACGCCACCTATGACGAAGGCGAGATATCCGTCTATCAATTAAGGGACGAGTATACTGCACAGCAGTTTGTTCTGTTTTACTTGAAGGCTGTCAAACATAGCCAATGAGGGTAGAAGATACTCGTAAGTTACTAGTATTTGATCACGAATGTCTTAGAAATGCTGTTCGCATCTGCTGGGATAACGGGTAAGTAATAGTGAGGTTAGACGCAGGGTATTAGGGAATGATAGTGAATCAGTTGATGAGAGTTTAAATATTTATTGACTGAGATAGTTGGGCCATGTGTTGCGTATGCCTGAACACCGATTACCACGACATGCAATGCTAACTGGTGTTGGGGATGGTCGTAAGAAAGTTAGGGGCGACCAAACTAAAACGTGGCATCAGTCCTTGAAGTCACTAACTTCCAGTCTGAGTCATGTTGGTAGATGCAGACTACTTGGCTGGGGTCCGCGTGACTATCGTAATGAATGGTTGAATACTCTGGGTGACATGGCTCAGAGTCGATCACAATGGCGTAGGTATGTGAACTCTTTTTCTTTCCTTAAACCGTGAGAATAAAATTGCTGTATATATTTCTTTATACGAACTGATTCTTTCTTCCTGTACTATATCTTTATACACAATCTTTCCTTTATACATTACTATCATTGAAGTGACTACTTCCATGAATTTGGTGTTCATCTTGTTGTGCTAATGAGGTGTGACAACTTGTACCGATGCCTATATGTTCCTGGTCCTAGGTTGTAAACGACTGACTGACTTACACTTTAGGTCACAGCTCATATCTAATGTGGTTAGGCTAAGTTATTATCTTGTTTCTGAAGCATCAATAGGTGAGAAGGGATTCGAATACAATTCAACTGGTTACAAATCTTTCAGTTACAATCACAAATCTATGAGCCTGGAAACGACAATGAAGACATATAAGCATACTGTATGCTTTTTATTTATACGAGTGGTCAGGACAGAACTTATGACAAACCAACATCTGAATAGGCTATGGGAAATAATGCCCGTGTTCCTCCACCTTTATTAATTCTATTATGGACTACTTTTCATTCATCTTTCAGTGATTTATCTACCACTTGAAGAAATAATTTGGAGTGTGCTAATGACCTAGTTTCTCAGTGAATATGCTGAAAAAGTTTGTTGAGCCTCTTACGTGACAAAGCAGATAAATTTAGGATTTACTTACTTGCTCAGAATTCAAGAGCTGCTTTTAGGTTAATTTGTATCAAATTGCTTTTTGACAAAATGAAGTGAGGTGTGGGGAGATTTAATAGATATATTAAGCAGACAATAAGTATACAAAAGCGCACGAAGAGCCTCTTAGCCAAATGGGGAACTGGGTATTAATTGTGTTTGGTATATTATTACACTGCTTTTAGTATGTATGTATTAACACCAAGATAAATACTTTATAATATGTCCTGAAGCGTGATCGAGTATAGTGGAACACGAAGAAAACAAGCAAGGGATCAGGAACTAAGCAGGCAAAAAATTAATTACGTTGTTAATTGCTCATTAACAATATGTTAGAACAGTTATTTCCCACTACCACCGCGTTGACGATTTGGATAGCAAATTGATAAAATGTATGAAATATGGTCTTATTGAATACATAACTCTTTAGGAAGGAAAGTAAGACGACACAACGTGAATACGTATTATTTAATCATGGAATCTTGTGATAAAAATAATAAGAGTGATATAATATAGGTCTCCAAAACGCAAATACTACTGAAATTTAGAGTTCTTACAGGCAACCATAGTAAATATATATACCCAATCTCCCGATTTTGGGGATAATTTTGTCAGTTTTGGGGAAACGGCACAAAACCCCCAAATGTCCCCAAGTCCGGGTAGAACCACGAATTTTAATGTCACTTTGAGGAAGATCCCGAAATTTCGTTAAAATCGGGGGACTGGTTTGACCAAGATAATTTCAAGGTGGTAAACTATAGAAGAATAAAACTGTGCAAAGCTCGAAGTAATGGTTCAAAATTACACATATATGAACTAATTCACCTACATGTCTGCAGGAGAACATAGAGATAAGATTATCTCCATTGTTCATTATATATACGATTATTTTTGTATCGTATGATACAAAAGTCATCCCAGAGGTTGTATTTAAAAAAGAAAATATGTAACCGGCAAGGAGTGCATTAACCTACCTTAACTGAATAAGTAGAGAATTGAAGGAAAATGTCCAAGATACTTATTACAAAGTAGGTAGTAGTTAATCCTCACGTCTTAGCACTTCAAATGAAGATGTAAATCACTTATCGTTTAGGTTAATAATCAGTTTACGATTTCAAACAAAATCAGTGAAACAGATGTAGCTCAAATGGTTGTGGACGGAATAGAAGAAGCTTTCGCTCATATATTTTTTTTGGATCAAAGTCGTAATGGTGGATTTTAAGAACTATGTGATGAGTATTCTTCTCGTGACAATGGTTACTTGGAAACCTCAATGAACAAAAATATTATTTACCTAGACCAGAAACATTCGAGGATCAAGTTATCATAAAAAATTCTGTTAAACAACAATCGCTTGACGCTCTTATAACATGTTCCTTAGTGCAATATGTGGAAGAAGCAACTAGGTACCACCCGAACACCGAGACATATTTACTGGATCTCATAATGTCTCACTATCAAGATGACGTCACAATCCTCGATTATACATAACCACTAGGTAATGATAACCATCCAGTTTTAGTCTTTTAGTTCCATATCGCTGTAAAAAATGTGTCAGTTCAAACCAGACCAAAAGTTTGGAAAGCAAATATACAAGTAATTAAACAGTCGGTGTCTTCAGTGGATTTGATAGTAGACTCGCAATCTCCCAATGAGACGTCTTGGGAGGCATTTTAGAATTTTTTTACACAAAAGTTACAGCAACATATGTTTCCTGGACTACGCTAAGAAAACTCTGCATTGTGGTTTAGTAAGGAGGTTAGCACCCGCCAACGTAAGAGAAAAAGAATGTGGGGTTCATTTACGTCACGGGGTATTGATGAGTCAAGTTTTCATTATCGAGATGCTTGAAACACCCGTGCCTTAACCCTCCGCAAGTCTAGAAAAGTGTATAGAACGACTTGTTAAGGGGTCTTCATTATATTTAAAACACTCACACTAGTACATAAACCGAAGAACTAAGATAGTCGGAATCTCAGAGTTATAGGGAGATAGTAGTAGATCATTCTTGGAAGATGATTATAATAAATCACAGGTATTCTTCAAATACCTTAGCAATATATACGCCGTAGAGATGTGCACATCCGGTTCATACAAACACCTTCATACACACTCTGGACACAGTGGCCACTGGAGAAACCGGTGTATTTGATCAGTTAAATAGCTTTATATAGGTTAATTCGCGGGGTCCAGCAACAAATCTTATCTCAAATCCATTGTGGATATGTTTTAGCTTATCTTTAACCAAACTTAGATTACCAAAAGACTGAAAGAACGCCATTGTAGGACCTGCCTTCAAAAAAGTACGAGATACAGCGCTCAGAATTATCGACTCGCGTGCTTGTTAAAATTTTGAAAAAGATTATTCTGAATGGGTTGTTCAAGTATTTAAACTAAAACCGGATCCTTTCTAAAAAGTAGCACGGCTGTAGAGTAGAATATCCGTACCTCACAAACTTGTTGGTATCTCGTGAAAGTTGATGTGCCCTTAAAGATTATAAGTTACCTACGGATGTACTCTTCAACTACCTCATTAAGGCTTTTAACATTGTCTCGAAAACCCGGGTTTTATCTAAGCTAACTAACATCGGGATTGGAAGTTACTTATTTGTGCAAATGAAGGCCTTCCTAGCTGGGCATCAACAGATAGTACGGGTGACCTGCAAGTTGTCAATCTGGGAAACTTTGTATAGTGAAGTGACCCAGAGTATAGTTTTGGGACCAATGTTTTTCCTCTTGTACGTAAATAATCTCCTTAATCTCTTATCGAGATCAGTTTTCTTATATGCTGACAGTGTCAAGATATGGAGAACGACAAACGGTAAAGGTGATAGTTTAGAGTTTCAAAATGACCTGAGTCAATTGTTTGGATGGTCTAGAATTCAGCATTCGGCGATAAATGTTTCCAAGCGCAATGTGATGTATGTTGGTCACCAAGGTACAGAGGGATACACAGTGAATGACAGTGAGCTACCTATTGTCCGGACATATGGTGACCTAGAAGCCATCTTTAACCAGGAGTTGAAAACTGAAAATTTTCTTGTGACAGCCGCCAAAAGTAATTGAACCCTATTGTCAATGTTGGGAGTCTTTGACTATGTCGATGCGTTTTTAGCCTTGAAACAGAGTTCGTTCGTTCCGAAATTGGGCGTCCATACAAATATGAGTAAAAGATATAAGGTAACATTCATCAGAGACCGCGCCCGCAAGGCCGGGCCATGCCAACCGACCAACTCGAATTAACTCCATTCATTGTTCCCGCCTTCTCCATCGTTGGGTTTTTCTCCGCGTTAAATGTTGAATATCTATTTACCCAATTGTCTCGTGTTCGGCTTTGATGACTGTGTGATGAGGGCCCAGTGTTATTACACTACTGTCCCACCATAATCAACGTGACGTTGGTCCGATACCACGTTCAGTGAGATTGTCGCACCCCGGAGGTTACCAAAACTAATAAGAATCCTCAGGGTTTTGATAAGCTGAAAGATAAACCAAAAAGAAGGCGGCAGCAACTGATCGGGAAGTACATGTAATAGCTTCAAAATATCTATTCTAATGCTTAACACGTTTGAAATGGCGGGATTATTACAATGAAGAACGATTTAGTGTAGATATATATTTACAAGTAACATTAAATTGCATAGTATTAACATTTGGTTAATGGCTCAAGTTGTAGGCCGTATAAGTAATTTTGAAATGTTTCGTTTTATTCTTAACACGCCAAAAATGTAAAAGTCTATGTGAAGATTGTATGGGAGTTGAACAAAATGGGACCATAAAAATTAAGGATGATTCGGTGTATAGATATTTCCATAAATCGCCATAAGATGCGTAGTGATAGCCGTAGGTTAACAGCATTTCGTGTTTAAAAATATTAAAAACAATCAATATCATATAAATGTTAATTTTGGTATTAGTTTTGGTTATCAAGACAAAATTTAAATACGTGAGTGATAATTATATGAATTATGGACAGATAACTACAAACAAATCGTTAAACATGAGTGTATTCGTAAGGAACATGCTCTAGATTCAATGTTCTGATCTGCGGCAGACTATTTATTTGTATTTATACCGGCTGATTGGGCATACAAGTTAGTTGCAAGTATGCAGTTTATCATAAGGCGGAATACGATTTAACTGAGATATAGTGATTATAAGTTATTGAAATCAATTAAGCCTATGTGCCACATTTATAGGTGATGTGGTGCTGCAAGATGTTTTCTGCTTAAAAATTCTTCACAAGATGATTGGCAGTGAGTGATGCTTATGTGATTCTTAGGGAGAACATAAGTTGTAACCAAGGGGAGTAAACTGCCAAACTCATGTCTATGATAATGGCTTGATTTGAGTCAGTTTTGAGGTAAATTCGACAGTATTTTCAGTTTGCGGGAGGTTTGCTTGACTGCTTATACTGATGATTTGCATGCATGATTGTGTTGCTAAACCTCCAATCAGACGGAGAGGGTTTTGAGATATTTACTTAATAAGAAACTGACAGGGAAACACTGAAATCATCTGTAATGAATGAAGATGACGAGAAAATAACACTATTTAATGATAGTTATAAGTCAATTTGTTGACCGATTTTGTTAATAGTTTCATTAATTTTATCAATCATATTACGTGATTGTCAAGTCCTGACGATGCTTTATGACAACATCCTGAAACCATTATGTTCAACTATTCATAGTGTTGATCGAGGAGTAGCCAGCTGAAAATAGGTATTGTTGTTTTATGTGCTTCTGAAATAGCAGAAGTTTGTAGCGTTAAAGAATCCGAGCTGTCTAATTATATTATAAACTTCAATTCAAAAACACTCATCTAGTGTTAATTTTAGTAGCCTTGTCTTACTACAATCCCCACTTGGAATGCATCTGTCAGTTATCCTCCACGAACCGCTTCTCACTGTAGTTCATTGTATGAATTCCGGATGATGGTGACGATCTTCTCAGGCACTCCACAGTGTCGAAGAATGTTCCACGAGGTTCGTCTGTCTATATTGTCAAATGCTTTCTCATGGTCAAATAAAGTTGATGTATGGTGACGAATTTCATCCAAATGATTGTTCAGCGATGATCCGTAGTGACACGATTTGATCTATGTATGACCTATCCTTACGAAATCCGGTCAGTTGATCTCGAAGCTGGGCGTCCAGTGAATCTGTAGAGTTATGGTCTACTATGATACTGGTACTGCTCTAATAATAGACCTAATCTTAAAATTATAGATTTGTCATGATATAACTGCCTAATCTATAAGATCTTACGTGGAAGTCGTATAATCGTCTACACCAACTCACCGTATCGTAACAACTACCAATACATGAAGAACAAGCTTAGGCTAGAGAGAGAACAATATATTTAATATGAATAAAAGATATGAGGTAATATTCAGCAGGGACCACGCCTGCATGGCCGAGCCATGCCATTTGATCAACTCCCGTTCATTCAATTCCTTGTTCGCGCCTTCTCCATCGTTAGGTATTTCCCCGCGTTAAATATTGAATATCTATTTTCCGAGTAATCTCGTATTCAGCTTTGAGGATGGTGTGTTTATGGTCCAATGCCACTACAAATCTTTCATCCAGGTCAGCAACTCTCTGTTGAAAACTTTTCCGGGTGCCCATAATAGTGTGATTACTCTGTATTTCTCACATTTGTTCATATGTCCTCTCTTTCGTATTTTGGCGAAGTATCCTTCTTTCCAGATCGTCGTCAGTTGTTCTTCCCAAGTTTTCCTGCATAGATGTTGAAGCAACTTTGTAGTTTCTTCTATGTGTGATTTCGGCTGATATATTTTCAGGTCCTGCTGCTTTCCCACTCTTGGTCTGTCTCTTGGCCATCCTGATTTCTTCGTTCGTTGGTGGAGTGACATCTATAGGACGGTCTATGTGTGCTGCTTAGATGTTCAGTGGACTCAGTGGTGATGGTCTATTCAAGAGTTCTTCGAAGTGTTCTACTCATTTATTCTTCTGCTCTTGAATATGATTGGCTTGCCATGTTTGTCCTTGACCGGGTTTTCTGGTTAACAGTATTTCCCTGTCAGTTTCTTCGTGTGTCATATAGTTATTTCATGTTCCCTTTTCTTACAGCTTTTTCTGTTGTCGTTGTATCTCTTCCACATATTTCTACCTGTCAGCTTTAATGCTCCTCTTCACTTGCATGTTTGTTTCTGTGTATTCAGCTTTTATCTTGAACTACGCCTGTAGATCTTCTAGAGTTATTGTCGGTTCCAAGCCCGTGTAAAGGAGGAGGGTTGGGAATAAAGTTGGCGACTCCATCCCGTAGAAAACTAACTCTCTAAAAAGACGCTAACCAGAAAAAATAATTCAAACCATTTAAACTCTGCCCTGAAAGGTAGGTCTTCATTTAGAAGAATTATGACGCTTCATTGTGAAAGCCGAGTTCCTTCGAAGGACACGAGGCCGATGCCCCTTCTAAAAACCAGAGAAAAAGTTTTTGTAGGTACATGGAACGTCCGAACAGTGTGGGAAACCGGGAAGACCAGTCAAATTGCAACGGAAATGAGGAGATACAACTTGGCAGTACTGGGAATCAGCGAAACCCACTGGACCCAAGCTGGACAGAAAAGGCTAGCTACGGGAGAGATGCTGCTATACTCCGGTCACGAAGAGGACAATGCTCCATACACTCAGGGAGTCGCTCTTATGCTGTCCAAAATAGCACGAAATGCACTTGTAGGATGGAAATCTCACGGATCCAGAATCATCAAAGCATCATTCAAAACAAAGAAGGAGGGGATCTTAATGAATATTATTCAATGTTATGCACCCACCAATGATAGCAACGACGACATTAAAGATCAATTCTACGAGCGGCTGCAGTCAATCATTGAGAAATGCCCAGGAAAGGACTTAACTATTCTGATGGGAGATCTAAATGCCAAAGTCGGAATAGACAACACTGGATATGAAGATATTATGGGACGACATGGACTGGGAGAGAGAAACGAAAATGGAGAAAGATTTGCAAATCTATGTGCATTCAACAAATTGGTCATAGGAGGCACAATATTTCCACACAAGCGTATACACAAGGCTACATGGATCTCACCGGACCACACTACAAAGATCATATTTGCATAACCAAAATTTCCGAAGGACAATGGAAGATGTGAGAACCAGGAGAGGTGCTGACGTAGCTTCAGATCACCACCTAGTTGTAGCCAATTTGAAACTGAAGCTAAAAAAGAACTGGACAAGTGGACAAACAGCAATACAAAGGTTCAATACAGCCTTCCTTCGAGATACTGTCAAACTTAATGAATTCAAGATAGCTCTCAACAACAGGTTCCAAGCCTTACAAGATCTACTGAAAGAAGAAGAATCTACTATGGAGGACAACTGGAAAGGCATCAAGGAAGCATTAACTTCAACGTGTCAAGAGGTTCTCGGTCTAAAGAAATACCATCATAAGGAATGGATCTCTACAGAAACACTGGACAAGATCAAAGAAAGGAAGAACAAGAAGGCAGCAATTAACAACAGCCGAATACAAACAGAGAAAGTCCAAGCACAAGCTGAATACATAGAAGCAAACAAACAAGTGAAGAGGAGCATTAGAGCCGACAAGAAGAAATACGTGGAAGAACTAGCAACGACGGCAGAAAAAGCTGCTAGAGAAGGAAATATGAAACAGCTTTACGATACAACGAAGAAACTATCAGGGAAATACAGTAAACCAGAGAGGCCGGTCAAAGACAAAGGAGGCAAGCCAATCACCGAAATTCAACAACAGCGTAACAGATGGGTAGAATACTTCGAGGAACTCCTGAATAAGCCGGCTCCAATGAATCCACCGGACATCGAAGCAGCACACATAGATCTTCCTATAGATGTCAACCCACCAACGACGGAAGAAATTAGAATGGCCGTCAGACAAATCAAGAACGGGGAAGCAGCAGGACCCGACAACATACCATCTGAAGCACTGAAATCAGACATCGAAGCAACCACAAGCATGCTTTACCTTCTATTCAAAAAGATTTGAGAGGAGGAACAAGTGCCGATGGACTGGAAAGAAGGACACCTCATCAAGATTGCAAAGAAAGGAGATCTGAGCAAATGTGAAAACTACAGAGGCATTACACTACTGTCAATACCAGGGAAAGTCTTCAACAGATTGTTGCTGAACCGGATGAAGGATGCAGTAGACGCCCAACTTCAAGATCAACAAGCTGGATTCCGTAAGGATCGGTCGTGCACAGACCAAATTGCAACACTACGGATCATCGTCGAACAATCAGTTGAGTAGAACTCATCACTATACATCAACTTCATTGATTATGAAAAGGCATTTGACAGTGTAGATAGAAGAACGTTATGGAAACTTCTTCGACACTACGGAGTTCCAGAGAAGATTGTCAATATTATCCGGAATTCATATGACGGACTACAGTGCAAGGTCGTGTATGGAGGACAGCTGACCGATGCATTCCAAGTAAGGACCTGAGTCAGACAATGCTGTCTACACTTTTCCTTCCTCTTCCTTCTGGTGGTCGACTGGATTATGAAGACCTCGACATCTGAGGGAGAACACGGAATACAGTGGACAGTTCAGATTCAATTAGACGATTTGAACTTCGCAGATGACCTAGTCCTCCTATCGCATACACACGAGCAGTAGGCCTCAGTATACACAAGGGGAAAACCAAGGTCCTCAAATTCAAAGCGGAAAACAGCAATCCAATTACTCTTGATGGCGAAACTCTGGAAGATGTAGAGTCCTTCACATGCCTGGGAAGCATCATCGATGAACGAGGAGGTTCAGATGCAGACGTAAAAGTGAGGATTGGCAAAGCAAGGATAGCATCCCTACAATTGAAGAACATATGGAACTCAAAACAACTTTCAACCAATATCAAAGTGAGAATCTTCAATACGAACGTCAAGGCAGTTCTACTGTATGGAGCTGAAACTTGGAGAACTACAACAACCACAATCAAGAAGGTACAAGTATTTATAAATAGCTGTCTACGCAAGATACTCAACATCCATTGGCCGGATACCATCAGCAACAACCTTTTGTGGGAGAGAACAAGCTAGCTTCGAGCTGAAGAGGAAATTAGGAAAAGACGATGGAAATGGATAGGACATACATTACGCAAATCGTCAAACTGCATCACGAGGCAAGCCCTAACTTGGAAACCTGAAGGGAAGCGTAAAGGAGGAAGGCTAAAGAACACATTACATCGGGAAATAGAGGCAGATATGAAAAGGATGAATAACAACTGGAAGGAGCTGGAAAGGATTGCCCAGGACAGGGTTGGATGGCGAATGTTGGTGGTTGGCCTATGCTCCTTCACGAGGAGTAACAGGCGTAAGTAAGTAAGTAAGCTTGTGTCTTGACTTCCTCTGTTCCTGGTCGGCTGCTGTTAATTGGTGTTGTTCTTGTTCCTCCTTTCTTGAATCTTGTCCAGGGTTTCCATGAGGATCCATTTCTCATGATGATGCCCGGTGCGACTCGGCACTGCCTAACACGTTAAAGTTGGTACTTTTGACCCCTTTCAAATCGTCCTTCATGGTAGTTTGATCTTTTTCAGTAGATCTTGTAAGGCTCCATACAAAATGTCCTCCTGCCAAAATCTGGACGGTAAAGAAGTGTACTGACATAAATCATCGATTCACCAAGGGTTTGTGGTAAACCAAAGCTATATCAATTCCAAAAATAATGGTAACGTTATTACAACCGAAAATTAATGTATTCATATATTGAATATAATCTATGTACACAAGAAAAATGTACAGGACGTTACTTAAACTGTCAGGAATTGGCGTATTCGAGTTTCTTTTGGTCTAGTTGTTCACAATTATCAATAGGTAATAATTCCAATCACAAGTGTTATAGTTGAAGATGTATATAATGAGATTATCACGATGATGTGTGAACGTAGACAGTAAATATACCAGAGTTCTGTTATTATAACAGCAGGTAATTGAGAACAAGAAGCATATATTTGCCACAGTGTATTTTTGAGCTATAATCAGTGTGTCAAAACGAAAATCCAGGGTCATGCATTCCTAAACATTTGTTTTACAGTCAGTCATAGTAATTGTACGAATTATGAGAATTAATGAAAGAAATGCAAATAATAGCAAAAACTAGTTACAAAAGAAGTTTGTTCTAAATATTTCCACAGTTTATGCTTTAGATTTGAGGTCATGGACAAAAATGACTCAGTATCATTATTGTTTACTATTTTCTTTCTAGCTTGCCAAGGTTAGTGATTTGTGTTGTTGTTATGTGTAATGCTAATCAAAATATCTTTGTGTGGTTGAGACATATTTTTTCAAGCTAAAATTCATACATCTGGCAATCAGTTCCTTAAAAATTGTCTGAACGTTGTCAGTAATAAAGATGAAGCTAGATGGGAAGTAAGATAAATCTGCTTGGTTCAGCATCCGAGTTGAAAGGATGGTTTTAAACATCAATTAACATAAGATAATTGGTGAACAGATTTCAAGCAATTAATAATATTAATAATAATAATAATAATAATAATAATAATAATAATAACCATCAATCCTCGTGTGTAATCGTCGACTTAAGTGGCATTGTTGAATAACTGAATTAAATAAGTCAAATGAAGGGATGTATGTTTGAATACATATATTTTGTACATTCATTGATCTGGACAGGCAATCAGAGGTACGAAGTGAATAAAAGTGAGTGAAGCGATATAATACGCAGTGGCGAAGGCGTATGAGCCAACTCATTTTAGCCAAAATTTAATCAATATTTATTGTCTCACAAAAATAAGCTACAGTTATGTGATGAGTAGAATAAGAAGTTTACACACATATACGCTCATATAAAAACAGTCAATGTTGATAAGTGAATAATTAACAAGGTTACAACGTGACTCAAGAAGAATGGATAAATTGGCTTGTTCAGAAGCTAGAATAGGTTATATGGGTTTAATATAGTAATGGACACTCCACAAGTTGTAAAGGTTTCATATTAAGTACCTATGAATGTTTTAACGATATAAGATGCATAAATATTGTTTTATGTATCATTTTTATATCTATTCCATTTAGCTATCAGGATTTGATCGAGATATATATGTATATAGAGTTGGCTAATACGCCTTCTCCATGTGTTATCACTCTCTTTTCTTCATTTCATTCCTGTGATGCCCGCCTAGATCATTGAATGTTCAAAATATATGTATTCAAACATCCATTCTTGTATTTGACTTATTTAATTCAATTATTCACCAACGCGATTTAAGTCGAGAATTGATGATATACATATATCGACAGGAAACAAACATATGATATAACCCAAGTCAGATCCCAGGCCATGAAACTGGTTTTATAAAGTAAGACAATTTCATATATTTTTTTAAACAATACCTGATATAACTTGAAATCATTGTTCATTGTTGTTAATGTTCGGAAAATTACTCACTCTAAATAAGTGTTGATTAGAACAATGGAAAAATCCTAAAAGTTTTATAGACATAATAATTATGCCAGTCAGTCAGTCAGCTACAACGTCTAACTAGACACATATATGCATCGGTCCAAGTTGCCAAACCTCATTAACACAAAAAGGTGAACACCAGATTCATAAAAGTAGTTAATTCAGAGGTGGTAATATATAAAAAAAAAACATTGCATTTAAGGATATAATACTGGAAGAAAGAATTGGTTCGTAAAAAGAAAAGTATAAAATAATTTTAATCTCTTAGTTTAAGGGAAGACAGAGTGTATAGGCCGACGCTATTAGAATCGATTCTGAGCCATGTCACCAAGAGTCTCCAACCATTGGTTACGATAGTCACGCGGACCCCAACTAAGTAGTCTACATCTCCCAGCATGACTCAGACTGGAAGTTAGTGACTTCAAGGACTGATGCCACGTTTTGGTTTGGCCACCCCTTAATTTCTTCCAACCGTCTCCAACACCAGTTAGCATTGCACTAATGATAAGCTTCAAGTCAATAATACTGATTGAATGATTATTTCATTTTCTCACTAATCAATTAAAGTTGGACTAATATAAAACAAACATTTTAATTTAGTAATTTAAAAGAAATATGATTGTTGTATATTTTAAAAATGATGATCTCTACCACTTGGTCAAGTATGCACTATTGAGAAATTTTATAAATTAGAATGAAATAGTTGATTATTACTTTTTGGGTTTTACTCACATTATAAGTGATATCAATCCTTGAAAAATATACAGTCAGTCAGTCAGTCAGCTACAGCGTAGGACCAGGCACATATGTGCATCGGTCCAGGTTGCCATACCTCATTAGCACAGCAAGATGAACAGTGGATTCATAGGAGTGGTTAGGTCAAAGGTTGCAATAAGGATATAGTATAGGAAGAAAGAATTAGTTCGTAGACAGAAAGAATGAAGTGGTTTTAGTCTCTTAGTTTAAGGGAAGACAGGGAGTGTATACACCGACGCCATTGTGATCGATTCTGAGCCATGTCACCAAGAGTCTCCAACCATTGGTTACGAAAGTCACGCGGACCCCAACCAAGTAGTCTGCATCTACCAACATGGCTCAGACTAGAAGTTAGTGACTTCAGGCACTGATGCCACGTTTTGGTTTGGCCGCCCCTAACTTTCTTCCAACCATCCCCTACCCCGGTTAGCATTGCACATCGTGGTAATCGGTGTTCAGGCATACGTAATACGTGGCCCAACCATCTCAGTCGATGAAGATTCATAACCTCATCAACTGATTTACCATCATTCCCCAATACCCTGCGTCTAACCTCACTATTACTTACCCGGTGATCCCAGCAGATGCCAGCAATATTTCTAAGGCATCTGTGGTCAAATACTAGTAGCTTACGGGTGTCTTCTACTCTTAATGGCCATGTTTCGCTGCCGTAAATTAAAACAGAACGAACTGCCGCGCAGTATACTCGTCCTTTTATTGATAGACGGATATCTCGCCTTCGCCAAAGGTGACGTAAGTTGGCAAAAGCCAAACGAGCTTTTCGAATCCGTGCTGAGATTTCGTCAGACACCAACCCATTAGGGCTGATCAGACTTCCAAGATAAGTGAAGTTGTCAACGCGTTCAACTACTTCACTCCCTATCCTTAGTTCAGGTGTTGACGCAGACCAGTCCTGAAGCAACAACTTGCATTTAGAGAGAGAGAGAAGCGCATCCCAAACATTCTGGTATTGTTGCTCAGTGCTACCAGAAGACTCTGCATTTTGTCAGCGTCTTCACCAAACAGGACTATGTCATCTGCGTATTCTAAGTCGATAAGTGGACGTCCTGAAAGGAGATCAATACCCGAGAATTCAGTCGACGAGAGTGTTATTTCCATCAATAGGTCTATGATGAAGTCAAACAAAAATGGAGAAAGTGGACAGCCTTGACGGACACCACTTGAGGTTGAAAAATCAGATGACAGTTCGCCATAAGCCCTGACTCGACTAGTAGTGTTCGAGTAAAGAGCCTTCACAAGGTTTATGTACTTCTGAGGTACGCCTTCCAATGACAGACACTGCCACAGAGTCTCGCAGTCGATCAGCTTAGTGGTCTATAGGTTAAGCGTTCGAGTGTGAAACCAACAGGTTCTGGGTTCGAATCTCACGAGGTGGGATTGTGGATGTGTACTGCTGAGGAATCTCACAATATGACGAAACAACCATCCAGTGCTTCTAGATTTTCCATGATTGTGTAGCTTCAATTGACTCATGTTCTCAACCATTCAAAAATACACAAATATATGAGTCTAGTCAAATGTTATATTAAAGATAATTGAATAGAAAAAACAAACAAAGAAAAATAGGTAATTGTCTGTAATATTCATCTTTATTGTTTATACTACTACTACTACTAATAATAATAATATCAAAACATCATTAACTAGTGACAGCTGAATAAATTCTTTCACCTAAATAGGAAATAATAAGATAAACGAAAAAAATAATGATTCTATTTGCATAAATAACAAACATACTGTCTAGAAAGTAGCCTATTTATTTAATCAGATGTTTTACAAGGTTTATTCATTACTTTAATTTAAAGATAATCTTCAATAACTAAATAATTATTTTTTATAATGGAGCAATTATTGAAGATCACAAACTTTTTAAAGCAAAGATAGATAGTAGCTAGCAGTGAAATAATGGAGGCTCGTTTCATCCTATTTGGGAGTCATCAACTGGATGTACTTGAATCGTAGAGTTGATGTTCACTCCAGAACTCGAACTCAATGCGGTTTCCTTCAAATGCCATCATGTTATCCACTTAGCTACTGAATCTTGATAGCCACCTGCTTGTGTAATGGGGTGAAGTTTGAATTCACATGTTGTTGTTTTTACTTGTATCTTCCCATTGTTATTTTGGACTGCAATTGATCGGTCTCTTGTTGGTATATGTGCATCCTGTGCACAAGCAAGTGGCTATTAGGACTCAGTAGCTAGGTTGATAAGGCGATGGTGTTTGAAGAGAACGGTGCCGGTCTCGAGTCCCAGGGTGAACATCAGCTCTGGGATGTAGGTACATCCAGCTGACGAGTCGCAAATGGGACGAAACGCGCGTCAAACTGGATTCCACTTCTGACCACTATTCATCTTTGCTTAAAAAGCTTGTGACTTAAGGCTATATCGAGGCAATTCGCATAGGATGCTCTTATACCAACAAGAGACTGATCAATTGCAGTCCTAATCAACAACAATCGGAAGATACAAGTAAAAACAACACCAAGTGAATTTAATTATTCAAGATATTGAAAGTTTCATGATTATTTTACAGATCATTATCGTTTATGTTATGATTGTACAATTATTAGATGACTGAAATTATTGTATTTCTATATTTCTTGTATCATGAGCTTTCATTGTACTTATTAACTATTGTTATACGATTTGTTATCTCTTGACTGCTGTTAATTAAATGTGTACCATTTTCTCTGTTCTCTGCCAATGTTGAGATGATTGTAGATAGGTATGATTTCTTATTTGGGATGCGGTACCGTCTTATAAACCCCATATATATATGCAAGAACAGGTCAGAGGTTATTTGGTGTTAGAATCAAAATAACATTAAGGATGGGTGATGTAATAGTTGAGTGGAGTTCAGAGACAGATAAGATAAATCGTGTGATAATTTTAGAGGTAATGCAGGGTTTTTACATAAGATTCATGGAATTAAAAACTGATAAGATGGGTTACGTAATAATTGAATAGAATTCGAAGAGTTCACATAATTTAAGAGAATCAAGTAAGTGGAAATGTATGAGTGAAAGGGTGGTTTAAGAATTCGGTAATGGAATAGAAATATAACACAAACTAAACACTAACAAAATAAAACTAATGACCAAAAAATGGAATTAGCAGGGTAGTAATAGGTTTATTGCTGTCTCTTTTTGAATGCATAGATCCGGTTTGGGTGTTTTTTATCGCGATCGTCTCAGTAAAACGGAGCGAGACAGTAGTTCTCAATCTGCTAGTAATTTTAAAAGCATGAGGAATGTCAATGGTATGCCCGTTGTCAAGTAAATGCTGAGCTATTGCAATGTTAAGAGCCCTTGTCGCTCGCAATCTCAATTTCTTTGGAACATGGTCGGAAATGCGAACATATACTCTCCTCTCGGTTCTTCCAATGTATATGCTTTGGCAAATTCTTAAAGAAAGTGTCTTTTTTAATCATATAAAGGTAGACTGAGAATCAAAGTTAAACTAGTCTTGAAAGATAAAAAGATTTGTAATTTGTTACACTTTGGAATTTCGGAATATTAAGTAATCACGTTAAACAACAAGTATGATGTAGATTGATCGAATTCAATATGCCTTTCTATCTATCGGTTTTTCATTAATTTAGCAACATAGAAACGGATGATTATATTTTTAAAAGACATTATGAAAATAACTTAAAACAATGACTGATTTTAGTCGGACAACTATTAAGTACTAGGAAATATCGATGGCTACTTCATTCTAGTATGCAAGAATACTCATTACCTTTCAGGAACCGGAACCAAAAATTTGAATCTTTGTCAGTTATTCCGTTTCTATATATTTTAGTTTCTATGAATACAGTTACTAACACAGATAGTTACTAGTGACATTGATCATAGCTTTACACTTTCCATTATTCTAAGAGTATGTTAGGAATAATATTTAATTATAGTCAATAAAAAGTCAACATTTAAAACTGACTGGATCGATTTGACTGGTAATATTTTGCTTATGTGACTAGAATAACTTGTAATAGGGAGATATGGAAATTGTAGAATTATCGAATTTTCATAGTTGTTAAAACACGAAATGACTTTCCCTAGATCACTGATGAAAACCAATCAGGTATTCCTTTAACTCTGTAAGACGAAGCAGCCGTTCAGCGCTTTTTGGTTTTCAGTATTAATCTAACTAGGATCTGTTCGTGACTTAAATTGTGAATTTTCTACAATCTCCATAAATCTCCCTCCACTAAAAATAATGATGTACTCCCCACTGTCTAGTTTCAAGAAGCAACTCCTAAAGTTTTACTGTGAAGCTATAACCAATAAAATTGAACCATGTCATATGTGGGACAGTTATTTACTACATACACTGAATGAGGTTTGCACTTCATCACGATTGATTGATTGAATTTAGACATTAACACTGTTGGACGCCGGCTAAGTGGTTCAGAGGTTAACGGTTTGAGCGTGAAACTAAAAGTTCTGGGTTTGACTCCGTATAGCGAGATTTTGTATGGACACTATTGATTAGTTCTATATTAAAATGAAACACTTATTCAGTGCTTCTTGATTCCTATCGATGATCTAAGTATGACTTGTTTGTAAATGAAATGAAATGACTCTATTATTGTCTTTAGTTTGATTGACTTAACAATAATCATCCAGGTTCCCAGTGATATTCGATAACATTCAGGTCAATTTCATAGTTTAAGAATTTCACCAGCTAATTTTAACAACAACAAAAAATGAATATTGTGTTTTATATTTCTTAAAAAAGAAACGTAGTGAGTTATGTTTTGCTTCGACTCCAATTAATAACTAAATAATGATAAGTTGGTTGATGAAATTGTTAACCCTCATCGACTGGATAACAGAGATGTACATTGCATATTATCTAGATATCACATTCTTTAAATTATAATAAACATTTGTAGAGAAATATTTTGAAAAAGGATCAGCGATCAAACTAAAACATGAAATTGTCAACGATTTGTCTAAGCTATATCGTGAAATCTATGGTTCCTTGGTTAAAGTTCGTTGAATAATCATGATCTAGCACTGAAATCATTGGGAGTAACACAACCCAAAACAATGTTACAATAATACAAATGGATTCACTCTTAATATTCATCCGAATGTTGAGTTTTATTTGTATTTTCTCTGTGGCTAATTTGATTATTTATTTGTCATTTCAATAGTTGAGATTATGAGTTAATTGAAGCAAGGCCACCATGAAAATTCTGGAAGCACTGGATGGCCGTTTCGTCCTATTGTCATTATTGAAAACTCATCTCTACAAGTGAGTATTGAATTTACCCTATAAGAAAGAATGCATAATTCATAATATTTGATCTTTAAACGTTTATTATATGAAACTATCCATTAATAGTAATTATCTGAATAAATAAATAGATTAATAAAGTAGGTTATTTGGCGAACGGACAATAAAACCGGCCATACCGTTGGACATTTTTCAACATTAAACTGTAATGAAGAGATTGTCAAATATCATGTCACATTCAGTTATGGGTAAATACATACATTACTTCCGGTTCACTTTCATTCACTTATAAGTAAATATAATTAAATTACCATGGTTGAGATCATAAAGCTAGACCATCATGGAAAACCTTGAAGCACTGAACGACCGTTTCTTCCTGTTCTGGTGCTCCTCAGCAGTGTGCATCCACGATACCACCTTGCGGGATTCAAACCCGGGACCTATCGGTTTCGCGCAAGAATGTTTAACCTCTAGACCACTGAGTTGGCCGGCATCCAACAGTGTTAATATATAACTTCAACTTATCGACGAAATTGAACGACACATCCACCATTGTCATCAGTGAGCAGAATAATACGATATGTACTGTGATGCCTATACTGCTCGAGTTAAAAGCTCCGGATTATTTTAGCCCACTTTGATATTAAGTATAATCATTTTTTGTTCAGTAAACATTTCAGAAAAAATTAAATGCATCATTTACTATTTAAGCAAAGATGGATAGTGGCTAACCATGGAGTCCAGGACGCACGTTTCGTCCTACTTAGGACTCGTCGACTAGATGTACTTGTATCTTAGAGTTGATGTTGACTCCTTCTTTGCTTAAAAAGCTTGTGACGTAAGGCTATATCAAGGCAATCTGCACAGTATGCACATATACCAACATGAGACTGGTCAACTACAGTCTTAATTAACAATGGGAAGATAGAAGTAAAACAACACCAAATGAATTTAAGCATCATTTATCATTTTACGATGTATGAAATAACTTGGAATGAATAAAGTTATGTAAACAGTGAATTTTCTAATTCTTTTTTTTAACTTTAGACTACTCTGGTTAAATAGCTGGTTATCATAATTTCATTCTTTCGCTTCTAACTACTTGAAAATGCCACAGGTATTCGGAGTTTGACAAAGCTTTAACCAGTAAAACCTTCTAATATGAATCGTACCCACCAAGTGAAATCAAAAGACAGAAGCAAGAAGGTTCGAAGATATATTTGATAGGCTATCAATGTATTGAGGATCGTCTGATCTAATCTGGCTAGCGATTGCAGGGGTTGTTGAGCACGGCGTTCCCACTCGTGATCTGGTGCGAATGCATGACCGAGCGCCTTCAGTTAGGTGAGTCCATTAAAACTAATGTGGTCAGCATCCAATGTCGAAGACTTACAAAGCTATTTATTTTGGGGATTTATTTACCGCTGCAGAAAGAAAGCATCAAAATGTACCTGAATTTAATCAGACGAACATATTGTACGAACTGTAGTGCCATACAACTTCAAATTTGAAAGTTAAAGTTGATATAAGCGTAATGAAAGTCAACGTTAGCTTAAGTTATCTATTCCATATTTCTCTATAACAGGTTCTTTACATAATCAATTTTCAATACAGTTCTTTAAAGTATAGATTAAAGCTATTTAAAAAGGAATTTAAGGATTCTTCTTTATAAGACGATCATGTATAGTTTATTAATTATAAGTTTTAATGAAATCAGTGATTGATAAATGTCAATAATAAATTAAATCTGATCTTCACTTCTATCTGAATTTTGTGCTGATGATATCGTTCAGAAGGACGATGAAAGCTTCACGACCAAACCATTCAGCTCAGAGAACAAAACTCCATCAAAATCTTCTGCATGTAT
The DNA here is from genome assembly GCA_944470425.2 of Schistosoma bovis. Lineage (NCBI taxonomy): Eukaryota > Metazoa > Platyhelminthes > Trematoda > Strigeidida > Schistosomatidae > Schistosoma > Schistosoma bovis. The sequence continues at coordinate 39,346,700 of OX103955.1, forward strand.
CCAAGTAATAATTAACTCTTCTTTATTATTCCAATAGGAATATTTAAGGATCTTTGACTACAGAACTGATTATTGATGATTTGAAGCATTACCTAACTTTGTAATTCCTTCATAAAAATCGACTCATATTTGTTATGGAAAGCTTTCAGTTCCTTGGTCAAGAACTAAAGCTCAGAAAGTGATTTTGTATTTAAAGCTATATGATCTTTAAATGTTTTACATTAACTATGCCAACTGCTATACGAGAAAATGAAAGAACATTCTGATATTTAGTAAAACCTCAATGGGAAGATACCAGCCAAACAATACCAAGTGAATTTAAATTCACCCCATTGCACAAGCAAGTGGCTATCAGGACTCAGTATCTGAGTGGATAACGCGATGTCGTTTGAAGCGAATGTTACTGGGTTCGAGTCCCAGAGTGAACAAGTCTGAGATGCAGATACATCCAGCTGACGAGTCCCAAATAGGACGAAACGCGCGTCAAACTGGATTCCACTGCTAGCCACTATCCATCATTGCTTAGAAAAAGCTTGTGAATTAAGGCAATATCGAGACATTCTCACAGTATACACATATGCCAATAACAGACTGATCAATTGCAGTGTTAAATCTCAATGGGAAGATACAAGCCAAACAATATCAAGTGAAACATTATTATTATTATTACTATTATTATTCGCTTTATTCAATATAGAATTCTCAGTACAAATTATTTCAACAACTTTCTATTTCTTACTTTTTTGGTTGATCCTGACGACAAATATTGAATGGTTACCAGTTAGAAGTTAACAATCCAGGAATTAACATCTGAATAATGTACATTCTTCTCATCGCATATTGTCAGCAATCATAATATCTCTGATTAGACTTTTTTATTTTCAACTTGTACAATGAAAGATTATAAAACTTTTCATAAACTCACTTTAATAGGTTATGCGATTAATAAACATAATGATGTGTTAAAACAAACAAACAAACAAACAAACAAACAAACAAACAAACAAACAAACAAACAAACAAACAAACAGACAGACAAACAAACAAACAAACAAGCAAACAAATACAAAACCAGATAACTTTTTAAAATATCTAGATGGCAGGAATAGATAGCGCAGCTATTCAAGTAAGCCGCAAATTTATGAATTGAATAATATAATTAACATGAGAGTAGATTGTCATTAATTTACTTCTGAGCATGAATTCAAATGAATTCGGGGAAAAAATATATAAATTAATGTTCCATGGATAAAAAGAACTAATTTATAATTGGATAATCCATCCGGTAATTATGAAAAGTGAATAATACAAATGATAATAATATTATTTTATTAAATATTCCAATTAGCGGGAAATTGAATTTCTGATGTTTTGTAGTTTAGTTTTAATCGTTTGTACAGAGAATAAGTAAATAACCAAATCAGATGATGTTACATCTTGACGCCCCCAAATGCCCTGGTATGGCCGAGAGTGGGGAGAGTCCGCTCTCTCTCTTGAAATGCTCTCACATGGCCACGCGTATATAGCCTCTGACAGGAAAGTCCTACTCACTGCCTTCTCGCACTACGAGTGTTGTTTACGAAATTGAGAGGACAAAGAGCGAATGTCCGGCGCTTTAACCGGATTCCAAACCAATGGTGTACATGGGCTCCAGTATCCTGAAGGAAAAAAATGACGTATGAACCAATCGTTGGTCACCGGCTACCATGGGACTGCATCTCCTTACGACGCTCCACTGCCTTGTGGGTTAAAACCTTAGGTCAAAGGCTCGGGGTGTGGCCCCCTAAGGTAACCACCTGCTTCGGTTTGGGCACCCGGGCAGTATCACAGCCCTCACACATACCAAATGAGATTTGTGTGGCGCATGTTTGTTTGGTGCCTCCTTGTGCCAATATCTATGTGTTAAAATAAAATAAAATACATAAAATGTATGTATATCTTGACGAGAATTAAGAATGGTAACTTTTGAGAACTATTTGTGAACCAATACGATACATATATTTTATGTTGTGTAATTATGGAGTAACCAAACTATGCATATTCGTATTCCTCTTATTATAAGCTTTATTTTGACTCGTAGACCATTATTATGCGATTTACTGTTCTTGAGTTATATCCAGTCTGTTAATTACAGTCTCCTACATTTACAACCATGTTTGGCTAAATCCTGTACAAATTTTACTTTCTATCATGTGGTGCAATGTGGTCTGTTTGGTTGGTATATAATCTCAGCATGTTTGAAATACATGATTCATATTGCGGAGGCTAAGATTAGTGTTCTAGTTTTAACAGGGAGAGCTAGACAGGAGGAAGGATCGATAAGGACTCTAAATTGTTCTTGAAGGTTTCATGCGTCATTAGTTCAGTCGATAATTCACTGTTCTCTAATTGATGGTATCACTACGTTATACATTGATAGGAGCACAAACCTGAAAGTTATAATAGATTAATGCAAGTTCAACCAGTACATATACATTATATACACTATTATGTAATTTTAATAATGTTTGGTAATTACTTCTTTCAAGTATAATAATCTAAGTCTGGCCTAGTTCTCATATCGAACCATTGATTATCACTTTTGTTATTTTATTATTCTTATCCTTAATACTAGTAAAGCTATTTTCGTACTATCAACTAGTACTTATCAACTATTATGTGTAGTAATATAGACTATGTTATTGTGATCATTGAGTCATCAATTGCTTTCAGCGGTTTAACACATTTACATACCCATATAAATATTTATGTACATTAAAGTAAAGCCTGATAATGATCTGATCTAAAATAGTATTGTTTTCTTCTCTATTTTGTTTTGTCTAGTTATTCTCTAAATGAATGATCTAAACAAAAGTTAGAAATTCAGTTTCCTACTCAACAGGATATCTCATAATTCTTATCATTAACAACCTATCCAATGTTCAATCTATTTGAAATCAGCAAATTGAAACCCTGTAATAGCGTATTGAACAAGAACACTAGCGGGGAAAATCGAACGTATTCGATACCAAATTACAGAGCATCTCAATAACATTTGAGAACCATATAGTAAATCGTTAATTTGCAAAATATCAATCGATCGTCTCAAACTTGACTGTTCCTTTTGCAAATATCAGTCCATTGTCTCAGATTTCATTGTTCATGCATTTTCATATCAATTGCGTTCCGTTTCCGTTCTTTCCTTATCGATCTTCTACTGAAATACATTCTATGCCTGACCACCGTTATATACTACTTGTGTGGATATAAGTAATCCACGTCAAAATAGTATTTATGACCTAAGTGATTCTTGTAACCATTGTAACATTACAAGGCTCATAACAAAAGTCAAGAACATATTACAATTTCGAATTTCATAAAGGGAATTAAAATAATTGCGGACTGAATTTTACTGATATTTTTTTACAAATATATTGTTTCAGATTTGATTAAAAAGTCAAATGGGTAATTAAAGGAGTGAAAGGTGATGGAAATAATATCTTTAAGAAAGATGATAATAGTCAAGTGAAAATAAATCGGAATTATGCCTCCAGCAAACTTTTCAAAACTTAAAGTTTCAAGAAGAGTTGAGTACTGAACAAGAAGGTGGTAACGAACCATAGGAATAATTGGTTATTTTATAGATGAGTATGTAAACTGTCTACTCAACATATATAACAAAGGTTTGGGGGTTTGTAGAGATTGTAGCATTTTAACGGTTGAATTCATAAGCCAATCTAAGCTAGATCATCATTGAAAACTTAAAAGCACTGGAAGGCCTTTTCGTCCTAGTATAGGTTTGAATCCCTTGTACTGGATCATGTGGTGCATACTGTTGAGGAGTTCCATATTAGGACGAAACGACCGTCCAGTTCTTCCAGGCTTTCAATGGTGGTCTAGTTCAGATCGACTTATGAATTCAACGTTAGTAATGGCTAGTAATAACAACCTTTTACCAAGTATAAAGTCGAATTCAGTTCTATGATAGAACAAAGAATTGAACGGGTGGCTTTTGAAGATACAGTTCCTCCTACTGATTTATACGTACCTCTAATATATATTTCTATATTTCACCTATTCAACGATATGCAGTAAGCAGTTCACTTAACTAACATTTGGAATTATCATGGTAAGTAGTAATACTCAAATACTATCAGCAGTGTTTTTCCTTAATTCAGCAAAACAATGATTAGTAGAATTCGATTAGCACTACGAAGAACTTTACACGCATGACATTGTCACTATACAACGATCAGTCAATTGTATATACATCTCAGTCCTACTGGAGCCTAGCCAAGTTCCGAATAGCTCCGTGGTAATACCTCTGACCGTCAAGTTGGATATCATAAAATCGAACCCACTAGAAAACACTAGTTCCCTTAAGATTACAAGCACATTTTGCTGATGGGTGTCAAATATCACGAGACTTATATCCAGAGTTATCTGTCAATTACCTTCAATCGTCAACTTACATTGATAATTCATTAAGCATTGTTTAATAATTCACCTTCTCAAACATAGAGATGAATGTCACCTTATAGATCTATACTATTCTTATAGCCGAACTAAAGCAAATCTTTCATACTCAATGACATAAAAATATAGGCGTTTTTTTGTTTGAAATGATTTTGTAAATTATAATTCATCTTCAGCTTGTATTTCAAAGGATTACTATTCTGAGAGTTTAGTGAAATAAATAACTGGCTTCAGGAGGTATATCCTGGAGTTCTAGTGAGAAGCAGTGCCCAGTGGAGTTCAACCGGGTCAGTTGTGAGATAGTAACTCACTGATGACAATGGTGGATGTGCCGCTCAATTTCGTGGATTAGTTGAAGTTAGACATTAACACCGTTGGATGCCGACCGGCCCAGTGGTCTAGTTGGTTAAGTGCCTGGCGCGGGATTGATAGGTCCTGTGTTCGAATCCCACGAGGCGAGGTCGTGGATGTGCACTGTTTAGGAGTCCCACAATAGGACGAAACGGTAGTCCAGTGCTTCCAGGTTTTCCATGGTGGTCTAGCTTCAATTGACTCATGATCTCAACTATTGAAATAACTTTTAATATTGTTTAGTCTTAATGACACAATGTTCTAATCTTACCAAACGTTTTTTTTCTTCTTCACGTTATTCGAAAATAATTAATTGAAACTTGTTACTAAATAAAAACTTGATACAATTCATGTAAATGTATCGACAAGGTAGAAATAATTAAGATAAACTAACAGAGTTGAGTATATGATTGTATAAAAACGCTCAACATAGTTAAAATGTATTATTTATCTAAAATGTTGCAATATTCTATGAGGAAAATGCAAATTCTGACATAGTTAAGAGAAGAGAATACTTACTTATTTATAACTGTTACCCCTCGTTGAAGAGCATTAGCTAGCCACCAGCCTTCTTCATTCAACTTTGTCCTGAGCTATCCTTTCCACTTGCTATTTATCGTTTTCACGTCTGATTCCAATTCCTGATGTAGTGTTTTTTTTAATCTTCTTCTTTTCCGTTTCCCTTCAGCATTTCAAGTTAGAGCTTGCCTTGTGATGCAGTTCGGTGATTTCCGTAATGTATAACCTATGCATTTCCAACGTCTTTTCCTAATTTCCTCTTCAGGTGGAAGCTGGTTTGTTCTTTTTCATAGTAGGTTGTTGCTGATGGTATCCGGTAAACTCACATTGAGTATCTTGTCTAGACAATTGTTTATAAATACTTGTACTTGGTTGTAGTATTTCTACACGTTTCAGCTCCGTACAGTAGAACCAACTGTTTTCACGTTCGTATTGATGATTATGACTTTGATATTGGTTGACAGACAGTTGTTTTGAGTTCCATATATTCTTCAATTGTAGGAATGCTGTCATTGTTTTGCCAATCCTCGCGTTTAGGTCTGCATCAGATCCTCCATTTCCATCGATGATGCTACCCAGATACGTGAAAGATTCCACATCTTCCAGGGCTTTTCCATCAAGTGTGATTGTGTTGGTGTTCCCCGTGTTGTATTTGAGGATTTTGCTTTTTCTTTTGTGTATATTGTAGCCTATTCATGAAAAGGCTGTTACAAAACGAGTTGTCATCTGTGAAGTCCAAATATTCTAATTGATTCTGAGCTGTCCATTGTAATCCATGTTTTCCCTCAGTATTCGAGGTGTTCATAAAAGAAGAACAGAATGTTTTTTTGAAAATGTAGAGAAAAACAAATTCCACTTCTCTTAAATATTGTGTCTTTTCAGTTGTCTGAGTAATATTCTCAAGAATAGTTTCTTTTAAATAATAGATTTAACAATATATTCAATGTTTCACCTCTTTATATACATTAAGCAATAGACTTACATTGTTGAACTTTTAAAATAAAAACTTATTTTCCATTATATAGACTACTGTAGTAAACGAGAGCACGAATGGGGACAATCGAATGTATGTGAACAAAAAATGACAGAATCTCAGTAAAATCTGAGAACCATACAGTAAATACTTCATTTGCAAAATGTTAATCAATTGTCTCAAACTTGACTATGTTTTTTGCAAATATCAATCAAGCGTCTCAGATTTGATTGTTCCTTCATTTACACACCAATCATTCTTTGTTCTTGTTCTCTTTTCTTTGATCTTCTTAATTTTCTGCTGCCAGGCATTTCGAATGATGATATAGACTACTTATATCTATTGACATCAGTAGCATAAATCACACTATTAGCTAATTTACTATTAAATAATGTGAATTTATCTAGTTTACATAATAATACTACCGTTGGGATATCGTTAAATTTTAAATTTTCGACTTCATGTATGCATTTATTTTTGTCGGCAGTTATGGACAGGGAATATTTATTCAAATATTTTTCTAAATCTACTGTACAATGATGTGTTTATAAGCAAAGATGGATGGTGGTTAGCAGTAGAATCCAGGGAGTGCATTTCGTCGTACTCCGAACTTATCAGCTGGAAGCTCTTGCATTTCAAGATTGGTATTCACTCCGGGACTCGAACTCAGTACTATTCGCTTCAAACGTCATCGCGTTATCCACTTAGCTACTGAGTTCTGATAGCCGCTCACTTGTGTGGTGGAGTGAACTGTAAATTCACTTGTTGTTGTTTTTACTCGTATCTTCCCATTGTTGTTTAGGACTGAAATTGATCAGTCTCTTGTTGGTATATGTGCATCTTGTGCGGTAGATACAAGTGAACAACACCAAGTGAAGTAAAATGCTTAGTTTATCCTTAATTTAGAGATATTCTTTTAAGTTTTGAAGATAGATATTAACTTTGTTGTTTTGTTAGTTTGGAATTTTTCATTTTTATTTGGTTACTTATTTAAGGTCTCGAAGAAGACTCAATGTTACCCCAACTTATTTCTTAAGTTTTGAACAACTTTTTTGAGTAAAGAGATTTCATATTTCTTCATTGAAAACACAGCAGTAATTAAAACATTTTACAAAAGTGTTAGATAAATTTTAGGAAATTTTGTTAAAAAGTCTTCAAAATCTTGGAAAAGTTCAGAAATACTTTATCGATTTACCGGTTAAATCGTCAATGTTCAGCTTTTAAATACTAAACTTTTCAAAAATCATAATAAGTTAGGTAACAACAGCTTCCAAATGCTGTTTGCAAGAGCTTGCATTATCTTATTGTTAGTGTTGATAATCATGAATGAATTTGACTAGTATTGTGGTGTGTGCTACTTATGTTGATATAAGTAATATATGACGCGGGTATATGGCTCAGCAGGCCAGTGGAGTACGGGCGTTAAGCGTCCCGGTTGCCGGGTGGATGTCGGATGTTGTTACCCGGCAGGTCGACGGAGCTATGGAGGTCAGCGTGCCGCAGACCCGACATCTTAACGGAGAGCGTAGCACAGACTGCAGAGACGAACAACGAGGCACGGCGAGCATGAACCACCGCAAGAACAACTGCTTCAAAGGGGGGACGAGTGCGGTGTGTGCTACTTATATTGATATAAGTAGTATATGACGAGAGTTAAAAACGTAATGTCTGGCAGCAGAAGATGGGGGAAGATCAAGAAAGGAAGAGCGGAAACACAATGCAATTTGTAAGAAAACGAATGAACAATAAACTTTGAGACAATGAATCGATGTTTGCAACAGGAGCAGTCCAAGTTGGTATGATGGATTAATATTTAGCAAATTAACGATTTGCTATATGGTTTTTTGATTTTACCAAGTAACTCTGTAGTGTTGTACCAAATGCAGTCGATTGTCCTCACCCGTGTTCTGTTCACTACAGTATCTGTTAACATATTCGTATCCTGATTGGATATCATCTAAGTTAGTCACTGTCTAAACTTAACAAATTATTTAATGAAATATTAGCACTGGAAACAGGAATTAGTATACTCAAGTCCTAACGTCAACATCATTCCTGGAATGTAAGCATTTCCAGATTATAAGTCCTAATTAGTAAGAAACACTTGTTCCACTACTAACCACTATACAAAAACTTAACCAACGAATGAGTGAACATCTACCAACTTTGTTTACAAAGGGCCAGACAAAAACAATACGCATTTCTATTTTGGTACATCTTATTGATAGCGGTCATACTGTAGATAAATCGGAAGCATTTCGAGTGATCTATCGTATACCTCCATCGTTTCTGAACGGAGTTCGTTCCCATCTCCTACATATAGCTGAAGCCATAGGAATTCGTACATATAACCCCAATTTATGTGTACAGAAGAAATATTAATCTGTTAAAGGATATGCCTTAAAAATATTCACTATGAATAAAAATCAAACAACGATTAGTTTAAACAATTAAAAAGCTTATGACTTAAGGCAATATCGAGGCAATCCCCGCACAGGATGCACGTATCCAAACAAGAGACTGGTAAATTACAGTCCTAAATAACAATGGGAAGATACAAGTTAAACAACACCAAGTGAAGATAAATTATTGTTGTTTAGACTACTGAAAGTTAAACTGTTTAATATTTTTCTCTAAACTAATCAAACAATAGAGTTATTCAGTTTAATTCTTTATAGTACAATATATTTCGTAATAACAATTTGCCATTTAATGTATCCTCCACAAAAGAATATCACTTCCGTCCTAGTTCTAGACATTATAGCAACACTCCTACGATTAATCTACATTACGGTTAATTTTTATCAAGCTTTTTTATTCACTTATTTAACAGACAATGTTATTTGAACAGTAACAATTCTTATATCTCTTTGTACTATTATAATCACTAACTTGTCTAAATAAACGTGTACACTTGGTGAAACGTGACAGCCTACGCATCTCTCACTCTAGTTTAAATATTAATCGCTTAAATATCACTCGACGAATCATTCTCTTCCATCTATATACATCTATCTATCTATCTATCTATCTATCTATCTATCTATCTATCTATCTATCTATCTATCTATCTATCTATCTATCTATCTATCTATCTATCTATCTATCTATCTATCTATCTATCTATCTATCTATCTATCTATCTATCTATCTATCTATCTATCTATCTATCTATCTATCTATATCTATCTATCTATCTATCTATCTATCTATCTATCTATCTATCTATCTATCTATCTATCTATCTATCTATCTATCTATCTATCTATCTATCTATCTATCTATCTATCTATCTATCTATCTATCTATCTATCTATCTATCTATCTATCTATCTATCTATCTATCTATCTATCTATCTATCTATCTATCTATCTATCTATCTATCTATCTATCTATCTATCTATCTATCTATCTATCTATCTATCTATCTATCTATCTATCTATCTATCTATCTATCTATCTATCTATCTAACTATCTATCTATCTATCTATCTATCTATCTATCTATCTATCTATCTATCTATCTATCTATCTATCTATCTATCTATCTATCTATCTATCTATCTATCTATCTATCTATCTATCTATCTATCTATATATATATATATATATATATATATATATATATATATATATATATATATATATATATATATATGTATATGTACTTGAATCCTATTACTAATATTCGCCTTTCCTATCTGCGCCTTGATTCGATTTGACTATAAATTTGCCTACGTATTTGCTCACTCGCTCGCACATATATTCACCTCTCTACTTCAAATTCGCTCAATATGTTTGTAACTTTGTTATCTGTTTTATCTGCTGCTAAACTATAGTCTCAGCTTCTTATTACTCTCTCAATTCGAACACTATTGAGATTTATATAATAACGGTTATCAAGGTAATTGGTTAACGAAACTATGCTACTACAACATCTTATCAATAATAAATCAACTAATCAATCCTGAAATGGGGTTACCATTGGGCCGACTACTGGCAGACATTTTCCTTGCAAAACTAGAAAAATGGACCACTTAAAGACACAATTAGCCATTTATCATCTTATTGTCATTATATAGATGATACTTTCGTAGTATTAGAAAAAGAACATGGAAAGGAGAATTTACTAAATTTATTTAATAACATTCGTCCATCAATTAATTTACACTAGAAGAGGAACAGAACAATAGCATATCGTTTCTAGGTGTCCAACTAACTAAACGAACAGATGGAAAATCAAAAAGGTTAACTAGACTGGAAATGGGGTAAGAGGAGACAAGGATAATAATAAGAGTAATAATAATAATGTGAACACAATTCGAAACCTAATCACTCTAGATAATAAGTCAATATTACCAAAGTAGGTCTAAGGTTAGAACAAAGTGTTTTTGAATACAGAAAGGGCGTTTGAATTTTCATATAGCTATGGCTTCAATCAACCTTAGTATACACCCTTTTACACTTTTGTACAACACCATAGAAGCCGAGTTAAAATCAATCTTATGGCCTGTTTCAATTATATGTTTAGCAATAGAGGATGATGGATGTTTATCCTATACTCTTATTGGGTCACTTGATTGTATTTGTTTCTGCAGCCATTTTGGTACATGTTCACACACCTAATTTTGAGATCACGATTATTGCTCCCTATGTATGGGTGACCATACACACATTTAAATTGGATATGACCCAATTGTTTTCTTATTCTTTTGGGTTTTCCATGAAGCATGAACCTTGTTCTTTTCTTGATAATGACCTTCACTGCTCATTCCTTGTCTCCTTTTATTCATCTTCATCATCTTGTTACATTACTGAAATTCATTAAAAAATAAAATCCTGACTTGTTTATGTGTTACAAATGGATCCCAATGGTCAAATAAGATCACAGGATAAACAGACATCATCCTCCATTGTGAAACATTTGATTGAGACTGGTCATAAGGTCGATATCAAGTCATCATTTGTAGTGTTATACAAAAGCCTTTAAGGACTTATATTAAGGTTTATTGAAGCTTTGGCTATACGGAAACTGAAACCCCCTTAACGTGTTCTAAAATAATTTGTCCTTACACTTAACCTACCCTGGTAATACTAATTTATTATTCAGGTGTCTACCTCAGTACAATGGAAGATGGTCGCGCAATTTCGTGGATTGGTTAAGGTTAGAAATTAACACCATTGGATGCCGGACAGCTCAGTGGTCCAGTAGGTTAAGTGTTCGCGAGCGTGACTGGAGGCCCTGATTTCGGATCCCGCGAGCAGGAACGTGGATGCGCACTGCTGAGGAGTCACACAATAGGACGAAACAGCCGTCCAGTGCTTCCAGATTTTCAGTGGTGGTCTAACATCAATCGGTTCATGATCTCAATCAAAAACTTAACACTCTCCACAACCCCTAAACTGATTATTATCCATAGTAGTAATCACATTGTTTTTGTGTACTTTATTTTTCTTTGTCACGGCTTACCTTTAACCTGTCTAGTTCACCTTTTATTTTTCATGTAATAATGCCTTAACAAGTATATCATGTGTGATCAGATTGTTCGAAATGTATTGGGCAATTATATATTATCACATAATTCTGATAAACTTCGTCTTCCCATTGTATTATCGAAATTTATATATTACACTTAATAATGTTTCTATTCGATCATTTCAATTCGACAATAATCGAGTTCTTTTTTCTTTCTTCTTTTTTTCTTTCAATTTTTTTTCTCGTTGACATTTTTATTTATTCAAGTTTTCTAGATAAATCTTTACTCTAAATTATAATTCCATAAAGAATATTGAAATAATTTTTATTTTGAATAAATGATTCACTTAACTGACAAAATATCATTTTACCGAAATCTCCGGAATATCAACCCACTGTACACTATCTCTAATATAATTTCTATGTTGTTTCTATGTATTAAATCCAAAAAGAAAGAAAAAAACAAAAAAAATCATTGTTTTGTCAACTTTAACTGGATATTAAAAAAAAGAAAAAAAGTTTAATCTAAAAAAAAACAAAAGACAACAACAACCGATCATCAGTTCAATTCAACTTTGTCGATATCTTCTCAATGATTAAATTGATAGAATAATGATTGTGATTGTATACACTATGAATAATGTTAAAATATTCTATATTTTCATTAAGAGTTTATGAAATTACAATATATACTCTTAATTAGAAGGGGTGTTGTGGAGATTTTATTAATTTCAATAACTGAAATCATGAGTCAATTGAAGCTAGACTGATAGGTCCTGGGTTTGAATATCGCAGGGAGAGGGATCGTGGGTGCTCAATGCTGAAGAGTCCCATACTAGAATGAAACGGCCGTCCAGTGTTTCCAGGTTTTTCATGATGGTCTAGCTCCCATTGACTCATGATCTCAACCATTAAAATTACTATAATATCCACAAAAACCCCTTTCTGATAATAATCATCATATGCTCACTAGTGAATGACTTCAAGATGAATTTCCTGGAGATCTAGCGGGAAATAGTGACCAGTGGAGTTCAACCGGGTCTTTTGTGTGATAATAACTCACTGAAGACAATAGTAAACGGTTGCTCAATTGTGTGGATTGGTTATAGCTAAATACTAACACCGTTGGATGCCGGACGACCAGCTCAGTGGTCTAGATGTTAAACATTCTTGCACGAGAGTGATGTATCCTGAGTTTGAATCTTGCGATGTGGGATCGTGAATGCTCACTGTTTAAGAGTCCCACACTAGAACGAAATGGCCATTCAATGCTTCCAGATTTTCCATTGATTTTCAATTGACTCATGATTTCAACTACTGTTATACTCTTTAGTTAGATAGGCAAACTTAGTTTGTGTTGGCTTGGTTTTGAGATAATTCTTTAGACTTCGTTTATCAATTAGTCAGATAACCGTTATTAAATAAACTTCAGTGGTGTATAAGTTCAGAGGGTAACATAAAGTATCAACTATAATTTATTATTGGATAGCGTAGGCAACAAAGCGACAAGTATACTAAGAGAATTTGAGCAGAAAGACTGATAGGTACAAGCAAGTGAATACATCGTTGGATTCCGAGTCAAATAGAATTGAATCGGATTGAAGCGGAAGAAGCAAATAATAAGATTCAAGCATATATATAGGAAAAAAATAATTCATCGAGCGATATTTAAGTAATTAACATTTAAGCAGTCGAGAGAGATATGTGTATAGGCTGTCACATGTGATCACGCACACATGTTCATACAGATACGATAGTAATAATAACAATACAAAGAAATAGACAAATTGTTACTGTTCGAATAACACTATCTGTTAAATAAGTTAATTGAAGGGCTTGACAAAATTAACCGTAAACAAACTTAATTGTAGAAGAGGTGCTATAAGGTCACCAATCTTATTGAGACATTGGTTTATATGATAGCTCAGTAGCCTAATTATTCCACTAAACATGAATTGTATTAAAGTAATTTCTACATACTAACAATAACTCTTATGGATATTTACAACATGTAGTCTATAGAAAATTATGTATAAGTACAAATAGTATACTAAACGAGAACACAATTGAGGACAATCGGATGTATATTAATTTAACATTATAGAATATCGTAGTAAAATCTGACAACCACATAGTAAATAATTTATCTGGAAAATGTCAATCACTTGTCTCAGATTTGATTGTTCTTTCATTTCCCCACCAATCATTCTTTGTTCTCGTTCTCTTTTCTTTGATCTTCTTAACCTTCTTCTGCCAGGCATTTCACTTTCGATTGATGATATATACTACTTATATCTATCGACATCAGTAGTACACACCACAAAATATTCTCACTAGTTAGAGTTGATAGTAATCAAGTTAACTAATCATTAAAATGATTTAATTCCAAATCAACAAGTCATTTATACTGATTAAGAATTAACCACCAGGGTGTATTCTTTATTGAAGTAAAACAAAAAAACAATCGTGGATACCAAAATGTTACCAGAATAGTAAAAATTCATGAAAAATGTAGCACACAAATCTATGAATTCCAAAAGTATTAAAAACCATGATACACTAAAAAAATGAATCATTCAGGTATGGAATTCATTCACAAAACCTGATCATTGTTCTGGAACTAATCGCGGCCGACATCTTCAAACTTTACAGTGACTACATTGCTTAATTTAGTATACAGTGATTCTACTGTTCAATTCTAGTCACTTTGTGATATCTTGCAGCTATAAAGTGCTAATAAATTTGAATACATTCGCTATATAAGATAAGATAGTCAGTCAGTTAGGATTTAAGATCTGATTTCAATCACATATGGAAATAACAAGAAGACCTCAACTCCAGAGGTGTTAAGTGAATTTCACATTGATGAATCTCAGGTCATTTTATAGAAATTTTAGAATTTGTTTTAAAATAATAAATTTGTTTATCTCAGATTTCAAGTAAAGGTTTCATGTACTTTTTCAGGATTAAGGAAACTACCTACCTACTCAAACGAAAATAAATGATGCAGAATCAATACATTATTCTTTAAACTAATATTCCATATGATCAGAATGAGGGTTTATGGGGATCGTAGCAATTTTAGTGATTGAATTCATGGATCTATGTAAGCTCGACCACCATTGAAAACCTGGAAGCACTGAACTACAATCTCCACAAACCCCTACACTGATCAAAATCATCATGTGCTCACTAGTGACTGGTTTCAAGATTAATTTCCTGGAGTTCTAGCGAAAAGCCATAACCAGTGAAGTCAGGTAGAAACAGATATCTACATCAGAAAATGAATAAATGATTGCTCAAGCTCATGGATCGATTGAAGTTAGACATTAACACGATTGTCTAGAGGTTAAGCGTTTCGTATTCGAAATCGAAGGGCAGGTTCGAGTTCCCCATGAGGAATCACAAATGCATACTATTGACGAGTCTCATCCGAGAACAAAACTTCCATTCAATGCTTCCAGGTATTCAATGGTGATCTACTATTAAAATTATAATATTCTATATATTTAATATTTGAATTAAAATGAAGATATTTTAAAATTATTACCGAAATAAAGTATTTTTTACATCATATATGTAAGCGGGACATAGATTAGATTACAGAATGCTCAATGCACGATCGATTTAGCGCACGCTGATTGGATAAGAATTATCCAATAGCCCATACTCGGAGGACACTCTAGAATCTTCTCATGTAAAAACGTTTTTCCTACTGTGCTTCTTACTCCCACCTAACCTTGTTATTTGAAATATAATCTCTATCCTGTTCAACTGTGTTCTGATTTGGGGACTTGTTGAGTGAATTAGTATCCAAGACTACTAAGCAATAGGAATAACTAAGGTTGTAATAAGCGAGAATTATAACAATATAGAAAGAAATAACGTTAAATTTTCACAACTTCATATATATTTTGTTACATTAGTGATTATTTACTAGAACATCTCTATTCTCATATTTTACAAAAAAAATCATTGAAGAAGACAATTTTCATTGTTGATGTATCGTTTTTTTCTTCTTTTTCTTTTCTTTAAAAAAAATCTCAAGAGAGTATGATGGTTTTGTCAGCAGTTTTTGTTCAAACTTCTATCAAAATGGTTACAAGTTTTATTAGTTACTAAGACAAAAATATACCCAATAAATATTGATGTTTCTTCTTCGAAAAAGAGTTGGTTCTATTTATGTTCATTAGAAAAGTAGTAAATTTTAAAGAGTATCTTGTATAATTGAACTTTGTTCTATTTCTATATGTTTGATTAACTGATTGATATCAGTAGGTATCATAAAAGTAGTATGTTACAGGGATGATTAAATAAACTGTTTGTTTGATAAATAGATTAGACAAAATATAGTATAATCTAATAAATTTAAATATTCACAGAAAGGGGCTTTTTGAGGATAGTATAGTAATTTTTTAGTAGTTGAGATCATGAGTTCATTGAAGCTAGACTACCATGGAAAATCTGGAAGCATTGAATGGCCATTTCGTTCTAGTGTGGGACTCTTAAACAGTGAGCATTCACGATCCCACATCGCAAGATTCAAACTCAGGACATATCAGTATCGTGCAAGAATGTTTAACATCTAGACCACTGAGCTGGTTGGCATCCAATGGTATTAGTATCTAACTATAACCAATCCGCGAAGTTGAGCGACCGTTTACTATTGTCTTCAGTGAGTTATTATCACACAACAGACCCAGTTGAACTCAACTGGTCACTATTTATCACTAGATCTCCAGGAAATTCATCTTGAATTCAGTTACTAGTGAGCATATGATGATTATTATCAGAAAGTGGTTTTTGTGGATATTATAGTAATTTTAGTGGTTAAGATTATGAGTCAACTGAAATATGATTGAATAAATGGCTTTTAAATCCGATTATGGTGTATATCAACTTCAACAAAATAGTGGAACTCACAAATTTATGACCACATTTTGATAAATTGAATGATTTACATTATATGGCACAAAATCAAATGTTATAGGATTTAATTGTGTAACCGTAGTTAAGTGAGATTAAGAAATACATAGATCAAACAGTTAAATTTCATGAATATAGAGTTGTAGAGACTGATGAATTCCATTAAAATCATGAACCGATCATTGTTAGACTACCATAGAAAATCTGGAATCACTGGTTGGCCGTTTAATCTTTGTGTGGTGCGTGCTACTTATATTGATGTAAGTAGTATATGACGCGAGTCAGGAATGTAATGGCAGCAGAAGATGGGGAAAGATCAAGAAAGCAAGAGTGGGAATAGAATACAATTTGTATGAAAATGCAAGGACAATGAAGTCTGAGGCATTTTGAGACAATTGGTGGACATTTTGCAAATTAACGATTTAATATATGGTTCTCAGATTTTATTGAGAAGCTCTGTAATTTTGTATTCAATACATATGATTGTCCCCATCCGTGTTCTGTTCATTACATTAGTATGGAACTCCTCAGCAATCCTCGTCCCCGAATCCACATGCAGAAGTCGAACACAAAATCCTCAGTCTCGTGAGTGAATACATATCCCCTAAATCACTGGGCTAGCATCTGAGGGTATTGACGTCTAACTTCAATCAATCCATGTTATTACTCAACTATCTTCTATCGTCATCGGTGAGTAACTGTCTCATATCCGACGCGGTGTAGCTTCACTGGTCATAGTTTCCAACTAGAACATAGTTGCTAGCAGCACAGAATGTACAAGATTTATTTAACATTACAAATTGTCAAACAATAAAATATGAAAAGAATATATTACAAAAGAAATTAACATAACATTATTAAGCATGAGGAATAGATTCATATTGACCAGTAAAGAAATGTCTCATAGTTGTTTAGATTGTGTTCAAGTCAGATTCTAATGATAATTTTTTTAATTCAATGATGCGAAACTTTGTAAAATATTGTTTTTTCTTCTAAGTTATCCAAGAATTGTTGTTCTGGATTATAAGCATAAGCAGTTTTTTCTTAGAATAATATCATGTCTAGGCGACAAAATTTAATTTCTTTGACTTGTATGAAATAGAATAATGATATCACAACTAATAGGACATCAATTAACTGCTTTAATTTTTAATGTAGAAGAACTTTTAAGTGTATCTGAAATACATAGTTCAACGATAATTGACTTTCAATTCACTTGGTATTGCTTACTTGAATCTTCCGAATGATATTTAGGACTGTAATTGATCAGTCTCGTGTTGGCATATGTGTATACTGTGTGTATTGCCTCGATGTTGTCTTAATTATAAACAAAGATGGATAGTGGCTAGCTGAGGAATCCAGGACACGCGTTTCCTCCTATTTGGGACTCGTCAGTTGGATGTACCTGCATCCCAGAGTTGATATTCATTTCGGGACTTGGACCCAGTACCGTTCGCTTTAAACGCCATCGCGTTATCTACTTAGCTATTGAGTCCTGATAGCCACTTTTTACAGTCTTGCATCACATAATTGAAAAATTATCACTACAAGTTGACTCAAACACAATCTAATTGACTTTTCACCTAAAACCGCTCAGATAGATACATTTAAGAACATATTTTTGGAATATGAACAAACGATTCTCGTTTAGAAGCTCTGAACTCAGGTTTCTTTCTAGTCTTCACTTGTCAAGAATGACTAGTTCCAGTCTCTAGGAAATTGATGCTCCCTGTGAGATTCGAACCAATGTCACTTGGCTTCATAGTCTGAGATGTCAGAACTGAGCTATTCGCAACACGGCTAACCTACTGTTGAACTGAGAGCTTTACATTAGTCGACTACCAATTAATAACTAATATCTTGTTTGCCTAGGTCTTAATGATGACCGAATTTTATCGATCATATAGAATATATCCACATCAATGTGTGAAACTACGTGACACGGATCTTCACCCAAAAGTGAACGTATTTTCCTTGAACATTTTAGTCATGTTTCGTTGACTATTGGCATGTAGCACTAAATACAGGTCCGTAGTTCTCATCTGACTGCATTCAATAACCTAAAATCTCAGCGATTACTAGCAATACTGAGTTACTTATGCTAGTTAGTGACCGTGATGCAAGTCGATAGACAGATTTCGATCAATAATAAGGATAAAACAAACATGAGATTATTTACTACTCAATAATCAGTCAGTATAAATTTTCAACGGAGTAGCTTTTATTTGTACAAATATTTATCAAAGCTATTTACTTCACTATAGAATAGTGAATATAAGTCACAGTGCATTAAATAAGTTACGAATGTTTTATTGAATTGGTGATATTCTAACAAGATAGTCATTCGACATGATAATAAAGCTGCTTATGAGCTAGAAAGATGTACTATTTTTAAAAATCACTTTTTGGTAGGTATGTTGTAATAAACGAGAACTCGGGTGAGGGGAACTAATTTACAAGTTGCACAGTGGTTTAATAAAATATCGAAACCATACGTTAAATACATTATTTGCACATCTTCATTCAGTTGTCCTTTACATGCTTTATGATTCTTCCATGTTTGTTGTTATTACAATTGCTGTCTGTTTCTCTTCCTATTGTATTCAATATAATCCTCTATTGGAAGTTATTCCAATTTCGATTGTTGCTACGTCCTACTAATATCTATCAGCATAAGTAGCATACACAACAATGTATGAGTCTCATATTAAATTACTGGTCAAAATAATTAATGATGACTTTTGAAGTACTATACTATTGAATATCATCCTACTGAATGTCTAACACAAGAATGATTGTTGTACATATGAAACCTTCGTGTTTACAATTATGCTAAGAATTTCTTTTATTTAAGCCAGTTATCCCTTATGAGGGAGCATAGGGCACCCAACAGCATTCTTCTATCCTTTCCACTTGCTATTTATCCTTTTCATGTCTGCTTTCTATTCCTGAGTCAATGTGTTATTCTACCTTCCTCTTTTCCGTTTCACTTCAGTATTCCAAGTTAGGACTTTTCTAATGAAGCAGTTTGGTGATTTCCGAAATGTATGTCCTATCCACTTCCAACGTCTTTTCCTAATTTCCTATTCAGATGGAACCTGGTTTGTCCTCTCACATAGTAGTTTGTTGCTGATGGTATCCGGCTAACGGAGATTGATAATCTTGTGCAAATACTTGTACCTTTTTAATGATCGTTGTAGTAGTTGTCCACATTTTAGCTCCTTACAGTAGGACTGTCTTGACGTTCGTATTGAAGACTATGACTTTGATATTGGTTGACAGACAGTTGTTTTGAGTTCCATATGTTCTTCAACTGTAGGAATGCTATCCTCCGATGTTCAATTTAATTAATATCAAATTAAAGTACGTTATAATTTCAACTCTGAATTATCAACAGAATGAAAATATACCCGGATATCATCAGCAACAGCCTACTGTGATAGAGAACAAACCAGATTAGGAGAAGACAATGGAAATGGACAGGATATACATTACGCAAATCATCAAACTACATCACGAGGCAAGCACTAACTTGGAATCCTGAAAGGAAGCTGAAAAAAGAAAAGCTAAAGAACACATTACATCGGGAAATAGAATCAGATATGAAAAGGATGAATGACAACTAGAAAGAGCTGGAAAGAATTGCCCAGGGCACAGTTGGATGGAGAGTGTTGGTGGGCGGCTTATGCTTCTCGGTGAGGAGTAACAGGCGTAAGTAAGTAAGTAAATGAAAATATACATTTTAAAAAAATATCTGTTCTGTCATATACATTAAACAAGTAACTGCTAATGAGAAACAATCTATGGTTTAAAGTGATGGATTATGAATATATATTTCAATAGAAATCAGGATCTTAAGACATTTTGAAAAATAAAAACTCATGTTCCTCATTTTGTTGACAATTACTCTCCAAACTCCTGGGTATTAAACATTAAATGTAACTAAAATGCTATTGCTAAAAAGTCTGGTAAATATTGGTGCTGATACAATGGGAAGATTTAAGTAAAACAATATCAAGTGAATTTAAACTTCACCCCATTGCAAAAGCAGGTGGCTATCAAGACTGAATAACCAAGTAGATAACGCTATGGCGTTTGAAACGAACGGTACTGGGTCCAAGTCCCGGAGTGAACATCAACTCTGAGATGCAGGTACATCCATTCGTTCAAATGGGATGAAATGCGCGTCAAACTGGATTCCACTGCTAGCGTAGGCGTAGGCGAGATATACGTCTATCAACCAAAGGACGTGTTTACTGCGCAGCAGTTCGTTCCGTCCTACTTTATGGCGAAGAAACGTGACCGGTAAGAGTAGAGGATATTCGTAGGTTACTAGTATTCGATCATGGGTGTCCAAATTCTAATCTCCTGATTCCTCCATGTCTCTTTTTTTCTCTTCCCAAATTTATTTCACTGGATTATACTCCTTGAATAACATCTTCAAACCCTAATCTTCCCTATTGCTGCTTATACTCTTACTACCTCTACCACTACGGGATTTAAATCGACAACTGCATCTCTTTGCTAATGTGGTATGGCAACTCGAACTGATGTACGTACGTACTTTGTTACTGACTGACTGACTGACTGACTGACCACTGCTGGCCACTATCCATCTTTGATTATTGGTGCTGATAGTTATTTATTATTGATTGTTTGACATAAAAGTAACTGATTCCAATCACTTCTAATAGTCTTCCATAAATATTTAAAACTATAGGTTAATAATTACAATGATTAATGATGCAATGAATGTAGTTTTCTGTAATTCGATAATATATATTCATCAAACATTATAGATCACAAGGTATATTCTAAATGTATAAATCAACTAAAAGAATTTCATCTTATGAAAATGATTAAACTATTAGCTAATTAATCATTTTCTTTTTCTTTTCTAGGCTTAAATATATTTGGTATGATTTAATTGAATCTTCCCATTGATGTTTAAGACTGTAATTGATCAGTCTCTTATTGGTACTATCCATCTTTGCATACAAATTTTACATGATTTATATTATTGGCTGACATTTATGTATTTACAACATTAAATAAATGATAATGTAAGTTGTTTATAATTCAATCTTTAAGGATAACATTTTGATTGATTTACCTTGTTTTATCAGGAGTTTTGCGGAGATTTTAGTAATTTAAATAGTTGAAATTGAAGCTAGATCACCATGGAAAACCTGGAAGCACTGCACGGCCATTTCGTCTTAGTATGGGACTCCTCAGCAGTGCTCACCTACGATCCCGCTCCCCCCGAGATTCGAACCCAGGACCTATCAGTCTGGTGCGCGAGCGCTTAACCAATAAACAACCACTGAGTTGGTCGGCATACAACGGTGTTAATGTCTAACTTACCTTGTTTTTTTTAGAATGCAATTTGTACTAGTTATTGTAGGTGAAACCATTGAGATTCATATAATCTATCCAACTTAATCTATGAATAACAGGTTAGAGTATGTTCATGGAGTCTTCTTTTAAGAAATTTAAAGCATTTCATCCCTTTTGATAAATTTCGATTGTGCAATAAGATGATGAAGATTATCAGAACTATGTAATGATATATTAGCGCAATACATTTCGAACAATCTGATCACATATAATATACATGTTAAGATCATTTATATATAAAAGAAAACAAAAGGTAAACCAGACTGGAAATGGGGTAGGAGGGGACAAGGATAATAATAAGAGTAATAATAATAATAATAATAATAATAATAATAATAATGTGAACACAATTTGAAACCTAATCATTCATATGGCTTCAACCAACCTTAGTATACACCCTTTTACACTTTTGTACAACACTATAAAATCCGAGTTAAGATCGATTTTGTATTGCGCTAATATATCACATAGTTCTGACAATCTTCATCTTTTTATTACACTATCGAAATCTTAGAATATGTTGGAAAAGACAAAAGTTATATTGATCCTGGTGGGTTATCCTTATCGTGTAGTGCAATATTATTCCATTAACCGAAGGTCCTAGGTTTGAGTCTCACGTGTGGAATCGTAGATGCGCACTGTTGAGGAGTCTCATAATAGGACGAAATGGCTGTCCAGTGGTCCCAGTTTTTCAGTCATGGTCCATTCACGATATCAGTCTAAACTCAGTAATCTTCACAACCTTATACTGATAATTTCCTATTTATTATCTCTAAAATCAATCAAACATTTTATTAGAACCCCACATTATTACTATTATAGACTATAGCCTATTCAACGACAAACCATTCGATTGACTTTGTTCCAAAGCAAATATTTTTTCCTTGATGTAAATAAACAGTAATGGGGAGTATGTATTTTAATTAAGCTTTTATTTCTCTATCAAACGTCAATCTCACTTGAAAGATATGACGTTCACATTGGTTAAAAACATCTATATCGTAATAACCATAGTTTGTTTAACAAATGATAAGAATGGACTGTGAATAAGTGGAAAATTAATTGTATACAACCACTGCCAGGGAAGGTCTATTTACTTTCTTCTTGCGGCATTACTGTTGTTCACGAAATTGAGACGATGGAAAGCGAATGTTCTGAGCTTTAATCGGGTTGGTGGGTACGGAAGATCTATCTAGGGGGTTTGGAAAACCCTGATTCCAAACAATTGGCGCACATGGGCTCCCGTATCTTGGCGTATGAACCAATTATTGGTCACTGGTTACCATGGGACTTCGTCTCCTTACATTGCTCCAGTGCCTTGTGGATTAAACCTTTAGGTCAAAGGCTCGGTGTATGACCTCCTAAGAAGACCATCTGCCTCGGTTTGGGTACCCGGTTAGTATCCCAGCCCCCACACAAGTCGAATAATCTTTGTGGTGCATATCTGTTTCCTGCCTCCTCTTACCAACGCTTATGTGTGTGAATGAATGAATGAATAAATAAATAAATAATTAATTGACGAATTATCTTTGTAACTGTTAGAATTGCATACTTCTACGCCTGCAATACTACATAGTGATTATTATTATTATTATTATTATTATTACACATTACGCCGAGGAATGGAGACAGACATGAGAAGAATGAACAACAGTTGGATAGAACTAGAAAGTAAGTAAGTATTATTATTATGATGATGTATATATCATATAATTAATTAACTGAATATTTATCGTTGTACATCATTCGAGTAATTCTATAAGTTTGTTTTTCATGACCTGAATGGGGAGGATAGTAAATTAAAAAGAAATCACTTGGTATTGTTTACTTGTATCTTTCTATTGTTGTTATTTAGAACTGTAATTGATCAGTCTCTTATTGGCATATGTGCATCCCTCCTTGATATAGCCTTAATTCTGTTCATTAGTTTCTATTATTATTATTATTATTATTAATTAGTTTATCATTGATTTGTTAATATTATTGTTTGTATTGTATATTAGGACAATAGTATATCATTATTACAATGCATCATATAAATTAATTAATAAGCTTTCTAGTATTACTTTAATTAATCATAAATTAATGATAAATATATCATAAGTCAATGTAAAAAGAAATTGTTCAGTTGAGTTCACGCCTTTCGTTTGATTTAGTTTTATACAACGCCCCCAAATACCCTGGTATGGTCGAGAGTGGTGTGGGCCCGCCCTTCATCTCGAAATGCTCTCACACGGCCATGCGTATACAGTTTCTGCCAGGGAAGTCCTACTCACTGCCTTCTCGCACTACGAGTGTTGTTTACGAAATTGAGAGGACAAAGAGCGAATGTCCGGCGCTTTAACCGGATTCCAAAATAATGGTGCACATGGGCTCCAGTATCCTGAGGGAACAAATGACGTATGAACCAGTCGTTGGTCACCGGCTGCCATGGGACAGCATCTCCTCATGAAGCTCCATTGCCTTGTGGATCAGACCTTTAGGTCCAAGGCTCGGGGTGTGGCCCTTTAAGAAAACCACCTGCTTCGGTCCAGGCACCTGGGCAATATCCCAGCCCTCATACAAATCGAATGATTTATGTGGCGCATATGTACTTGGCGCCTTCTTGTACCAATGTTTATGTGTTTAAATAAACAAATAAATAAATAAATAAGTCCAGGTCTTTCATTTGATTTAGTTTTATTCAATGATACATCGGAAAGAAAACGTTTTCAAATTGATTATTATAACTTTTAGATTAGTGTAAATCTTATTTATGCATTGTTACCTTGACCACTATGGGATTTAAATCGAAAATTGTGTCTCTATACTAATGTGGTATGGCAATATGAATTGATGTACGTACGTATATCCGAAGTTCTACGTTGTTAACTGACTTACTGACTGACTGACTGACTATCCAAATAATAAATTAACTAAATTAATAAATACCTTATTGTTTTACGGAATTAGGGATAGATCAATCTGAAAAGTTATTTGCAGTGTTTAAAATATCTTCATCATTCTTCAGAAGTCAGGCATTTCAATTATCTCGTTTATATTGACTTCATATATTTCCTTAGAACTATGTACACAGGCCACTTTGTCATAGTTATTATATCAACAAATAGTCGGATGGTGAATGGGTGTTAAAAAAAACAACGAAATAAACAACTGATCAAATACATTTGGTGTTTTCATCATTACGGAATATTATCAGTAGTCCTGAATATACACTGCCCTTATAGATTTTATAAATCTCACTGAAGCATATTATTCATTGCAAAAGATAGTTTTTTTTCAATGTTTTATATCCATAAATTGTTATCAATATTTTTATGAATATCTTGGTAGTTTTTCTCATGGTTCCAGAAAGACGTTTAGTAGACTATTTTGTATAGTTACTGGACTGTATGTTAAGTATTTTGAACAGACATGATTATAGATAGAATATTTTCTCCTTATCATTGACTTGTGATATACTATTACAAAACACTGTGTTGATCAGTTTCACCAAACTATCTTATTTTGTTTATTGTGAAAGGTTATATTAGTCATATATGAAGTCTAAGTTACTATAAAACACTTATATTGAACTTGTAACAACTATTAGACGAACAATTAAGTGTTTAACTGATGTTGTTGTAAAAATGCAACAAACAATCAAGTCAGTGAATATATATCAAATGTATTATTCATTTTGATTACAATTAAAATAACTTCTAAAAAATTACCAAGTATATTTCAGGTTTTAACAAAGTTACTAGAGATTGTTAAGTTTTTGATTGGGATCATGAATTGATTGGTGTTAGATCAATATTGAAAAACTGGAAGTACTGGACGACCGTTTCGTCCTAGTATGGGACTCCTCACCAATGAGCATCAACGATCACACACGTAGGATTCGCATTTAGGACCTTAGGTTTCGCGCGTGAACTCTTAACCTCTTGACCACTGAGTTGGCCTGTATCCAACAGTGTTAGTGTCTAACTATAACCAATCCGCGGTATCTCGCAACCGTTCACCATTGTCTTCAGTGAGTATCTGCTTCATAAAGGATACAGGTGAATTCTACTGGTTAATGCTTCTCACTAGAACTCTAAGAAACCCATCTTGAAGCCAGTCACTAGTGAGCACATGGTAATTATCAATAAAGGGTTGTGAACCGAGACCAAAGATTCTGGGTTCGAATCATAGGTGTGGGATCGTAAATGCACACTCATCAGTGAGCACTCACGATCACACACGTAGGACTCACATTTATGATTTTCGGTCTCAGGCTTGAACACTTAACTGTTAGACCACTGAGCCAACATCCAAAGATAAGGAGTCCCATACCAGGACGAAACTACCGTCCAATGCTTCCAGGTTTTCATTGATGGTCTAACATCAATCGATTCATGGTCTCATTCAAAAAATATATGATTTAACTATGAAGGGCAACAACTATATGTTCTTTTACCCTTGAAATAGTAGTTAGTGTTTTTTCTGGTGAATGTCAATTAAATAAAAATACAATATAGTAGATAACACATATTTAACAATTCTAACTTAAAGAAAGTAGGAAGTATATTGGTTGCGAAAGATGATGAGTTAATGCTGAATTTCGTTGGTTATTTTGAACTAGTTGCATAATCTTGATTGTTCATGAAGTCGAACCAAAGACATTCACTTTCGCACATAAACACTTAAAATGCTACAGAGTTTCCAAATAAGATGAAACACGGTGATTTTGAAACTACTACTGCAATCATATTTCAGTACCGTTGATTACTTTGAATTTTCGTATGTTTCAAAGTAATTGGATCCTTTGAATATTGACTGTCAAAATTTCTGGATCAGTTCAATTTAATGATGGTCAGTCGGTCAGTCATCAACAACATAGAACTTCGTACGTACGTACATCAGTTCAAGTTGTCATACCACATTAGCAAAGAGATACAATTGTCGAGTCAAATCCCATAGTGATAGAGGTAGTAAGAGTATAAGCAGTAATCGGAAACATTAGGATTTGAAGATGTTATTCAAGGAGTATAATCCAGTGAAATAAATTTGAAGAAAAAAAACGACATTAAGAATTCAGAAGATTAGAATTTGAGAGAACACAAAGAATGAATACACCTGAGCCATTGCAAACGGTTTTGAACCATATTATTCAAAGTCTCTAACCATCAGTTACTATCGTCTCGCGGATTCCAACCAGTTAGTCTACACCTACCAACATGACTCAGTCAACTTGTAAGTGACTTCATGGATTTGTTCCATGATGTAATGATAGTACTTGTAGAAAGTGAAAAAAACATTTCTAACTTGATGAATATTCTAATAAGCAAATAAAACATTCATTTCAATCTAGTTTGTGCTTATTATCTCTAATCCAAAAGTACTCAACATTCAGTATTAGGGAGGTTATTATTAGCAACTCAAATGCAATCGAGTTTGTTCACATTTAATTCGGTTAATTTCTTTTGTTAACTTATCTATATCATTCTACTTTTATTATTGTTACACTTGTATGAATATGTATGTTTGATCATTGCTAACTGCCTAAGCATATATTCATTCTGCTAGCTTTACTATTAGCTGCTTATTTGATGCGATAGTTTATTCATTTCCCATACATGCACACTTAATCCTATACACGCTCTCGACTCTCTGACTCACTCATTCGCCTCTCCATTTTGTGGTCTGAGCTGTCTGCTAATAAAACTGTAGTCACTGCTTCCCTTTGCCTTCTAATTTTAAACATCGTTAAGTACTATATAATAACGGTTATGAAGGTGATTGGTTCACAAAGCACAGCCACATATTAAATGAATATCATAGTAATTAACTTGTTAGAAACAAAAAAAATTAATTTGTATCCAACATAATTAATGTAACCGTATATTATGATATGGAGATAATTTATCTTAATTTCCTTCACGAACATAAAAAAAATCTTTCCAAAAAATAAAATTCAACCGAAAGTTTGTTATTTAACTATTTTACATCGAAATAAATGAATACATTATTAAGGTCAAAATGAGGACAGTAAACATAAAAGGTTTTTATGGGTTGTGAAACAAATACAATATCTGTATGCTTTCTCCTCAAAAAAGACAAAAAAAAATTTGTCTTAATTATTGATTAAGTGGGTGGAAAATGTAATTAAAATTATATTTAAATGGTGTTGTTTTACTTGTATCTTCCCATTAATATTTAGGATTGTAATTGATCAGTCTCGTGTTGGTATATGTGTATACTGTACATATTGCCTCGATGTTGTATTAATTCACAAGTATTATAAGCAAAGAGGAATAGTGGTTAGCAGTGAAATCCAAGACGTACATTTCGTCCTATTTAAAACTCGTCAGCTGGATGTACCTGTATCCTAGAGTTGATGTTCACTCTGAGATTCGAACCCAGTACCTTTCGCTTCAAACGAAATGCACAACCTGGATTCCACTGTTCACCACTATTCATCTTTGCTTATGAAGCTTGTGACTTCAGGCAATATCAAGGCAATACGCACAGAATGTACATATG
Organism: Schistosoma bovis; assembly: GCA_944470425.2. NCBI lineage: Eukaryota > Metazoa > Platyhelminthes > Trematoda > Strigeidida > Schistosomatidae > Schistosoma > Schistosoma bovis. Next base: position 39,375,305 of record OX103955.1, read on the forward strand.
CTAACAAGAGACTGATCAATTTCAGTCCTGAATCACAATGGGAATATACAAGTAAACAACACCAAATGGATATAAATTTACCCCATTGCACAAGTGAGTGGCTGTCAGGACTCAGTAGCTAAGTGAATAACGTGATAGCGTGTAAAGCGAACGGTACTGGGTTCGAGTCCTAAAGTGAACATCAACTCTGTGATATAGGTACATCCAGTTGACGAGTTCTAAATATGACGAAATGTGCATTCTGTATTCCACTACTATCTACTATCCATCTTTGTTTATATTTAAAATTATATTTATTCGTGATGATATACATTAGGAAATCAATGGTAACACTGAATAAAATGTATTACATTATTTCATACTACATTGTTTAAATAATCAGCTATATTTTTTCTGAACAGACATATTGAACATTCGCTTTTTCAGTAGTATAATGTATGTGAAAGCAATTTTTTCAAACTTCACTGGCTTTTGTTTCTCACCAAATCAATTTTGTAACTTTCATTATATTTCATATTAAAATATGATGTTGATTTATTATGAAAATTATCAATATGGGGATTTGTGGAGTCAACCTAAGCTAGACAACCAATGAAAACTTGGATCAACTGGTTCTAGTATGGGACTCCTCAGAGGAGTGCTTACACAACCACGCACACGAGATTCGAACGAATACTGGGATGAAACGATCGTTCCATGCTTCCAGGTTTTTAATGATGATCTAGCTTAGATTGATTTGTGTATTCAAATCATAGCAGCTCATGCACATTTGAGTTTGTTCACATTTAATTTGGTTAAGTCCTTTTATTAACTTATCTGATAGACAGTCATTCGTACAGCAACAACTTATCTATACCACTGTACCTTTGTTATTAGCTGCGTTTGTATGAGTATGTATGCTTGAGCATTGCTTACCACCGACGCACATATTCTGTTAGCTTTAGTGTTAGTCGCTTGAATGATTCGATGAATTAATCATCTTCCTATGTATATATATGTACATTTTAATCCTGTTCTTTGACTCACTCATTCCCTCACTTGCTGTTCCGCACTTGTATATCATTTTTGCTTCGTGTACCTATGGTTTTGGTGATCTATGCGTGGTGAAATAATAAACGTAATCAACGCTTCGTATTCGGCTTCTCATTTATTCACCTTGGGGTGTTATCTAATAACGGTTATCAGGACGAGCAGTATATGAAGTTTAAGAATTATATTGAATACCGACAGCCACAAACTGTTATCATGAAACGTAATTTCAGAGGTTGTAACTGACTACTGAGAATATTAGGAGGGATTTTGTGGATATTATAATAATTTTTAATAGTTGAGATCATGAGTCAATTGAAGCTAAACCACCATGGAAAACCTGGAAGCCCTGATCTTGACTATTACAAACTACTATAATATCCACAAAAACCCCTTCTGAGAATAATTGATATATGCTCACTAGTGACTAGTTTCAAAAGGTATTTACTGGAGTTCTAGTGAGAAGCAGTTATCAGTGGAGTTTAACTGGGTTTGGTGTGAGATAGTAACTCACTGACAACAAAAGTGGATGTGTCGCTCAATTTCGTCGATTAGTTGAAGTTAGACATTACCACTGTTGGATGCCGGCCAACTCAATGGTCTAGATGTTAAACATTTTTGCGTGAGATTGATATGTCCTTGCTTCGAATCTTGCGAGGTGGAATCGTGGATGCGCACTGTTTAGGAGTCCCACACTAGAACGAAACGGCCATCCAATGCTTCCAGATTTTCTATGGTAGTCTAGCTTTAACTGATTCATGATCTCAGCTATTAAAACTTACTAAGAATACGTGTATTAGTTACATATAATTTAATGTTAGCTAAATCATATATAGTTAATTAATGAAATGTATGTTTCTGGGCATAAAATGTTCCAAGTTTTTGTGGAATTATAATTTTTATGCCATTTTATGTTGTATAACAACAACAGAACAAAAATGATTTATCATCTTCATCAAATCAGTTATTGTCTAACTTACTAGTGTTAGACAAATTTACTATTCACCTTATTTTAGGACATTTATGAAAATAAGCCATTATATATGTTACTTTCATTGATTTGGATAAACTTTAAATTGTTCAATGCATAAGTTTAAGTAGTGTAAGGCAATTATCAAAACCAAAGAAAAATTAGACATTGTATTTCTATGATCAATTTCTAAATATTATTGTTATTATTATTTGAATATCTTTGTGTTATTGTTATTATTATTAATACCATTGGAGAGAACAAACCAGATCCTAGCGGTGGAAGAAATCAGGAAAAAACGCTAAGAGTGCATATGACACACATTGAGGAAAGCGCCTGATTGCATCACAAGGCAAGCCCTCACATGGAATCCTCGAGGTCAAAGGGGAAGAGGAAGACTAAAGAACACATTGTAAACACCTTCACATATCTGCGCAGCATCATTGATGAACACGGTGGATCTGATGCAAATGTGAAGGCGCGTATCGGCAAAGCAAGAGCAGCATATTTACAACTGAAGAACATCTGGAACTCAAAACAACTGTCAGTCAACCAGCACCAAGGTCAGAATTTCCAATACAAATGCCAAGACAGTTCTAGTGTATGGGGCGGAAATTCGGAGGACTACGAAAGCCATCACCCAGAAGATGAAAGTGTTTATTAACAGTTGTCTACACAAAATACTTCGGATACGTTGGCCGGACACTATTAGCAACAAACTACTGTAGGAGAGAACAAACCAGATTGCCATGGAGGAAGAAATGAGGAAGAAGCTCTGGAAGTGGATAGTACACACATTGAGGGAAGCACCCAACTGCGTCACAAGACAAGCTCCCACTTGGAATACTCAAGGTTGAAGGAGAAGAGGAAGACCAGAGAACACATTACGTCGAGATATGGTGACAGACATGAGAAAAATGAACAAGAATTGGATGGAACTAGAAAAGAAGGTCCAGGACAGAGTGGGTTGGAGAATGTTGGTTCATAACCTATGCTCCATTGGGAGTAAAAGGCGTAAGTAAGTAAGTGTTAACCGTAAAAAAGGATGTGAATAATTTAGTTAGCAGTTACTTAATCTCATTATTTGTTACTGAATTCGTATTATTTCGGACATTATTTACTATTCGACTTAACATTTGATCTGATTAAAAATTATATCATTATTTCTCTCACTATGTGTTATCTGTATTCATTCTTATTTCACAGTTTCAATTAACGTATATACTGGCTTAAGCCAATATTAGATTCGTAGACTAAGATAGTGGTTGGATGTAGTTAACAGGAAACTCTGGACCTAGGTTTAGTGCTGATTGGCACTCGTCAGCAAGGTGTACCTGTTATAACGGTTGTTTTTCTACAGTTACACGTATGGGACGTTAATTTACACTAGATTCCCTTCCAATGTCTATTTTACAGGAGTTCAACACAACTCAGATCAAGAACATGTGATTAGCCTGACTAGAATGTAAATATATTTCCACACCAAAAACCCAATACAATCCAACAACAATGAACAATCTATAATAATAAATATAAGGATAGGGGGATATATAACTCATCTAACACCTGTCAGACTATCTGCATATCTGACTAAGCAGAGAACCAATCATTGTCATTCTTGACCAAGCATCAGTACCTGTAATCTTGAGGGAACTAATGCTCCTTGACGGATTCAATCTCGTGTCACCAGCTTCACAGTCAGAGATGTTACCATTGAGCTCTCAGGACAGTGACTGACCTCCTGTAGGAATGAGATGCATTAACAATTGATTGATCACTGGGTGAAGATCAATGTCATGTATGTCATGTCCTTCTTAATGCAAATCGAATCCTATCGACTTTTCAAAATTAACATTCTTATTTTACAAGAAGTCCTAAATTCCCATTGTATAATTTTTTAAAGACAGATTTGCTTTAAACTGTGCTGTCTCATTGAAACATTAATTGGAACTTATAACAGTAGAATATGATGAGAATTCATTGTACAGAATATTCTTTGCTTAGTCCATATACTTTGAAATCTACTGTAATATCTCAATAGTATGTGTATTATATATTGCTGATATTGGTCAGAATGAAAGTAAAGGTTACATAATTAAAAGAAAATCATTGTAAATAGTTCAATCTCTTCAGAACTATACATTCTCATTTATAGTTCAAGATCCAGCTTACTCAGTTTTTATTGACTTTTGTATAACTTGGAAAACTATTTCAGAATCATTACATTTTTGTATTGCTTGTTTGAATCTTCCCATTGATGTTTAGGATTGAGATTGGCCAGTCTTTTATACGCATATGTGCATCCTGTGCGCATTACTTCAATATTGTCCTAAATCACAAGCATTATATTATACAATCATTATAAGAAAAACCGGTGAGACCATAATTTATGAACGAACCAATCACGTATAAGAAAACAGGTCTCGGATTTTGGCGCAAAATTAACCTATTCATTTCAATAAATAGATTTTCGGCATTATAGCTAATGTCAGTTCGTGGTGATAACCCAAAATCTAATTCCTTGCACAGGTTTATAACCCTCATTTGATCTTGCTTATTAGGTGGACACTTTCAAAGTCAGTCTAGCGTCGCTCAAAGGTCATCCATACATTATAGTCTTACCGAATAACCTTTACAATAGTGTACAAACTTCTGAAATTACTTTACTTCCCGAGATAATAAAATTACACTTTCATTTTAAAGGCTAATTACATTTTTAATATTTCTTAATGAAACATTCTAATGTATTGTTCCTGTGTATAATAGAAAACAATGAAGTATGCCGTTGTTATACAATACGCTTATGAAATGACTACTTGTTCCGAGCTATTCTCATCCTACTGAGTTGGTGTTTAGAAAATACTAAGGGGTTTACTTTTTAAGTCATTTTCTTCAAACAATAATATGGTATATGGAAATAAGTGTTTTAATAAGGTAATAAAACAATTAATTTAAAACCCAATCTATAAACTTCAGAAGTTTAATAGGTCAAGTTATTCCTGGATCAATCGATATAGTTTAGAAATATTACTATTGATTGAAATGATCATACTATGGAATAATTTCCCTTATGGTATTAATGATTGAACATACAATTAACAATCTATATTTCCTTTTGGGCGTTTATGCAAATAAAACCCTTTCATTTATCCGAGTTAGTGATTTAATAAAGTTCTTTTTTTATATTATATGACTATAAAATGGCATTAGGTTGAATAACTTTTGAAGACTGCTTCAAACAGTAAATATATTTTAAGACACGTTTTAATGATTTTTTACTTAGTGTTAATCCGAGGAAAGAAAAGAAAACACATCAAAGGCAAGTATAATTTCATACACTTAATCGCCGTTGTAAATTTAAACGAAACCAGGACATCAATTGAGGGAAATTTAAATCCTCAACAATTACTACCCAAATATTGGCTAGCAGTAGAACCCAGGGCATGTCGGCTGGATATATCTGCATCCCAGGGTTGATGTTCACTACGGAACTCGAAATCCGTAACGTTCTCTTCAAACGTCATCACACTGTCCACTTAGCTACTAAACCTAGATAACCATTGGCTTGTGCAATGGGATAAATTTTAATTGATCTTGTATTGGTTGTATATTACTTAATCCATCTTATCAGTTTTTAATGATCATATTTGCTTTAACCTTCTACCTTCTCAATTTATACATTATGGATTTACATGTATTACTGATTGAAGTATTAGTAGTACTAGTAGAAGTAGTAGTATGTAACACGTATCAGAAGAGTAATGTATAGCAGCAGATGGCTATGAAAGTCGACTTGAAAAAAACAGAAACGGAAGTAGAAAAGAATTGTAACTTGAAGGACAAATGATGGAATTTTGCGAATGAAGTATTCAATGTATGGTTCTTATATTTCACCAAAAGATTCTGTCATTTTTGTAATAAAATACATTGATTGTCACTATGTTTGATCTCGTTCATTAGAATACTGTTCAGTTACACGCTATACTTTAACACAAAAACAATTATAAACAGTTGCGGCTGCTACACTACAAAATAAACTAAATTCATATGATTCTGCCTCAATTATTGTTCTGACTTTATCTAAGTATATACGATGTTGAATTATTAATGTTCAAGTAAATTAAACGGAAGACAATACTCACTTCTAAAGATAAATAACTTTAGAACAGTTTAAAGTTTTTTTTAACAAAATAGAATTTCTACTCATAATCAATAACAATTAATTATTGTTGTTCATTACAATGCTCCTTCACGAGGGGTTACAGGCGTAAGTAAGTAAGTAAGTAAGTAAGTAAGTAAGTAAGTAAGTAAGTAAGTAAGTAAGTGAGTGAGTGAGTGAGTGAGTGAGTGAGTAAGTAAGTAAGTAAGTAAGTAAGTAAGTAAGTAAGTGAGTGAGTGAGTGAGTGAGTGAGTGAGTGAGTGAGTGAGTAAGTAAGTAAGTAAGTAAGTAAGTAAGTAAGTAAGTAAGTAAGTAAGTAAGTAAGTAAGTAAGTAAGTAAGTAAGTAAGTAAGTAAGTAAGTGAGTGAGTGAGTGAGTGAGTGAGTAAGTAAGTAAGTAAGTAAGTAAGTAAGTAAGTAAGTAAGTAAGTAAGTAAGTAAGTAAGTAAGTAAGTAAGTAAGTAAGTAAGTAAGTAAGTAAGTAAGTGAGTGAGTGAGTGAGTGAGTGAGTAAGCAAGTAAGTAAGTAAGTAAGTAAGTAAGTAAGTCAGTATTACAATGAATAATAGAAAAACTGATTTATGTTCAACGGAAGATTATTTTTTTAAATTATCTCATTCTATAATCATTAAGTAATAGTAATATAAAGTGAATTTTACTAATGTACCTGTATTAGTTCAATTATTCAAGTTTAATTTTAACATTTCCTGTAAAAATAACATTATCTAATCTAACTGATTTCCTTAATAAAACAAAACTATTGAACTAGAAAGAAATAGATCTAAAATGATAAAGTAAGAAATACCCATTGCGGTTTATAGATTTGATCTGTAATTTAGTGATTTTGTACAAAATGTATTAAATTAAAGTAGTATGACAAAATATAATAAGTATAAATTCACTTGGCATTGTTTACTTAAATCATCCAATTGATGTTTAGGACTACAATTGATCATTCTCTTATTGGTATATGTGCATACTGTGCGGATTGCCTCGATATTGCCTTAATTCACAGGCATCACAAGCAAAGATGGATGGTAGCTAGTAGTGGAGTCCAGGACACGCGTTTCGTTCTATTTGTAACTCGTCCGCTGGATGTACCTGTATCCTAGAGTTGATATTCACTTAGGGACTCGAACACAGTACGGAGTACACCAACCCATTCACAATTGATGGAGAAACTATGAATTAGGTGAAATCTTTCACATAGTTGGACAGCATCATCGATGAACAAAGAGGATGTGATGCAGAATTGAAGGCACGGATTGGCAAGGTTAGGGCATCATCTCTGCAACTGAAGAACATAAGCAACTCAAAACAACAGTCTGCCAACCAATATCAAAGTCACTATCTTCAATACGAACGTCAACACAGTCAGTTCTACTGTACGGAGCTGAAGCTCGGCGAACTTCTACAACCATCATCAAGAAGGTACAAGTATTTATAAACAATTGTCTGCACAAGATACTCAATATCCGTCGTTTATATGCCATCAGCAACAGCCTCCTCTAGTGGTGAACAAACAAACCAACACGACTCAAGAGCTAACTTGAAATTCTGAATGGGAACGGAAATATGGAAGACCAAAGAACACACTGTTTCGGAAATTGGAAGCAGACATAAAAAGGATGTATAACAACTGGAAAGGATTATCTAAAACAGAATTAGATGGAGAATGCTGGTGAGTGACCTATGCTTCTCCATGAGTGATAACAAGCCTAAGTAAGTAAGTAATCAATAGAGATGTACTAAATAAAGATCATTTTATCATCATTAACACTTACTGGTTATTACCAAAAAATATATATATTTATAATATTATAATCTTTTATTCTAATATAAAGTGATAATCTCTCATGTATTAAAACATTTCATTATGAAATATTTACTATTATTTTCATATAACCATTAAACTAAACTGTACAGAATGTTTTACAATATAATACATCTGACTTGACAACAAAATAGTCTTTTGAATAAATGTAGCTGAACATTTATAACTTCTTTGCCTTCTTTTGAGAATATTAATGTGTGTATGTATGTATGTATGTGTGTATGGGTGTATGTGTATGTGTATGTGTAACCAAGTGTTAAAATTCTTATTCCTCATTTCAACTTTTCTAGATATTTAACCCTCCGCCAAAAAAAACGAAGAGAAAACAAAAAGGAAGCATAACTTTCATCCGACTTTGTTTCAGTTTCATTCAAGCAGAACATCATAGACTGATGTACTAAGAATACAAAGAAACCATATATATATATATATATATATATATATATATATATATATATATATATATATATAGACCTATATGTAGAATAGTATTTCATTAAAGTTGTATAAATTAAGTCTCAAGGGTTATTCAAGACTACATTAAGCGATATATATATATAAGAAACAATAATGATAAATGACCAATTTTAAAGAATAGACTTTATGGTCTACTTCTAACATAATGAAAAAAATAATAAATGGAATTACATAATATATCATGTTGATTTTTCATTCACTGAAAATGTTTTACTTTACAACTGTTTTTTTCCTCTTCAGTTTTTCTTACACGTTTAAGCATATCTAAGTGTACATCAATAAGTAGTATATACAGATATTCTTTCTAAGATAAATCAAAAATTCTAATATATCAACCATCATTTTAAGCAAAGATGATTGGTGAGTAGTAATAAAATCTAGAGTGCGCATTTTTGTCCTATTTGAAACTTGTTAGTTGAATATACCCCTATAGTACAGTATTTTACTTATTAAGATATTGATTTTATGAAAACGAATAGTTCTTAGTAAAAACAAAACTATTCATCTAAAATTAATTCTTATTGATTATTATTGATGACTCCAAATGCCCTGGTACAGTCGAGGATAGGGAGAATTCTCTCTCTCTCTCTCTCTCGAAATGCTCTCACATGGCCACGTACATACAACCACTGCCAGGGAAGTCCTATTTACTGCCTTCTCGTGGTGGGGGTGTTGTTTACGAAATTGAGAGGACGAAAAGCGAATGTCTGTCGCTTTAACCGGGTTGGTGGATACGGAGGATCCATCTAGGGGAGTTGGAAAACTTTGATCCCAAACCAATGGTGCACATGGGCTCCAGGATTGTGAGGGAACAAATGGTGTATGAACCTACTGTTGGTCACTGGCTACCATGGGACTGCTTCTCCTTACATTACTCCGATGCCTTGCGAATTAGTCCTTCACGTCGAAGGCTCCGGATGTGGTCCTTTAAGAAGGCCACCTACTTCGGTTTGGACACCCGGGAAGTATCATAGTCGATAAATAAATCAAGTGACTTGTGTAGCGATTAATCCTTTCTATGTTCAATATTTTTAACTGTTGATAATTCTTCATTAAATCAAACCTTGAAGAATCAGTATCATTCAATCTCTTTTGTTTGTGTCTTAACTTGGTAGTATATCATGGTAAAATTCAATTTCATTTGTACAGTCAATGAGGTAGAACTGTTACACATTCACACTAAACCAAATTGATTGATGAATTCCATTGGCAAGTTTACTACTATAACTACTGCAGTTCGAATGATTTTGTATGCATCTAAATAACAGTGATACTAAGTTTATTCTTTGTTCAACATGATTATTTAAAAAATTCTCTCAATTCGGTACAATTTTGCTATTTTTATTTATCTTATTCATTGCAAAACTCACATCAAGACCGTTTTTTCCTCAGACTGTTTAACCAAAATCGTCGGAAACATTACTTCATACCTTAACTGGAAAAATAAAGTCAACTAACAACCAGTCAATCAGTAAACAAGAAGTGCTCAAAAGAACTGTGTGTCAACCAATGTCAATGTCATAATCTTCAATACGAACGTCAAGACAGTCAGTCCTACTGTACGGAGCTGAAACTTTGAGAACTACTACAACCATCATCAAGAAGGTACAAGTATTTATAAACAATTGTCTACACAAGATACTCAACATCCATTGGCCGGATACCATCAGCAACAGCCTTCGGTGGGAGAGAACAAACCAGCTTCCGGTTAAGGAGGTAACCAGTAAAAGACGTTGGAAGTGGATAGAACATGCGTGACGGAAATCATCAAACTGCATCACAAGACTAACGCTAACCTGGAATTCTGAAGGAAATCGGAAAAGAGGAAGGCCAAAGAACACATTACGTCGGGAAATAGAGTCAGATATGAAAAAGATGAATAACAACTGGAATAAACTGAAAAGGATTGCCCAGGGCAGAGTTGGATGGAGAGTGTTGGTGGTCGGCCTATGCTCTTAGACGAGGAGTAACAGGCGTAAGTAAGTAAGCAAGTCATGCAAAACTAATGAATAGTATGAAATAATCCAAAACTATAGATATCAGTCAATTGATGAGCGCATGTGTAATTATAAGTATCTATTAATTCTAAAATTTGAATTCAGTTTATATTAAGAACTGCGTTTAACTATTCAATAATTAAAAACCAAAAATGGATAGTTTCTATTAGCATTTACTTTAACTGTTTAACATTTTACAAACATGTTATCGCTAGAAACTGGACATAGAATCTGTAAGCTTGTCAGTCGGGATATTATCTTTAATTAATGGGGTTGAGATTCAATGTTTTACATTACCAACTCTTATCAAGACATGACTATGATCTTTTTGTTATGTTCCGATAAGCATAATGAATGGTAATTTTTGGGATCCATTTGTGGACCAATACTATGCGTATATTTTCATCGTATAATTGTTGAATAACTAAACTATTCATATTTATGTTTCTCTTATCATAAGCTTTATTTTAACCTATGAACTATTATTATACGATTTACCATTCTTGAATTATGCCTTGTCTATTAATTACTACTTCCCACACTCACAGACACATTTGGCTAATTCTTGTACAAATGTTGTTTCCTATTTTATTGGTACGATGTGGTCTATCTGGTTGGTATATAAAACCCAGTATGCTTGAAATAAATGATTCATATTGCAGATGCTGAGATTGGTGTTCTTGACTTAAGTGGCTGGGCTAGGCGAAAAGCAGGACCAATAAGGACTCTAAACTGCTCGTACGAGGTTTTATGCGTCATTGGTCCGATCGATAATTCACTGTTCTCTAATTGGCGGTATCATCGCGTTATACATCAACAGAGCACTCAGGCCGCAAGTTATAACACTTTTTCAGTTAAACAGAATTAGAATTTACTCAGAGATAGCTGTTAATAAGTTCAATATTTCTTATATGCATAGTAAATAAAAAGCATGTCTCGGGGAGAACTACGAAAGCTATCATCCAGAAAATACAGGTGTTTATTAACAGTTGTCTATGCAAAGTACTTCAGATCTGTTGGCCGGACACTATTAGCAACAACGTACTGTGGGAGAGAAGAACCGCTGGAAGTGGATAGGACACACATTGAGGAAAGCACCCAACTGCGTCACAAAACAAGCCCTCACATGGAATCCTCAAGGCCAAAGGAAAAGAGGAAGACCAAAGAACACATTACGCCGGGAAATGGAAATAGACATGAGGAAAATGAACAAGAATTGGATGGAACCAGAAAAGAAGGCCCTGGACAGAGTGGGTTGGAGAATGTTGGTTCATAGCCTATGCTCCATTGGGAGTAACAGGCGTAAGTAAGTAAGTAAGTATGTCTCGGGGAAATATGTTTAACTGTAACTTCCATAATCTTATCCATGTCTGTCAGTTTTTCAATGTCTTATTTTTTGTAATAACATTTTATGGGATACATTGATTAGAATTATAGTTTATGAAAATTAATACATTACTTATTTAAGTATAATTGAAGTTATTGACGGGAAATAATAATCTATTGAGTTGTGCGTTTATAGTTATTTATTTATATGAACATATATGTATATTATCAGAAGGACGGTTTTGTCGAAAGTTTAATAATTTAATGTTTGAATTCATGAGTTAATTAAAGCTAAACTACCATGGAAAATCTAGAAGTATTGAACGGTCATCTCGTCCTCGTATAGGACTACTCAACAGTGAGTATCCACGCATTCTGCTCGCGGGATTCGAACCCAGGACTTATAGGTCTCGTATATGAAAGCTTAATCTCTGGACCAATGAATTGGCCGGCATCCAATGTTGTTAATATCAACCAATTCATGTATATGTGAATGTATGGTTCTTCTTCGCTGCCATTAAGCATTAATAAACTTGAGATTATTTATAAAATAAAACAAATTATGTAATACTATTGACTTTCTATCAATATTCTGTATTTTTATTTATGTGAAATAAAATAAATTAGATTCACCTGGTATTGTTTACTTTAATTATCCCATTGATGTTTAGGACTATCATTGATTAGTCTCTTGTTAGTATATGTGAATCCTATGCGAACTGCCTCGAGGTTATCTTAAGTCACAAACTTTATAAGCAAAGATGGATAACGGCTAGCAGTGGAATCAAAGAAGCACATTTCATCCTATTTGGGACTCGTCAGTAGCTAGATGTGCATTCATCTCAGAGTTGATATTAACTCCAAGTACATCCAGATGACGGGTTCCGAATAAGTCGAAACAGGCATTCTGGATTCTACTGCTAGCCATTATCCATCTTTGCTTATAAAATAAATTAGGTTCTGAATGTTCTAATGATCAATGCATAACTAGGTATTATATGTGGCAGTTGAGATTTGGATTTGGATTCTATAATACGATAAATTACAACCAATAATACTTCAAAGTATACGATCCATGAGCTAAAAAGGGACAGAAAACTTGTGACTGTCACAGTAACTTTGTATACTGAAAAAAGTCTAATTTGAAATGTACCAACTCTATATTATGATGTAATAAAACATAATATTTCAATATTTAGTAAAATCGCAATAACAATCAATTATAGAATAGCCCTCAAATGCCCTGGTACGGCCGAGGGCGGGGAGAGTCCGCTCTCCATCTCGAAATACTCTCACATGGCCACGCGTATGTAGCCTCTACTAGGGAAGTCCTACTCACTGCCTTCTCGTGGCGGGGGTGTTGTTTACGAAATTGAGAGGACGAAAAGCGAGTGTCCGGCGCTTTAACCGGGTTGATGGACATGGAGAGTCCACCTACGGGAGTTGGAAAACTCTGATTCCAAACCAATGGTGCACATGCGCCCCAGTATCCTGTGGGAACAAATAACGTATGAACCAATCATTGGTCAACGGCTACCATGGGACTACATCTCCTTACGATACTCCACTATCTTGTGGATTAGTCCTGCAGGTCGAAGGCTCCAGATGTGGCCCCCTACGAAGGCCACCTTCTTCGGTTTGGACACCCGGGAAGTATCACAGCCCTCACAGATATCAAATGAAATCTGTGTGGCGCATATTTATTTGGTGCCTCCTTGTACCAATATCTATGTGTTAAAACAAAATAAAATAAAAAAATCATAGAATAGCAATGGTTGTATGGAAAAGAATATCATAAGATTATCGTTATGGAAACGAAATTTACATTTATGAACAAAATTAGACAACTTAAACTCAGTTTGTCATTAATGTAAACAAGATTTTGTTATGACAAAATGATTTGGACTCTTCATTAACTTGTTTGTCTAGAGTATATTTACTGTGAAGTTCGTTAGTACTAATATTTATGCACAGACTAGTGTCAGATTCTGTTACTATTCTAATAACAGTTTTATCAGATGAAATAAAATTGAATTCAAAGCTTCCGGATGTTAAAATTGTTCAACATTCAATAAACTTGTTGACAGAAGCTACCGAAGATCTTGACATTAATATTCAAAGATATATATATATATATATATATATATATATATATATATATATATATATATATATATATATTAGTCTCATGAAGAGAGCGAATCATCAAACACTAATGTTTCTAATCATTTTACCTGTCCAGTTAGTTCACACATTTTTAATATAGTCGTTATGAACACCCGATTTAGAAATACTAAGAATTATTGACATATATAGTTTTTAAACGAATGCTTCAGTTTTAGTTACATTGAATGTTTGATACCCAGGAGTTTGGAGAGTAATTGATAACAGAATGAGGAATCTTTTGGGATCCTGATTTCTACTGAAACATATATCCATAACTCATCACTTTAAACAATAGATTGTTTCTCACTAACAGTTACTTTTTCAGTGTATATGACAGAGGGGTCATTTAAAAAAATATATTTCTTCATACTATTGATAATTCGGATTTGAAATTACTACATATTATAACTTTATGTTAATTAAATTAAACATTTAAGGACAGCATTCCTACAGTTGAAGAATATATGGAACTCAAAATAACTGTCTGTCAACCAATATCAATGTCATAATCCTCAATACGAACGTCAGGACAGTCAGTTCTATTGTACGGAGCTGAAACTTTGAGAACTACAACCATCATCAAGAAGGTACAAGTATTTATAAACAAATTTCTACACAAGATACTCAATGTCCGTTGATTGGATATTATCATTAACAGTCAAATGTGGAAGAGAATGTACGAATTTCCAGCTAAAGTGGAAATTAGGAAAAGACTTTGCAGGTGAATAGGACATACATTTCAGAAATCACCAAACTAGAATACTAAATTGAAACGAAAAGAGAAAGACCAAAGAACACATTAACTCAGTAATTGAAAACAGACATGAAAAGGATGAATAGTAACTGGCAAGTCAGTCAGTCAGTCAGCTACAACGTAGGACCAGGCATATATATGCATCAGTTCAAGTTGCCAAACCTCATTAACACAACAACATAAACACCGGATTCATAAAAGTAGTTAGTTCAGAGGTGGTAATATATAGAAGAAAGATTGTATATAAGGAATTGGTACAGGAAGAAAGAATTAGTTCGTAGAAAAAAAACATATAACATAATTTTAATCTCTTAGTTTAAGGGAAGATAGAGATTGTATACACCGACGCCATTGTGATCGATTCTGAGCTATGTCACCAAGAGTCTCCAACCATTGGTTACGATAGTCACGCGGACCCCAACCAAGTAGTCTGCATCTACCAACATGGCTCAAACTAGAAGTTAGTGACTTCAAGCACTGATGCCACGTTTTAGTTTGGCCGCCCCTAACTTTCTTCCAACCATCTCGAACGCCGGTTAGCATTGTACGTCGTGGTAATCGGTGTTCGGGCATACGTAACTAGCAAGTACCGGATGGAGAATTCTGTTGAATGCCTTATACTCATACATGAGAGATCATAGGCATAAATAAGTGAATTAAACATCTAAACTAAAAAAGATACTACATATTCATCTTTACTTTTTAATAAGAAAAAATATTTTCATGATAATTCTCTTCATCATCAACTTGACAACACTTTTTACCGTTTGATCGAGAGACAGACATATAAAATCAAAGAAGTAGAATATACATATATATGTCTGTATATCTATCATATATAAATAGATGAATAAAAATCTCATTTCTACTGTATACAAATGGATTCTATGTTTGTTTGAAGAAGAAAAAACCGTTTCAGTTTCAATTTTTCAATTTTCTGTTCTGTCAATTTCATTCATTATTTTAACCCATAGTAACTGGATGATAATCGTTTAAGCCTATGAACATATACATGTATAATACACTAACTATTTTCATAATCATGATAATAATACAAAGTAGTTCAATCCAATCTACATTATCAATATAACAATTAAAGCATATTCAATATAATTTTAATAAGAAGAATTATGTTTATTTATTTATTTGTTTGTTTGTTTAAAAAGAAATCCACTTCTATTCTACATTGATTAAAACAATCAAAATTGTAACTATGCTATGAATTATATAAGTGTGATTGAAGAAGACATCCAAATTAAACACTGAATATATATACATATATATATATATATATATATACTACTAAGAATCATAATGTATGGAGCAACAACAGGTTCTAAGAAAGGAAAAAGTAAGTCATATCTTATGAATATATTTTCTTTATTATTATTTCAATAGTTGAAATCATGAGTCATTTGAAGCTAGATCACTATGGAAAACCTTCAAGCACTAGACAGCCGTTTCGTTCTAGTATGAGACACCTTAGCAGTGAGCATCCACGATCCCGGCCCCTCCCAACGAGGTTGAAACCCAGGACTTATCAGTCTGTTGCGTGAGCGCTTAACCAATAAATAACCACTGGGTTGACCGACATCAAACGGTGTTAATGTCTAATTTCAACCAATCCACAAAGTTACGCCACCGTCCATCATAGTCTTCAGTGTGCTGATTAGGTTTATAGAGAAAGTAATTCATGATTATCACTAAAAACCAAGAAGTAATTGATAATTGTTCCGTTATAATATAAGACTTCCCTTTGGTTCATATTCATAACTCCATTATAATGGGGGGGGGGGTCAGTCGAATGTTTGACATTTGGATCATTGACGTAGTATCAAATAGTACATTAGTACATTAATTTACCTTGAATGAATTTATGATATTACTAAACTACTTATCATTACTTGTGCTGGACAACTGTCTCATATGTGACATGACTGAACTCTACTGGTCTCCGTTTAAAGATGTTTTTATTATAAGTTTGGATTGAATAATTTACCTTTAAATATTAAATATATGAATTCATGATATTAAATAAAATAAATTAACCTACATTTATACATTTAAGATGATAGACTGAATGATCGTATCATTGGTGAAATTTGTAAACAAGTGTCATGTGTCTTACATTACATTTTATTGAGGATGTTAGATCCATAGAACTGACTTGGTAAATACCTTAATTTTGTAATTTTATTTTAAGAACTTGAATTTCTTGTTTTTGCGCCAGAAGCGCTCATTTTCACGTTCATGTAGTATTTCCCACTATTGGTTTGTTGTATCATTTAGTATGCCATGTTGTAACATTTTTCTAGGACAATTTTATTCTGTATATATATGTTTGATTTGTGCCTGTTGTTATTGCTTATGTTTCTGGATGTTTGCGGAATATATTTCCCCAATTCGAAATTGGACTTCTTTCTCTAGTTAGCAGGGCTGGGACGCGTCAGAATAACTAGTTTTCTGTCATTGTGTCACAGAATCTTCGTTCCCTCCTCAAATTAGATGAATTCGTAATCGCTTCAAACATAGTATAATTATATACACAATTCATTCATGACCGTTATGTTCTCATACAAAATAGAATATATGAAGGCAGACAATACTATATTTCAATTTATATTCATCTGTAGCCACATTAAGAATGATAAAACATATTGAGACTTAAATTTAGTTCACAGCAAAATTTTAAAAAATCTTAAAACTCGAGAGAATTTACTCATTAATATAAGTTTCAATGGTCTCATTTAGATAAATGAATAAAGTTCGAAGTGAAAAATTACAGCCACTCATAGCGTCTAACTCCCATTGAACAATGGGTAGTCTAACAGGATCGACTTCACTGTATGAGCTCATAGTAAACCTTTTTATGACAATAATTAGACGACTCAGTGGTCTAGAAGTTAAGCGTTCGCGTGCGAGACTGAGGGCCCCAAGTTCGAATCCCTCGAGTGGCATCGTGGATGCACATTGCTGAGGAGTCCCACAATAGGACGAAATGGCTGTTCAGTGCTGTCAGTTTTGCAATAGTGGTTTAACACCAGTCGGTTCATGATCTCAATCGAAAACCTAATGAACTCCACAACCCTATACTGATAATAATTAAACATGTACAGTAACATAAACGAGATTTAAATATAAATTTTGAACTTTAAGTAAACTGTGACCTGTATTTAAACTTATTATAACTGTGCATTATTTCTGTTATTATATTTGCTTAATCTAAAATGTTTATCGATTGTAACATCGGTATAGGAAACATGTAAAATTTTGAGCTGTATGAAATAGATACATTTTGTTGTTGTTAAATAAATCAAAGTGTATGATATTCACTGATTAAAATCATGACTCAATTGAAGCTAGACCACCATGGAAAACCTGGAAGCACTGGACGGCCGTTTCGTTCTAGTATGGGACTCTTCAACAGTGCGCATCCACGATCCCGCACCCCGCGAGATACATAAAACCAGTCAAGGTTGACAAACGAATCATTAACATGATCAAAATCTAGCTTGATTAGAATAGATAAACTGACTTTTCTGGAAGCTAGAATAAGCTGAGTGAACTTGCATAACACTACACTATTATATCCAAAGAATAATAGTAATATATATGTTTGAAATTGTACTTTCTAAGTCATGAAATTATTAATGGTAATGACATCTCATTTACTCATTAGAACTGTTCTTAAATAGGTTTACCTCATCGCGTAAGAAATGTATTGAGGATAAAATGAAAAGTGTTTACTTAAACAATAATAAAAATACTGACTTGAGGGAAATTATGGATTTATTAATGATTATACAAAGACAATTTCTTGAAATGTCCTGATCATTAATTCACGATATACTTACCTTATATCAATCTTCTTCATATATATATATGCATGAGTTAGGAGGCAGACTAGTAGTTATGTACAATAAAAAAGAAGTGACTGACAGGCACGTGTAAACTGCTAACTTATCAAAGCGGCTAATAATCTGTGATTGAAACTAGAAGAAAATGTAACTTGTAATTTATCTGCTTAGCGATGTGTTATGCTATGAGTTACAGAGTATTAATTAGGATAAGGCTAATTTTCTTTTATATCACGATGAATGATAGATCGAATAAATTATTGACAAATCTGTAATAATTGCAATAGTTGAGATCATGAGTCAATTGAAGTTAGATCTCCATGGGAAACTTAGAAAAACTAGACGGCCGTTTCGTCCTATTGTGGGACTCCTCAGAGACGTGCACCTACGATCCCTTCTCGCGAGATTTGAATCTGTAATAGCGAACTAACTCAAAAGTTTGATTAAAGATAAAATATGTAATCTACACATATGTGATGAATCTGTCAAAGCAATGGTATTTGAAGAACATTGAATTTTTGTTAAAAAATCGTTTGAGAAAATTATATTCACATTACAATAGTATGCTGCTAACCAAATGAAAATTTTATTGTAAATGAAATCAGATAACTGGAATTCATATTTTATGATCAGTTCGAGTTAACGAGATCACATATTGAACAGTTACATAAGAACCAATTCGATGCCAATCGTTTCATGGAAAAGTCTGACAAAGAACTATTCAGAATTCTGGAAACATGAGTTTTAATTAAACATAAATAACTTATAGAAATTAGTCACCGATTCGTTCCAGTCAACCTTTGCCTTTTGCACTAAGGTTTTAAAAGTGGCCGATAACCGTCATTCACTTCTTTTTACTGCGAAAAGCGATAAGCTCTGAAAGTTCTACAGTACCTTATTAGAAAACCTTCCACTTTAAACTGTAATAATTCGTGTTCAGCCTATTGGCAATCAATATACTTATACCATAACCCACAATCAGTACTTATTATCAATAATGTTGTTTTTAAAATCAATGAACATGTATTCTATGGGAGGAGAAAAGTTACACTGATAATATCAACTATTTGACTAGTTTATTTCATTTTCCCGAACTTACTTCTACTTATCTACGTAAGTCTACTTCAATGTATTGAACATCAAATAGACGTGACATCTGAATTGGCTGAATTTGAGATCCTTAATTAAAATATCTGTAAAATTAATCTATCATTACATATCAGCATTGGGTTGTGAAGATTATTAAGTTTTGATTGAAATCGTGAACCGATTAATGTTAAACTAACGTTGAAAAGCTGGAAACACTGGATGGCTGTTTCATCCTATTGTGGGATTACAAAGCAGTGCGTATCCTAGATGCCGCTCGTGAGATTCCAACCCAAGGCCTTCGGTCTCAGTCTAATATCAATCGGTTCATGAGCTCTATCATTACTTGTTGAATTAATATACAAATGATATTGTGTTTTTCAAATCACGAAAATACAGGAAATAATTTAAGTAGATAATGAATTATTTGCGTTGATTAACTGAATAACTCATCAAGCTATTATCATTTTATGCAGGAATAGGAACACAGTTTCAAATACTTCCTTCCTTGTGCCTGTTACTCCTCATGAATGAGCATAGGCCAAAACCAGCACTCTCCATCCAACCCTGTCCTGAGCAATCCTCCCCTGTTATTTCCAGTTGCTATTCATCCTTTTCATGTCTGTTTCCAATTGCCAAGTCAATGTGTTCTTCGGCCTTCCGCTTTTTGTTCCACTTCAGTATTAAAAGTTAGTGCTTTTTTCGTGATAGTTTGGTGATTTCTTCAATGTATGTTTTATCCAATTCCAACGTCCTCTCCTAATTTCCGCTTCAATTGGAAATTGATTTATCCTCTCCCACAGAAGGCTGTTGCTGATGTCATCTCGTTAATGCACACTGAGTATCTTGTATAAACAATTGTTTATAAATACTTGTACATTTCTGATTATCGTTATGGTAGTTCTCGAAGGTTCAGTCAATGAATGTTGAGTATCTTGTGTAGACAGTTATTTATAAATACTTGTGCCATTTTGATTATGGTTATAGTAGTTCTCTACGTTTTAGCTTCGTACAGTCGAACTATCTTAACGTTCGTATTGAAGAATCTGACACAGTTACAAATAGATTTTTAAATAATCACTGATCAGTTATGATTATTTATCTCAATTTTAGTATTAATCTAATACACAATAAAAAGATAGATCACTTTGTCCAAGCTTTTTCCGAATCAACGATCTCTGAAAACTAGTTTAACAAATTTATATTTATCAATAGGAATTTCGCCTAATTAATAATCTGTAAAAATTAAAATTTGTTAAATGAATACCATCTAATGCTTCCTGACAACTTTGATGTTTGTTTTGCCCTTAAACTTCTCCTAACATCACTGTATCTATCTATCTATCTATCTATCTATCTATCTATCTATCTACATAGAGAGTGAGAGTATTGTAAGGTTTTGAAATTACTTTGCATATAAATGAATTTTTCGGTATTTGACCTCAATTTATGATTATTAACATTAAATAAAAGTTAAATGAACAACAAGTTAATTTAAACTAGTGCATAAATCACTTTTCCGGTTTGATTTCCTAAATTGATTTTATTTACAGAATATAAAAGTGATAACCTTTAATTAATGTTTTTTAATTGATATAGAAAATTGATAAATAAATGAAGAAAGAGAATAGTGGAATCATTACTTTTTTAATTACGTCTGTTACTCCCAATGGAGCATAGGCCGTTGACCAGCATTCTTCAACCCATTTTATCCTAAGCTTTCTTTTTCTAGTTCTATCCAATGGCTATTCATTCTTCTTATGCCTGTTACGATTTCTAGGCGTAATGTGTTCTTTGGTTTGCTTCTTCTTCTCCTTTATCTTTGAGGATAAAATTTTCAACGGTATTCTATTTCCATTAAACTAATAAAATGAAAATTTTAACTAAGTAGATATATCATCAATAAGGATGTTTAGATTAATGGGGATATTAAATTGGGCGGTGTAAATTCTTTCTTTAATAGTCTGTTAATGGTGTATGCTAATTATATCTGTCGATATAAGTAGTATGTAACACTAACCAGATGTGGAATGCCTATCAAAAGCAGGGTGAATCATCAAGGATGGAAGATTTGCAAGTGAATTATTTAATGTACAGTTTTCAAATTTTACATTAACCGAAAAGTAGGATCTCCCCACTTTATAATCACATATCATTTCATTGAGATGTGACACAATATATGGTAATAGTATCTTCTAATAAGATTAATTAAGTATCAGGAGGGGTTTTGTGGAGGTTTTAGTAATCTAAATAGTTGAAATCATGAGTCATTTGAAGCTAGATCACCATGGCAAACCTGGAAGCACTGGACGGCCGTTTCGTTCTAGTATGGGACTCCTCAGCAGTGCACATACACGATACCGCCCCCCAACGGATTCAAACTCAGGACTCATCAGTCTGTTGCGCGGGCGCTTAACCATTAAACCACTGGGTTGGTCGACATCCATCGGTATTAATGACTAATTTCAACCAATCCACGAAGTTGCGCACGATGCCGAAGGTCCTGAGTTGGAATCCTGAAATTGAGATCGTGGACGCGCACTCTTGAGGAGCCCCACAGTAGGACGAAACGATCGTGTAGTCCTTTCAGATTTTCCATGGTGGTCTAGCTTCAACTGACTCATGAACTCAACTATTAAATGAATAATAATTGTGAAAAGTTGTTAGAGGAGAATAATAACTGATTACGGCTTGGAATTACAAAACAATAATTAAAGACAAAAAATAGGACTAAAACACTGCAGAAGGAAATTAGGATGAAGGAACAATGTGAGTTTGGATGTATCAGTTTCGCACTCAGATTTTGAGCTTAGATTGTTGGATCACCAGCGCCTCAGCAGTGCATAAGTTTTTGATTCGACCTTCCTTCGATCCAGTTCCTTTGGTTGTGTAGATTATTTTGAAAGAAAGCTCTTTTGTAGTGATTTATCTAGAGTTGATTATATTCTCGTGTATTGAACCGATAATTGTTTTGTATTCTCCTTTTGAAAGCCATGTGGGGTAATGTTCTGAGATGTGTTTAGAAAGCGAAATTTTTTTCTTCCTTATATACTTCTCGAATCCCCTGATTGTTACGCAACCAAATCTAATATTTGGAGTCTCA
The DNA here is from genome assembly GCA_944470425.2 of Schistosoma bovis. Taxonomy (NCBI): domain Eukaryota; kingdom Metazoa; phylum Platyhelminthes; class Trematoda; order Strigeidida; family Schistosomatidae; genus Schistosoma; species Schistosoma bovis. The sequence continues at coordinate 39,398,061 of OX103955.1, forward strand.
AACCACTATATAATACAATCTTTTCTATCTTTCTATAAATACGAATGTACAATTTAAGTAAATGATTTTATCAGAACGGGTTTGTGGAGATTTTAGAAATTTCAGAGATTGAAATTATGAGTCAATTGAAGCTAGATCACCATGGAAAACCTGCAAGCACTGAACGGCCGTTTCGTCCTAGTATCGGACTCTTTAGCAGTGAGCATCCACGATCCCGCGACCCATGAGATTCGAACCCAGGGCGTATCAGTCTCGCGCCAAGCGCTTAACCAATTAGACCACTGAGTTGGCCAACATCCAGCGGCGTTAATGTCTAACTTCAACTAATCGACGAAATTGATCGACACATTCACCATTGTCACCAGTGAGTTACTATCTCACTACAGACCTGGTTAAAATCCACTGGTAACGGCTTCTCACTAGATTTCCGGGAGTATCTCTTGAAGTCAGTGACTAGTGAGCAGATGATTATTATCAGAATGGGTTTGTGGAGAATTTAGAACTTTCATAGATTGGAATCGTGCGTCAATTGTGAAGTCCCATACTAGGACGAAACGGCCGTCCAATGCTTCCAGGTTTTCCATGGTGGTCTAACTTCAAGTGACTCATGATTTCAATCTGTAGTAAATGATTTTGTCAAGAAGAGGAGATTTTCTTCACTGAATTCTTTTTTCTACTATTTTTTATTCAATAACATAATGGTTTATTCTAATTAACTGAAGAATTGCATAGAATTTTATTATAGAATCTTTTCGAAGAATACACTTCCGAATGTTACTAATTCAAGGTACATTTGATTCATTCTATGAAATTATTCAATCAGTACTTAATACTGACTTGTTTCTATGTGAGTTTTTGTTACTAGTGCAAATACAAACCAATTGTAGGATAGTCGATATAGTAGTTATAATATAATATTGTTTTGACATATTTAGTAAACTAAAATATGGGAAAGAAAATTTTCCTTTTAATAACTGATGACAGTTACGTAATATGAAGTATGTAAATAATTAGTCGTTGTTTTAGTGCACAATCTAAAAAATTTTTTTAGTATTTTAGATTTATGAATTGTTTTTCTGATAGTAAACAACTTATTTGAGTGACTAATAGATAAGGGTTGTGGAGATTATTGACTTTCTATAAAGATCATGAATAGATCAATGTTAGATCAACATTAAAAACCTGGACGCACTAAACGGCTGTTTTATCCTAGTATGGAACTCCACAGTAGTGCACGTCAGAGATCTCGTAAGCAGATATCAGGCTTACGATTTTTGGTCTTGCACGAACACTTAACGTGTAGACTGCCAATCTATGATAATGCGCAATCGTTTTCTAATGTCTTCAGTGAGTGACCACTTCACACTTGACGGAGTCGAACTCTACTGTTTATGACTTCTCATTTGAATTTCAAGAATTACCTCTCGAAGCTAGTCACTAGTGAGCACTTGGTGATTATCAGTTTAGCGTTGTGGAGATACTAGAACGAAATGGTCGTCTAGTGCTTCCATATTTTCAGTGGTGGTCTAACATTGATAGATTTATGATCTCAATGATAATCGAATTAATAAAATAAAATTTAATTTTTTTAACACACAGTTCGTTTGTAAATGACCAAGTTACGAAACTCAATCTATTCTACATCATCGTAAATTACTCAAAATCCCCCACTAGGTTATTTACATCAAGTTTTTTATGTTGACAGAGTATCATTGTTTGTTAGAGGTTATAATGAATTATTTTCGAAATCTATTTAAGTATAGCAGTCATTATTAGTTCAATTCATATGGTACATTTTATACATTTATGATGTTTTACATCATCATTCTTGAGCAAAAATGCCAGAATGTTTGGAATGCGCTTCTCCCACTCTAAATGTAAGTTGTTGCTCCAGAGCTGGCCTGCGTTAACACCTGAACTAAGGATAGGTAGTGAAGTAGTCGGATGCGTTGACAACTTCATTTATTTTGGAAGTCTGACGAGTTCTAATGGGTTGGGGTCTGATGAAATCTCAGCACAGATTCGAAAATCTCGTTTGACTTTTGCCAACTTACGTCACCAACTATGGCGAAGGCGAGATATCCGTCTGTCGATTAACGGACGAGTATACTGCACGGTAGTTCATTCAGTTCTACTTACGACCTTGAAACGTGGCCATTAATAGTTTAAGATACTCGTGAGCTACTAGTATTTGACTACAGATGCCTTAGAAATATTGCTCGCATCTATTGGGATCACTGGGTAAGTGATAGTGAGGTTAGATGGAGAGTATTAGGGAATGATAGTAAGTCAGTTGGTGAGGTTGTAAATCTTCATCGACTGAGATGGTTGGGTCACGTGTTACGTATGCCTGAACACCGATTACCACGACGCGCAATGCTGACTAGTGTTGGATACAGTTAAAGAAAGTGAGGAAGGGCCAAATCTAAACTTGTCATCAGTCCTTGAAGTCACTAACTTCTAGTCTGAGTCATGTTGGTAGATGCAGACTACTTGGTTGGGGTCCGCGTGACTATAGTAACCAATGTTTGGAGATTCTGTGTGACATGTCTCAGAATCTATCACAATAGCGTAGGTGTGTGCACTCTTTTTCTTTCCTTAAACCGTGAGATTAAAATTGCTGTATATATTTCTTTCTACGAACTAATTCATACTTCCTGTTCTATGTCCTTATACGCAATGTTTCTTTTATATATTACCACCATTGAATTAACTATTTCTATAAATTTGGTGTTGATCTTGTTGTGCTAATGAGGTATGGCAACTTAGACCAATGCACAAATGAGCCTGATCCTACGTTGTAGCTGGCTGACGGGCGGACGGACTGTTTTATATGTTAACCCTGAGTACTTTCTTCAATTAACTATTTAATATAGAAATAGTTCGTCAGTAATACTATATCAGTTTTAATAGTGAAACATTATACTTTACAATATATTTATTTCACTGGTTGAGATTATGAGTCATTTGAAGCTAGATCACCGTGGAAAACCTGGAAACAATGGACGGCCGTTCCGTCCTATTGTGGGACTCGTCATCATTGCGCAACCACAATCCCACCTCACGAGGTTCGAATCAAGGACCTATGAGTCTGGTGCGCATGCGTTTAAAATCTAGACTACTGAGTCGGTATCCAAAGGTGTTAATGTCTAATTTCAACCAATCCACGAAGTTGAGTCACCATCGACCATTGTCATCAGTGAGTTACTATCTCACAACAAACCCGATTGAACTCCACTGCTCACGACTTCTCATTAGAACTCCAGGAAATACCTTTTGAAGACCGTCATTAGTGAGCAGGTGATTATTATTATCAGAATGGGTTTTGTGGAGATTTTTTAGAAATTTTACTGGTTGAATACATGAGTCAATATATTTATTCCTAACTTTCTTACACTATTTTGATATTTTCTATAACAAGAAACCATTCAAGTAGGTTGTATTGATCAGTTTTTTGTTGTTGGTTGAATTATTAACGATTGAATAATGAATTCTATTTTATATTTCACTTATTATTCTAGTTCATATTGTCAATGTTAGTTTATGTCAGTAGTTATTTAAGAAGAAAAAAGAAAATCGTTTTGATTTAGGTCAGCTGAAACCAATAGTTGTCAGGGAGGATATCGTTTTTTTTTTCATTTGGGATATGCCTAAATTATTACTAAATAGGGAAAACTATATTTTTAAAATAAAATTCATTGCGATGATATAATTAATATAGAAAAAAAAGAAAAAAACAAAACTAGGGACTGTTTATAGCAACTATCTTATAACCAATTTCGATTATGGTTACATGTTGGTTAAGGCCTTTTATGAACTTACCTAGCAAATAATGTTATTTGAATAGTAACAATTCGTCTATTTCTTTGTTCCGTTATGATCACTAGAGTACACGATAGACTCTAGTTAAAATGTTGATCGCTTAAATATCACTCGATCCTTCATTCTCTCCCCCAATGTATGTATGCACTCAAATCCTATTATTAGTCTTTGTTTTGCCTTGTTGAGCTCTTATGTAATTCGACTACAAATTTGCCTATACATGTTCGTCTCTCCTATTCAAATTCGTTTGATGTGCTTATAGATTTGTGATTTATGTTATACACTGCTTCTCATTGCGTGCTCATTTTAAACACCGTTGAGATTCATATTATAACGGTTATGAAGGTGATCAATGAACGAAGCAAAACCACTTTATATTCAATTAAACAAATTTGATAATTTGTTGTGTCAATAAGAAATCATTTTAAGTTGTAATTACATTTAATGAACTTAATATTACTTCTTTTATGACATTTGAATAGAAACTAGTAGTGAAGTCCAGGACAAAAGTTTTGTCCTATTTATGACTGTCAATTGGATGTACCTACATTTCACTGTTTTTGTTTACAATAAAAGTCTAACCTTAATCTATCACTCCGAACGTTAAACTAGTTTCCTAATGAGCTACTGAGTTCACATGACTATTAGTTTGTGTAACGGTATGGAATTTTACTTTACGGTGAGATTATAATTTATAGACGACCATTGAGCGATGTTAAAGTGACCTTGGGAATGTCCACCTACTTACTAGGGCTAAATAATGATTGTAAAGCGGTATGAATAGTAAGGGTTATGACTTACAGTTGATGGTCATGGTTAGGAATTAGATTTATTGTTTTCATCATGAGGTGATATCAGCTAAAATGCCACGACGCCATATAGACAATTAGGTGAATGAATTTCGCGTCAAGATCCGAGACCTGTTATTCTAAATCTGATTAGTTCATCCATAAATTATAGTCTCGCCTAATTTACTTGTAATGTTTTGCATTTTTCCGTTGAAAGGTGAAAAGTATTGAGTTGAATTTTCAGTTTTAACATTAACAATTGTATACAACTCTATCCACCTGATAACTTTAAGACGGAACAAAACACACATCCACAATTCCTCTATTTTATCCAACTTAGATAAAAACTAGTAATTAAGTGGCAATATCAAAGCAGTTGTTTCAGGATACATCCATGTCAAGAGAGACTGATCAGTTGCAATCCTCAAAATAAAAAAACACGAAAGTATTTTTTTTGAAAGAGAAAAACACCCTTATAAATAAATGAAGTTGGTAGGTATCATTACCAAGGTTTGACTTAATAATTTCGATTAAGTTGAGCACTAGGTAGTTTGTTATATGTAAAGTAAATTAATATATTTTTAATATTCGAATGAGTAGAAAATTTAGATTTTCAGATATTTCGTAATTCAATGTAATCGACTTCTTCAGAGAATAAATAACCAAATCAACATTAATCCCAGTTTAAATAGTCCAAAAGAACAACAACACCGTGCACACGCACACACACACACAAAACTTTACATAAATGTCGCTTACTAATCACCATAACCGAAATGACATACTATTGATTTGTTGAGACCTGATCTTTTCATTGATCGTATATAATATTCATGTGTTGGTCCGTTGTACTAAGTCATGTTGTGTTATTTGTTAACCATCTCAAATAACTTTGTATTTTATTGTATATCTATGTAAGAAGAAAGTGAAATTTAGTTACAGTACCAATTTCATAACTCACAATTGAATGAAAGTGAAATGCTTCTATTTATGAAATTTATGAAATTTCATTAAATTAGTACTTTTTTCTCCCTATGAATATAATTTTCCCATGAGATTTCCCATGCCATTTAATTAAATATGTAGACAATAGACGTGTCAAATGAATTTATGTCTATAAGTAGTATATTTGTTGGTAAAAAAGTTAATAGGAAAATACTTTTTTTCAAGTAGTATAAGAGACTAATTTATCAATGAAGAATATTCTTTTCGATAAATTCTCTTCAGATTCTACAATTATATATATATATATATATATATATATATATATATATATATATATATATATATATATATATATAGTTGAGATCATGAATTAATTGAAGCTAGACCATCATGGAAAACCTGGAAATACTAGACGGCCGTTTCGTCCCAGTGTGGGACTCGTCAACACTGTGCATCCACAACCTCGCCATCAGGATGAAGAAACCGGAGCTATGCGTATAGAATAAATATCTTCTACCAATCCTCCCACACTGGCCAACCTCAAGGACAATTAATCAATAGTAATCTTAGCTATTAAGTGACCTAATTTGACTACTGTACTTACGACCTTTCGTAGACAATTATCTGTTATCTTTATTCACAAATCTTTGTATTATTATGATTATTATTATTGGTTAAACATCATTATTAATTTCCCCAATACATGACTCATTCACTTCGCATTCACCCTTTCTTAGTACACCTTAATAATTTCTCCACTAAACATTTGATCGAATTGTAATTGCACTATTATTCCTCTCACCATATCTGATCCATATTTAATTCGATCATGGATCTACAATTTCACCCAACATATATGCAGATTCAAGTTAACATTCCATGTGAGTCATATTAACATTAACAATTTCATTATATTTTGCTTGACAATCCTACAGTTCACATGCTTTAAACGATGTACTTCACCCTTAACCTGGCCAATTTTATGGATTATTAATTTGGATATATATATATATAATTGACTCATGATTTCAACTATTGAAATTATTGAAATCTCCGCAAAACCCCTTCTAATAATAATCATCTGCTCACTAGTGACTGGTTTCAAGAAGTATTTCCTGGAGCCCTAGTGACCATTGGATTTCAACCAGGTCTGTTGTGAGATAGTAACTCACTGATGACAATGGTGGATGTGTCGATCAATTTCGTGGATTAGTTGAAGTTAGACATCTTTGGATACCGGCTCAGTCGTCTAGATTTTAGGCTCACGCGCGCCAGACTCATAGGTCCTTGATTCGAATCTCATGAGGCGGGATTGTGGATGCACAGTGATGACGAGTCCCACACTGGGACGAAACGGCCGTCCATTGTTTCCAGGTTTTCCATGATGGTCTAGCTTCAATTAATTCATGATCTCAACTATTAAAATTATACGTTATTAGTTCCTAAAGAGGTCTTGGATGAAGACTAATATGGAATCTCATACAAGAACAAAACAACTCTTTAATATTTTCTAACTTTTACTGGTTGTCTAATTTTGAATCGGTTCATAATGTTCATTAAAAACTGAATAATCACCAAAACACCCCTACACAAATAAAGCCTTTATAACTGAAAATGACTTTCAAACTAGTTCAACAAACAGACATTAAGGAACGTGTCATTAACTACAACAACAACAACATTACTCATTTACATTTTTCCAATGTTTGTTTAAATTTTTGTTTTCTTATTTCTTTTGATCTATTAGATTTAACATCGTATGATTTAAAAAGTTTAGATTTACAAACTAAACCAATTTCATTACATAAATTAGAAATGATGACGAATTTTACACGAAAAGAATTACAATTATTATATCAAGGATTTAAACATGTGAGTATAAATACTTTCAGTTTAAACTGATCGTTTTACTTTTGTTACTTACTTGCTTACTTATTTAGTTACGCCTGTTACCCTACCCCAGTGGAACATAGGCTGTTGACTAGCATTCACCAACACACTCTGCCGTGGGCCTTCCTTTCCAGATTTGTCCAATTTTTCTTCACTCTTCTCATGTCTGTCTCCATTTCTCGGCGTAATTTGTTCTTTGGTCTTCCTTTTGAGGATTCCATATGAAGGAGGGGGTGTTTGTTCTGGGTTTATCTAAATTTATAAAAGGAACTAATTGCAGAAAATTTATACAATAAGCTGTATTACAGATGTCTAATTTCCAAAAGAATTTTCTTTGAAAGAATCACTGTTTCTTATAATAATATTTCATTTCAACGATTCTATTGAATTTTCAGAGTTTCATAAATTGTCTTCTTGAAAAACCAGATACACTTTGATAATACATGGATCAGATCATTTCGAATTATCTGACATCCTACATGATTTATACTGATCCATTATGATTAGCTCAAAAATTTAGTCTTGAAGTTAACAATGTTTTCCCAACACTTGAGAATTACAATTTAACTTATATAACAAGAACCTCCACCCGGAGCCCCTTTGGAGTTGCTGCCCGTCCCAGACCTGGATATAGAAGGATGATTGAGCATAGGGTTAGAGACCCCAACCCAAAGAAAACTAACTCGCTAAAAAAACGCTAACAAAAAATATTATATAATAGGATAATTACTTACTTGCTTACGCCTGTTACTCCTAATGGAGCATAGGCCGCCGACCAGAGTATTCCATATACCTAAATAAATGGTTGCTGTGGTTGTCAGAAGGGGCATCAGACTCGTGACTTCCGAAGGAATTCGGCTTTCATCATGAGACGTCATAAGTCTTCTACATGAAGACCTTCTGACTTCCAGGTCAGAGTTTAAAAGGTTTGAATAATTTTTTCTGATTAGTGTTTTTTAGCGAGTTAGTTTTCTACGGGATGGGGTCGGTAACCCTATGCCCAACCCTCCTCCTTTACCCGGGCTTGGGACCGGCAGTAGCTCCCGGAGGGACTCCAGGCGGAGTTATAATAGTATAATATCATCTGCTTACTATTATTATAGATTTTATTATGATCTATTTACAGCATCATCTAAGTAAGATTATGTGTACATACAAACAACTAGATATCTTCAACAGAAAATCAATCGATATTATGAAGAACACTCAAAATACAAATTAGCAAGGACTGGAAATTAATCTTCTACGGTTCTTCATCGCTTTCAGCGAAACTGACTAAAAATTTTCCGACATCAAATAGGTGAATTCACTAGTATTCTTAAAACAAACAGTCTGTGATTTAATTGAACAACCGATAATTCAGAATGTACAAGTTAAGCTTGATTAATCATTAAAGATGTTTAAACTTGAGATTTTATTCTTCATCCTCAAAATCGATTTTATGCATTTGTTCGGAAAATACTTTATTGATTATACCATCTTTAGTCAATTAACTAACCAAACAATTAGAATACATTAAATGCAAAATTACTTCGTTCATAACAATTCAATTGTGGTATGTGTGCTACTAATATCGATAGATATAAGTAGTATATATCGTCAATCGAAAGTGAAATACTTGGCAGCAGAAGATTAGGAAGATTAAAGAAAAGAGAACGAGAACAAAGAATGATTGGTGTGAAAATGAAGGAACAATCAAATCTGAGACGATTAAATGACATTTTGCAAATGAATTATTTACTGTATAGTTCACAGAGATTCTGTAATTTTATATTCAGATATATTCGATTGTCCTCACTTGTATTCTCATTCATTACACAAGTATCAGCATGACTTATCCTTTATGTCATGTTTAAGATAAAACCATGAACAAAGTATCCTCTGTTTATTTATCATTTAGTAGTATGATGAATATTAATTTAAATTTATTAAAATAAAATTAATACACAAAAGTACATTTAAATAATCCTTTTTAATATCAGAAAGGGGTTTTGTCAATACTATAGTAATTTTGATGGTTGAGATCATGAGTCAGTTGAAGCCAGACCACCATGGAAAACCTAGAAGCACAATAGAATGAATCGGTCGTCCAGTGCCTCCAGGTTTTCCATGATGGTTTAGCTTCAACTGACTCATGATCTCAACCATTGAAATCCTTTTTAAGTTTAAAACATTTAAATAGAAAACAATAAACATACTCGTTTCATTTTAATTGAAAGGAAAACATTAAAATCTTTATGGTATATGCAAATGGGAAACAAATGTGCCCACTTAAGCCATATATGTATATATAGAAAACAGTATTATTGACGTGAAGAAGACCTTTTATGATGTATAACCCTATTGATAAACACATTCAGTCTGTGAATGATTGTAAACAGTTTGTTTATATATTATAAAAGTACTCTTATATGGAAGAATAATTATTTTTGTATTTTTCACTTTCCATTGTTCTACAGATTTGTCCTTCAGGTGTTGCCAGTAAAGAATCTTTCATAGGAGTATATAGAAGATTTTTTCCTAATCGTGGTATGTTTATATAATATTATATTACTGGTTAATATTTATATAGAAGTTATGCATAACCTGTGTAATATATATTCACTAATTGTGGGCATATGATTATTTTCATTTTATTTTTGGCAAAATTATAAAAAAGTTACATCTAGTAGGAAGGAAAGGCCATCAATTTGATGACTGGATGATATGGACAATGATAACTGCCCACGATTGCCCTGGTACGACTGAGAGTGAGGAGAATCAGCTCTTCTTCTCGAAATGCTCTCAAATGGCCACGCGTCTACAGCCACTGACAGGGAAGTTCAACTCATTGCCTTCTCGTGGCAGTAGGTGCTTTGTTACGACATCGAGAGGACGGAAAGTGAAAATCGGGTGGTGGACACGGAGATTTCAAATAGAGGAGTTGGAAAACCCTGATTCCAAATCAATAGTGCACATGGGCTCCAGTATCCTGAAAGAACAAATGATGTATGGACCAATCATTGGTTACTGGCTACCATGGACCTGCATCTCCTTACATTGGGAATTAGATCTTTAGGTCAAAGGTTCGGGGTGTGGCCACCTAATAAAACAAGCTGCTTCAGTTTTGCCACCCAGACAGTATCCTAGCCCTCACACAAATCGAATGATTTATATGGCACATACCTATATGGTGCCTCCTTATACCATGTTTATGTGTTTAGACAAATAAATACAATTTCAGTCGAATTTGCTCATTTATTGTACAAACTATATAAAATCATAGTTCACTATTCTTTTGACATAATAACCTAAACCTTTAGTGATTCAAGTCAATGAAAGTGGGTGTTTTTGACTGAAACTGTTTCCTATGTACAAAATGTACAAATATATTGTTCTTGATGCAATTACCTTATTTCTAGTAGTTGAATAAAATTATAGAATATACTCAAAGTATATTCGCTTGTTTTAAAGAACTTTGAATTCTGCTTTGTCCATTGATTAATATGTTAGATAGTTGGATGTAATAATTCGAAAAACATGTATTTAGGTTTTGTGATGGTTGGTGTTTATTAGCTATGTTTATCCGGAATATTTAGGAAACTATTGTTCCCAACAAGATTCGGCCGCGACTATAAGTTATGGACGATCTTTGAACAAAATCTTGAGTGACCTTGAGGAATATTGGCTAATCAGCAAACAGTCAATATAGAGTAAATAGATATTATACAAAACCAAAAAAAATAAAGTGGATACACTTCTTATACATGGTTCAAAAACTTGTCAAGGTTAGAAAGAAGTTCAGAGGTTCTAAAATCGTATTGCATGCAGTAGAGGAAATCATCCTTATTGTAACAGAATAGTTGGCCTCTGGAGGCATGATGAAGTCGAAAAAACTTTTCCAGCCTCGACCACATACCTTCATTATTGTTTGTGTGTATTCCCGTTGTTGAGTAAACAAAATGCCACTTGTGGATAATGACACGATGCACATAACCAAGCCTATTTAGGAGTCTGTAGGCTCTCCAAACATCCGTATATATTTGTAGTACCTGGCTGCAGCTAGTGTTACTGGTACTTTTATTATCCATTTCGCAATAATTGTCATAATTTGCCTTAGTTATGAATCACATATAGGTTTTTCATCACGAACTGACATCAGCTATACTCTATTTGGCTAAATGAATGAAATACTTTCGCGCCAAAAACCAAGATCTATTACCTTATCTCCGATTGCTTCGTCAGCCGTTTTATTTGTTATAGCCTCTCAATTATCACGTTTTGTACAAAATTCCCTATGAACCGATCGTACATTAGCATCAAGTACTGAAGTCGACCCTATGACCTTGAAATCCCTTAAACCCTTCTGATTGGCTCGTCCATAAATTATAGTCTCTCTAGAACTTCTTTTCATATAGTGATATTTAAAACCATTTTACTTATTCACCTTTTTATGTTCAAATACCTTTTTAAAATACCATGTAGTTTGTCTTTTTCTTTTTAAATATCTAATTAAAACCTTCGTAAAACTTCTAGAAAAAATTGTTTGAAAAAACTATTGACACGTTTTAATTTGAACGGTTTGAAAATTTTTTTCTAAAAAAAACCACCCTAAGATTGTACATGACAGTTAACAATATGTACATTTCAATGTCATAATAACCTATTTGATATGTTTGAACATAATCATACTATATATTACATATATGTACTAGTTTTATGGTGAATGAGAACACAGTTGGGGATAATGAATTTACTATTTAGTACAAAACTATAGAATATCTTCATAAAATGTAGAACTTATTTACTTACTTACTTACGCCTGTTAATCCCAATGGAGAATAGGTCACCGACCAGCATTCTCCAATTCACTCTGTCCAGGACCTTCCTCTCTAATTCTATTCAATTGTTGTTCATTCTTCTCATGTTTGTCTCGATTTCTTGGCGTCATGTGTTCTTTGGTCTTCTTCTTCCTCTTTGACCTTGAGGATTCCATGAGATGATGTCTTACAATGGAGTTGGATGCTTTCTTCAATGTGTGTCCTATCCATTTCTAGCGCTTCTTCCGCCTGGAGCTCCTCTGGAGCTACTGCCAGTCTCTAACCCGGGTACAGAAAGAGGGTTGGGCATGGGTTAACGAAAATATCCCGTGGAAAACTTACTTACACCTGTTACTCCTCGTGAAGGAGCATAGGCCGATCACCAGCATTCTCCATCCAACCATGTACTGGGCAATCCTTTCCAGCTCCTTCCAGTTGTTATTCATCCTTTTCATATCTGCCTCTATCTCCCGATGTAATGTGTTCTTTGGCCTTCCACCTTTACGCTTACCTTCAAGATTCCAAGTTAGGGCTTGCCTCGTGATGCAGTTTGACGATTTGCGTAATGTATGTCCTATCCATTTCCATCGTCTTTTCCTAATTTCCTCTTCAGCTCGAAGCTGGCTAGTTCTCTCCCACAAAAGGCTGTTGCTGATGGTATCCGGCCAATGGATGTTGAGTATCTTGCGCAGACAACAATTTATGAATACTTGCACCTTCTTGGTGATGGTTGTTGTAGTTCTCCAAGTTTCAGCTTCATACAGTAGGAATGCCTTGACATTCGCAATGAAGATTCTGACTTTCATATTGGTTGAAAGTTGTTTTGAGTTCCATATGTTCTTCCATTGTAGGAATGCGGCCATTGCTTTGCCAATCCTCACCTTTACGTCCGCATCTGAACCTCCTTGTTCATCGATCATGCTTCCCAGGTATGTGAGTGATTATATATCTTCCAGAGTTTCGCCATCAAGAGTGATTGGATTGCTGTTCTCCGCTTTGAATTTGAGGACCTTAGTTTTCCCTTTGTGTATGCTGAGGCCTACTGATGCAGAGACTGCTGCTACACTGGCTGTCTTCATCTGCATCTGTTCGTGTGTATGCGATAGAAGGGCTAGGTCATTTGCGAAGTCCAAATCGTCTAATTGATTCTGAGCTGTCCATTGTATTCCGTGTTTTCCCTCAGATGTCGAGGTCTTCATAATCCAGTCGACCATCAGAAGAAAGAGAAAGGGAGAGAGTAGACAGCCTTGTCTGACTCCGGTCGTTACTTGGAATGCATCTGTCAGCTGTCCTCCATGCACAACCTTGCACTGTAGTCCGCCGTATGAGTTCCGGATAATATTGGCAATCTTCTCAGGAATTCCGTAGTGTCGAAGAAGTTTCCCAAACGTCCTCCTTTCCACATTGTCAAATGCTTTTCATAATCAATGAAGTTGATGTATAGTGACGAGTTTCACTCAAATGACTGTTCGACGATGATCCGTAGTGTCGCAATTCGGTCTGTGCACGACCGCGTGGAAAACTAACTCGTAAAAAAACGCTAATCATAAAATGTGGAAACCATATAATAAATGCTTCATTTGCAAATCTTCCATCAACTGTCCTTTACATTCCGTTTAATTGTTTCAATTCACAATTCTTTTCTATTCCCCTTTCTGCTTTCTTCAATTCGATCTTCTTAGCCTTGTGCTACTAGTCATTTAACTTTTGATTGATGTTACGTACTAGTTATGTCTGTTGACAGATATAAGTAGCATACATTACAGTTTTAATCACTTAGTAAGTTAGTTGAACCTCATGTAAAACATATTTTTATTTCAGTTTCAAATTTATTTTACGGGTGAAGTTTCCTTGTCTCAACCTGGAAAAAATGTATACCTTACTAGTACTAGATGTGGTATATTGTGATCAAGGGAACTGAATTAATAAAACTGTTGATCAATCATGAGTGATCTATTCTATAACCTCTGTGGTTGCAAAACATCATGACGTTCTTTTAAAATAATGACGGGTCATGGTATACAAATGAGAGACCATTAGAATTCAAAAATTACTTGCACAAAAAATACTGAAAAATCAGGTGCTCGCTCCATATATTGTAGAAACTGAACATGAACCAATGGGATGATAAACATTAAAGCCGATATATTTTGATTTAAGAATAGTAGAAATTAAATTAATTTTTCATTTTGAGGTTATGGAGATGGTTAAATTTCATTGAAATCATGGAAGCTAGTTGTAAGGCGTCGTGGATTGATTGGATTTAGCATATTAACACCGTTAGATGCCAGATCAGTGGTCTAGAGGTTAAGTGTTCGCATGCGAGATCTAATGTCCTGTGTTCGAATCCTGCGTGGAAGATTATGGATGGATGGTGATGAGGAGTCCCATACCAGAACGAATCGGCCGTCCAGTGCTTTCAGGTTTTCAATAGTGGTGTAAAATTGATTGGTTCATGAATTCAATGTAACTAATTTTTTACTAAGAAATCAAGGAGTTTTTTTCTATTTCAATATCTGTTCATTCCCACAAGTAAAATGAATATTTTAAAACAACTAGTTTTAAGTCATTATAGCTTTTGAGGTTACACTAAGATGATCCATCCGATATTCGAGTGATTCATTTTTACGTTGATTTTAAAACAATATATTAAAGATATTTAGCAATAATGTCATTGAAACGCTTATGAAACACATGCTAAACGGGATACTTCATTAAATCTCTATTCACACAAACATTAAGGCTACGAAAGTTTCTTTGATTTACCATGGTAGTAAACTCGATTGGCAACATTGTTTATTATGCAACTATTTCAAATAAATAGATCGAATTATTATTATTTTTCAGTTACAATGAAAGTGATAGGGTCTCAGATTGTAAAGCTGAATGATGTGAATTCAGAAACCAACAGGTAGCAAACGTTCCTCAGCTGATTCAGGCACGTTCTGCTGGTGATCAACAAGTACCACGAAACTTAGGTTCCGAGTTACCTCTTGAATAGTTCCAACTGCTTAGCAAAGCGCGAACACTTCAAAATTAAGAAAACTACGAGGTCTACCAAATTTCATTAGAAAAAGGAAGCTTGTAGCTGTAAGTAAATAAGAATATTTGATCACAAGTGTAAATATATAGTGAATGAGAACTCAGATAGGGAAAACTAATCTATAGCTTCGTGCGAAATACACAGTGGTTTGATAAAATATGAAAAAAACGTATATTAAATATATTATTTGCATATCTTTCTCCATTTGCCCTTCAATTACTCTATCATTCTTCTGATTCTGTTGCCATTTCAACTGCTACCTGTATCCCTTCCTATTCTCTTTAAATCAATATTTTGTTTGTAGGCACTGCACTTCCGATTGTGAGCACATACTACTTATTCTTTATTCTCTTTCTCTTTTTTCTGGTCTTCTTAACCTTCTACTGCCAGACATTTCACTCTCGATTGATGATATATACTACTTATATCTGTCGACATCAGTAGCACACACCACAATACTACTTATATCTGTCAGAATAAGTAGCATATATCTCTAATACATCATTAGTCAGTAATGGATGAAAGAAGTAACTATCAAAATTCATATTAACTTTTATAGAGTCTATTGATGACGTTGATACATATATTCTTTCTTTGATTTCAGCATCTAGTGCTTATGCTCAATTATGCTTTCGAGTTTTTGATCAATGTCAAACAGGACAATTAACATTTGAGGTTAGTTAGTTATTTAATTTTAAAAAATATTCGAATTATTTTAAGTTGTTTTGATCACTTAATTTCTCATTTGGTAGTCTTACATTGATTTATTTGAATAACATATATTATCTACACAACTATAGTTAGAAATACTTTACCCTTTGGTATTTGTAATAAGGAGATTCGTCTAAATTTAATCGAATATATTCACAGTATTTGGACGTTGAGTAGATGTAAGACATGTAAGAGGAAGAATGTATTTGTAAAATCTCAGTGAATGAATTTGAAGTTAATCCAATTTTCGCTTGGTAATGTTTGATATTTCTACCTGAAGTATGTGTTGATGATATTGTTCAGAGGAACAACAAAAACTCTACAACAAAACTATCCAGCTCAAAGAATAAAGCTTCATCAAAACCTTTTACAATTAGCAGACATTAATTTGTTAATATCATTGATGAACACGGTGGATCTGATGCAGATGTGAAGACGCGGATTAACAAAGCAAGAGGAACATATCCACAAGTGAAGAACATTTGGAACTCAAAACAACTGTCAGTCAATCAACACCAAAGTCTGAAATTTCAATACAAATATCAACACAGTTCTACTGTATGGGGCGCCAATTCGGAGAATTACGAAAGTCATCATCTAAAAGATACAAGTGTTAATTAAAAGTTGCCTACGTAAAATACTTCGGATCCGTTGGCCAGACAATATTAGACACTGATAACCTACTGTGTGAGAGAACAAACCAGATTGCCATGGAGGAAGAAATGAGGAAGAAACGCTGGAAGTGGATAGTACACACATTGAGCAGAGCACTCAACTGCGTCGCAAGGCAAGCTCAAAGAAGAAGAGGAAGATCAAAGAACACATTACGTCAAGAAATGGAGACGTACATGGGAAAAATGAACAATAATTGGATAGAACTAGAAAGGGAGGTCCAGGACAGATTGAGTTGGAGAATGTTGGTCGGTAGCCTATGTTCCATTTGGAGTATGTAAGTAAGTAAGTGATTTGTTAACATTCAAGAAAAGCTAGTAAAGTAAAACAAGAATGTATACGTGATTTTAACAATATGCATCTAATGAATTGATCACGTTTGAACATTTTTTTCTAACATTCAATTTCATATCTTATAGTTCATAAAGAAAAAAGAAAATTGAATCATAACGAAGTAAATAATGAATGGTATGAAATACTAAGTTAGATGATAAGTAAATCACCTTGATTTTTTATAAATCAGTAACTAGTTGGTATCGAAGTGATTATTAGTAAATTTGTTACTATGTAAATAAATATTTATTTTCTTAATTAAATCTTATATAATTAGTTTACCGAAGAACTGCTTAGCAATACTTAAAGTAAATTAGATATGATTAAATAAATCCAATTTGTTATGTATATTTTATTTGTAATTTAATGTCTTCCTGTGAGATGGCGGAGAAGGATGATTTTGATGGAGTTTTGTTCTCTCAGCTGGATGGTTTGGTCGTGCAGCTTTCATTGTTCTTCTGAAATTCAGATAGAAGTTTGTGCTGATGATGTCGTTCAGAAGAACGATGAAAGCTCCACGACCAAACCATCCAGCTCAGAGAACAGAACTCCATCAAAATGTTTTCCTGTTTATGACATGAAGTAACCTTATCAAGTTTAGATATAAATGGATATATTATATGGAAATTTCCAAAAGAATAACTAAAGTATAGTCAATAATGATTATTGATATTCTGCTTGAATAACTGGGCTACATGTTTCTGGCATTTATATATTTCAGCAAGTTATCTGTGGTTTTTGTTTGTTTTAACGCATTTTTATGTCTGTTCATCGCATAACCTATTCAGGCGCGTTTACGAATTCGGTTAGAACCTTTCGCTGTACAGGTTACCAAAAATTATTTATTTATTTATTGATTTTAACACATAAATATTGGTACAAATGAGCACTGAATACATATGCGCTATACAATTCACTTGAATTGTGTATAAGCTGTGACACTGTCCGGGTGTCCAGACAGAAGCAGGTGGTTTTCTTAAGGGGTCACACCCCAAGCATTTACCTAAAGATCTAATCCACAAAGCAGTGTAGCAACGTAAGGTGATGTAGTTTCATGGTAACCAGTGACCTACAGTTGGTTCATACTCCACTTGTTCCCTCAGGATCCTGGATCCCACGTGCACCATCGGTTTGAAATCAGTGTTTTCTAATTTCCCTAAGTGGATCCTCCGTATCCGCCAACCCGGTAGGACATCCCTGACAAAACATTACTAGCAGAGATATCGTGATGGCTGGTAATATTCATTGAAAAGAATGGATATTATCCAGATGTCGATCCCTGAACTGCTAACATCTACCTGGTGATCATTAAATATTTATCATCAGGATCGATGAAGAAATAAGAAAAGGAAACTTGCTGAGATACTTTGTGTTGAGAATTCTATATTGTACTAAAAATATAATATTGAATAAAGCCTTTAATAATAATAATAATAGTAATAGTGATAATAATAATAGCTATTTCAGTATTTATTATTTCTAAATTATATCCATTATTTTAAAACTGAATGATTACTTACTTACTTACGCTTGTTACTCCAAATGGAGCATAGGCCGCCAACTAGCATTCTCCAACCCACTCTGTCGTGGGCCTTCCTTTCCAGATTTGTCAAATTTTTCTTCATTCCTCTCATGTCTATCTCCATTTCTCGACGTAATATGTTCTTTGGTCCTCCTCTTTTTCTTTGGCCTTGAGGATTCCAAGTGAAGGCTTGCCTTGTGACGCAGTTGGGTGCTTTCCTCAATATGTGTTCTATCCACTTCCAGCGCTTCTTCCTGATTCCTTCCTCCGCTGGGATCTGGTACGTTCTCTCACACAGTAGGTTGTTGCTAATAGTGTCTGGCCAGTGGATTCGAAGTATTTTGCGTAGACAACTGTTAAAAACTGAATGATTATTGCATAATAATGTTTATATTTGTTTAGTATTAGATACTGTTTGTATTATGTCAGTTAGATTGATCACTAGTCTTGAAAATTTAGCCTTATATTAGATATTAATTACTTACGCCTGTTACTCCTCGTCGAGGAGCATGGGCCAACCACCAGCATTCTCCATCCAAACCTGTCCTGAACAATTCTTTCCACTTGTTTTCAGTTGCTATTCATCCTTTTCATGTTTGATTCCGATTACCGACACTATGTGTAATTTGGCCTTCCACTTTTCCATTTTTCTTCATGATTTCAAGTTAGGGCTCGGCTCGCGATGAAGTTTGGTGATTTCCGTATTGTATGTCTCATTCAACTCCATCGTCTTTTCCTAATATCTTCTTCAATTGGAAGTTGGTTTGTTCTCTCCCACAGTAGGTTGTTGCTGATGGTATCCGGTCAACGGATATTGATTATCTTGTGTAGACAACTGTTTATAAATACTTGTACATGTTTGATGATAGTTGTAGTAGTTCTCCACATTTCAGCTCCTTGCAGTCGAACTGTCTTGACATTTGTATTGAAGATTGTGACTTTGATATTGGTTGACAGACAATTGTTTTGACTTCCATATGTTCGTCAACTGTAGTAATGCGGTCCTTGCTTTCTATACATTCTACCTTTAAATATGTTTAAAAACAAAGTAATTTAGATAAAATGAAACAAATTTTACAATTACCTATATTAACTATTATGACATTATCATGGTTATTTACAGTTGAATTCGATTAATGTTGATAATTTAATTTTAACACTAATATTTATTTGGGATCATGAGCGGATTAGTGTTAGATCATCATTGAAAACCTGAAGCACTGGACGGTCGTTTCGTCCTACCGTGAGACTCCCCAGCAGTGAGCACCCACGATCCCGCTCGTGTGATTCGAACCCAGGGCCTTCAGTCACGCGTGCAAACGCTTAACCTACTGGACCACTGAGCCGGCATCCAACGGTTAGAAAATTTTCGGAGTTCTGGTGAGAAGCCGTGACCAGTGGAGCTAATCCGTGTCGGGTAGAAACAGGTATCTACCTCAGTACAATAGAAGATGGTCGCGCAACTTCGTGGATTGGTTGAGGTTAGACATTAACACCAGTGGTTCAGTAGGTTGAGCGTTCGCGCGTGAGACTGAAGGTCATGGGTTCGAATCCCGCGAGTGGGATCGTAGACGTACACTGCTGAGGAGTCCCATAGTAGGACGAAACGACCGTCCAGTGCTTACAGGTCTTCAATGGTGGTCTAACATCAATCGGTTCATGATCTCAATCAAAAACTTAACAATCTCCACAACCCTTAAATTGATAACTAATATTTATTATAGATTTTTATCAAGTCTTGTTTGTTATTAGTTTATATATATAAATAACTGATTATAGACTTTTCTTTTTATTCTATTCAACTTTATATATCCAGCAATTTGCCTGTGGTCTATCACAATTAGCAAAAGGTTCAAATTTAGATAAAATTAAATGGATATTTAGTTTATATGATATTAATGGAGATGGTTATATAAGTAGATCAGAATTGAAAGAAGTTATACAAGCTATTTATGATTTACTTGGTGATAAACTACTCACTGGTAACATTGTACAAGCTATTGAAGATAGAGTCAATACAATGTTTAATGTAAGTTAATAATTCTTTAATTAAAAGAAGTATATCAAACAAAGTACTGATTTCTTTATGTAATCTATATCTTGTTTTTAGATAGAAAGACATTGAATGTATGTAAATAAAGCAATACTGGACAACTGTTCTTTATTCAAATATAAAAATGCCTGTACACATCTATCTTTTCTTCAAGAACCGAAGCTAGTACTGAAACAATTGGCTATTATATTAAGTTATTGGTTTGAGTTAATCAGGGAAATTATTTTTATTAGTTCCATAAAAAAATTAATGAATTAGAGAGGGGTTTTGTGGAGATTGTAATAATTTAACAGTTGAAATCATGAGTCAGTTAAAGCTAGACTAGTATGAAAAACTTGGAAGCACTGGACGGCCTTTTTATCCTAGTACTGGACTCCTCAGCAGTGCGTATCCACAATCCCGCCCCGTGAGATTCAAATCTCAGACCTATCGGTCTCGCGACAGTTGCTCAATTTCATCGATTGGTTGAAGTTGTACATTAACACCGTTGGATGCCAACCAACTCAGTAGTCTAGAAGTTAAGCGCTCGCGTGCGAGATCTATAGGTCTTAGGTTCAAATCTCGCGACGCGGTTTCATGGACGCGCAATGCTGACGAGTCTTACACTAAGATGAGACGGTCATCCAATGCTTCCATATTTTTTTGATGGTCTAGCTATAATTGACTCATGAATTCAACTAGTAAATACATTAATTCTTTATAAAGACAACAGTTTTAAATTCTAAACGAAACAATTAACATTCGGGATAAACTAAGATTTTAAATGAAAATTGATTTGGGAAATTCAGAGAGTTTTAAAAACATTGTAGGCTGTGTTTCGGAGGAGAAAAACTACTGATTAACTGATGTTGAAATCATGATTCAATTGAACCTAGACCTCCATGGAAGACTTGGAGGCACTGAATAGCCGTTTCGTCCTAGTATGAGACTCCTCCACAGTGCGCATGCTTGACCTCGCCTCCTGAGAGATTCGAATCCAGGATCTACTGGCTTCTCTCGTGAGCACTTAACCACTAGACCACTGAGCCGGCATCCAACGGCGTAAATGTCTAGCTTCAACCAACCCACACAGTTGCGCCACCGTACACCATTGTCTTCAGTGAGCTGATATTTCACAACTATTGAAATTACTAAAATCTCCACAAACCCCTTCTGATAATAATCATCTGCTCGCTAGCGACTGACTTCAAGCAGCATTTCATGGAGGTCTAGCTTCAATTGATTCATGATTTCAACCAGTGAAATTTCTGAGATCTCCACAAAACCCCTTCTGATGATATTTTTTAAACAATGGGAAAGTTTATTTTCTGATCTGATAAAATAAATAAAAATATAGAATAGAATATACAGGAACATTTTATGAAATAAAACAATGTATTTAAACAAGATACCAGATGTTATACTACTTTATAATATTTAGTTAATCAGTGTGGAGATTAACAAACGTTCAAGTTTTATAAACAATGATGAATAGTGGTTAGTAGTGGAATACAGAGTGCACGTTTCATCTTATTCGGGACTTGTCAGCTGAATATATTTGCATCTTTGAATGGAAGTTCACTTTGGGACTCGAACCCAATACTGTTCATTTCACGTTATCCAATTACTTACCGAGTTTGGATAAAGCTTGTGATATAAGGTAATATTGAAACAGACCACTCAAGATGCTTATATGCCAACAAGACACTGACCAATTGCAGATTGAAACAACAATAGGAAGATACAAGTAAACAAAACTAAGTGGATTTAAACTTTCAAGTACTAGTTATAATGTTTATGCTAAACAAAAGTTGTAATATTTTAAATACCTTATCGCTATTGGAAACGCACCAAATTTATATGACAGAAAATTTAAAAAAAGTTCATCAATTTAAATAAATATCTGAAATCCATCAACATAATTAACAAATTATCAGTATAGAGTTGTAGAGATTATTAAGTTATTGATTGAGACCATGAACCGATTGATGTTAGACCACCATTTAAAGCCTGGAAATACCAGACGGTTGTTTCGTCCCATTGTAGGACTCTTCAGCAGTGTGCATCCACAATCCCACTCGCGGGATTCGAACCCAGGACCTTCATCTTTTCGTGTACTCACTCCTGAAAAGTCCTATACTAGAATAAACCGATCGTTCAGTGCTTTTAGGTTTTTTCATGGTGATCTAGCTTAAATCACAATTAAAAATAAAATTTTACTATATTAAGAACCATACCTAAGTGTTATATCCGATAAATTGCATAGGAAGAGATAACAATAAATCTTCGAAGAGCAGTAAATCTCAGAAAGTTTACATTGTAAGGGTTAAGCGATTTGATACAAACCAATAAATTACAATATATAACTACTTAGTTTTCTAAACAATCATATTACTTTAACTCTGTTTATGACAGTTGAGTAGTAACTAAGTACATGAAGAGATATATGATATTGAATGATTTTGTTTCCATAACAACTATCATATTCTTTACATTTTTTTTGTTTTTACAGAAATATGATCTTGATCATGATGGTAAAATATCAAAAGATGAATTTTTTAGTGTTTCTACACAAGTAAGTTTGTAGTTTGTGTTTGTTTTGAAAAAAAATTTTTTTTTTATTTTTCTAGGATCCTGATTTTATAGCAAATTTAAGTTTATTCGATACAGTCACTTAATCAATATGGAAGATATAAAACTATTATGATCTTTAAATGATCATTATCATATTAATCAATCAATAGGAAACACTTATAAAATGATACAATGTAAATATCAAAATATGAAGTGATTAGAATAAAACATGGAACAGTGAATGACCCCCCTCCCCACTGCCACCCAAAAAGAAAATTATTCTTTCAGACATTGATACACTATTACATCAGATTACAGACTACACTATGGTTATATTACATAATCAAATAATATTTCAACTTACTTAGTTGAATGCCGAATCTTTTCTTTTCTTTTCATGATTTCGTCAATGTTTCATGTAATTGAATGAAGAGAAAAAAAATTATTTTATGAAAACTTATGTCTTCTGATGTTCTTTTTTTAAGTTTCTCCTTGTAAAATAAGGTTAACATTAATGGCATGGTGATTATGATTCCCTATCACCGATTGATGAGAAAATTTTAGGGTGTGTGATTAACAAAAAATCGTAGGAATTAGTGATTGGTGAACTTGTTTTGAACAGTGTGTGCTCAAGTGATAATGAATAAACATTTTTTCACCTGTAATAATTTGTTAATTGGAAATGGATTTTGTGAATATTATAGTAATTGTAAGAGTTGAATTCATGAGTCAATTGAAGCTAGACTACCATGGAAAACCTGGAAACACTGGAAGACCGTTTCGTTCTATTGGGAGACTTCTCAGCAGTGCGCATCCACGATCTTGCCTCGAGAGGTTCGAACCCAGGACCTATCAGTCTCGCATGCGAGCGCTTAACCACTAAACCGCTAAGCCAGTTTCTAGGTTTTACATGGTGGTCTAGCTTTAATTGACCCGTGAATTCAACTATTAAATTACTATAATATTCACAAAATCCTTTTCTGATTATAATCATTCAATGCTCGCTAATAATGGTCTGCAAGTGGTACTTCATGGAGTTTTCATGAGAAGCCGTGACCATTGGAGTTCAACTAGGTCTGTTGTGAGATAGTAACTCGCTGAGGACAATGGTGGATGTGTTGTTCAGTTTCATGGAGTGGTTATAGTCAGACTTCTATACCGTTGGATGCCGGCCAACTCAATGGTCTAGAGGTTAAGTGTTTGCTCGCGAAACTGATAGGTCCTGGGTCCGAATCTTGCAAGGCGGGATGGTGGATGTGCACTGTTGAGGAGTCTCACAATAGGGTCAAACGACCATCCAATGCTTCTAGGTTTTCCATGATGGTCAGGCTTCAATTGACTCATGATCTCAACTATTAAATTTGTTAATTGGCTGTAAACGGTGCATCTTTCTAATCTGATTAGTTCAAATCCAAATAGCATCAAGTGCTTTGATTAGACGTTATAATTTACACTTTATCATTTAAATTTTATTTCGAATAATAAATTCTGTCTGATTGTTCCGAGTTTTGATAAACAAAATTTAATTCTTAAAAAAAAACAGACACCAGCTCTATTTGACTGCCATGCTCTATTTTCCTGTAAATCAGGATAAACGTAGAAGTGGAACTGAAGTTGTTAGTTTTAGTGACAAAAAAATAACATGTATATCATTAAATGAAAACTGGAGAAAAACTGATAACTGTCTCTCTAATAGTTGATAATAGTGATTACTGAACTTGAAAGATAATCAAATGTTTAATACTTAATTACTTACTTCCTTTACGCCTGTTACTCGTCGTAGAGGAGCGTAGGCCGCCTACCAACACTTTCCACTCAACTCTATCCTTCCCAGTTCTTTCCAGTTGTTATTCATCCTTTGCATATCTGATTCTATTTCCCGACGTAATGTGTTCTTCAGCCTTCCACTTTTCCGTTTCCCTTCAGCATTCCAAGTTAACGCTTGTCTCGTGATGTAGTTTGGTGATTTCTGAAATGTATGACTTATCCATTTCTATAGTCTTTTCCTAATTTCCTCCTAATGTTGGAGCTGGTTTGTTCTTTCCCACAGAAGACTATTACTGATGGTATCCGGCCAATGGAGGTTGAATATTTTGCATAGACAATTATTTATAAATATTTGTACATGTTTGATGATGAGTGTAGTGGTTCTCCACATTTCAGCTCCTTACAGTCGAACTGTCTTGACGTTTGTATTGAAGATTTTGACTTTGATATTAGTTGTTAGATAGTTGTTTTGACTTCCATATATTCTTCAATTGTAAGAAACCTAATGTATATACTACGTCTGTTATGAAGTTAGCTTTTAAGCATTGATTGTTCATTATAATTACATTGAATAACTCGAAGTAGATTTAATATAATGAATAAATGTATTAAATTAAATAAACAAATTAATATTTGGAATATTTTAAGTAGTATATAATTAAATATGCTAAATATAGGTTTATTGTAAATAAAATATTTGCAGTGTAATTAAGATTTCACTTCAGAAATCAATTGAATCAAGGAATTTAATAATTTTGAGATGGTGGACAAGATTTGTGAATGATTTTGATGGAGTTTTGACTTCTATATGAAGTTTATGCTGATGATGTCGTTTAGGAGAACGATGAAAGCTTCACGACAAAATCATCCGGCTCAGAGAACAAAACTCCATCAAAATATAATAGTTTAGCTGAAACAGTTTATAAAATGAACTTGGATCATATGATTTTAATATTTTGTAAATTCAGTTAATTGATCAGTTATGTAATATCATAATCACATTGAAAATTTACTCTTACTTAAAATGGAATTATCAATAGGGTATAGTGAAGATTGTTGAAGTTTATCAAACTCATGAAATGATTCGAGTTAGATGATTTGAGTTAGAAGAACTTAGATCCTTATTCCTAGTAGTAAGTGTTCATGACCTTACCACTTTGGATCAAAATCAAGAGCTTGATACTTGCTGAAGTATGAATTAATCCCAGAGGACAAAAATAGTGAAACTGAGTTTATTAATAGTGTTAAGATTTATCACTATATCATGATACTGAGTATTATCTTAAACAAGATGCACAGATTATTCAAGGATCTTATAGATCCTTGAAAATAATCATAATTTAATCTGAACTTTTCTCATGACTACCAATCAATACAACACCCTTTTAATCATTAAATAGTGGTGCACATTATGATACAACTTTCTCATGTATATGTATGCTATCAAGTTGAAACTTGAGTTAAAAAACTCATAACTATGTCATTGTTGCCATTCAATAGATGACCATTTATATCCATAAATAGTCATTGATGTTTATTTATTTATTTATTTGAACACATAAATATTGGTACAAGAGGGCACCGAATAAATATGCGCCTCACAAAACAATGGGAATTTGAAGAGGAGAAGGAAAAAAGGTAAGCAGCGTTAAAAAAAGAGCAATAACGAACAGAATAAGGTAAGATAACGTAATAATAATATAATAGTGGGCGTGACGAAAAGGTACAATCAGAAGAAATCTTTTAGTTAAGGAAGAAGCAACCACTTTTTATGAAGAAAGTAAAAGAAGGTTACAGCAGGATCGCCACTGGCTTCTATTCTGGGCCATATTTGATAACGTCTCTAGCCACTGTGTTGCACCATCTCTCGGACCCCAGCCAGGGAGTCGTGAAGGACCAACACAAGCCAGCCCATTGCAGCTTTCTTTCATACCACGACAACATGTCATACACTGACCACCTTTCCGCTTTTTCCAACCAGTCTCAGCGTCGACAGATAATTCACGACGCGGAATTCTCTGAGATGACATTCGTAGAACATGTCCATACCACCGAAGTCAGCGTTTCGAGATGGTGACACCAATTGAATTGTCGTCTCTGGACCCGAACACACGATGCCGAACCTGTCCATTACTAACATAGTGTTGCTACTGGATGTCAGCAATCCTTCGGAGACAGTGATGATTGAACACAGCGAGTCGTCTAACATCTTCAACTCGGAAAGGCCAGGTTTCATAAGCATAGAGCAAAACTGCTTTCACCGACGCGTTGTAGATCCGACCTCTCACAGACAGACTAACATCACGAAGGTGCCAAAGGTGGCCCAGATTGGTATAAGCCGCTCTGGCTTTCAATATACGTGCATTGATCTCATCGCTCACGCCACCTCATTATTGTTTTCTGTCAGTTGTTTGAATAAACTAGGCAGGATATACAGTTTATACCGCATTCATTTTATCGTTAATTATATCATCAAACTTTGTTCATTCAGATGTCTTTTATATTTCATCTGGTATATTTGTGAGCCATTCATGCTTACAAAAATATAAATCTATTTATGTCCATAAGAAAAATCCAAACGCTCATCTCTAGATTTGACTGACTTCATCACCTGTGTCCTTTAAATATATAACTTATAACGTTACACTGAACTGACTATTCAGTATGAAAGTAATTACATAGAAATCTTTTATCAAATTTCACTGAGATTTTCTGTAATTTTGTATTTAAATACATACGATCGTCCCACTTGTGTTCTCGTTCGCTACAAGATCATCTGAATATTTCGCAACTAAACAAAAATAGTTGTATCAGAAATGATTTTGTGGATATTATAGTAATATTAATAGTTGAGATCATGAGTCAATTGAAGATAGACCTCCATGGAAAACCTGGAAACGCTGGACGACCGTTTCGTCCTATTGATAGACGTCTCAGCAGTACGCATCCACGATCCTGCCTCACAAGGTTCCAACTCAAAACTCATCAGTCTCGCGAGCAAACACTTAACCACTAGACCATTGGACTGGCCAGTATCCAACGGTATCGATGTCTAACTTCAACTAAGCCATGAAATTGAGAGACACATCAATAATTATCATACATAATGCATGATATCTAATAGTTCTATAATCTTTCTTCAATAGATTTATCACACTAATAGTTTCTTAGTTCAAATATTCATTGAATATACTACATTTCATACTTATTACATCAAGTACTTTTTTTACCATCTAACTAAAATCTTGACAAACAAAACTATTCTAAACCCTACTTTCTTCTCAAAATGAATAATCAATCTTTTATTCATGGATCCAAAACAAAAAACAAAAAAAGAAAAAAAAGAAAAGAAAAATGAAGTCTAGTAACTAATACATATTGAATTCATTAGACCAATTAAACTATTCATTATTTGTCTGGAATATATAAATGTATGTGTATGTATGTGGGTGTGTATTCTTCTTCTTTCTTTCTTTCTTTACATTTTCATTTAAGCATTTCGATTTAAGGGTACTTCTTATTCACAACGACTGAATGTGCTTTGAAAGAGGATTATATGTATATGAAAAGAAGTTTTCTTATGAATGAAGAAACAAAACAAAAAAATTATGTTTTTCTTCATTAAAATAAGGGTTTATGGAAGTTATATAGTAATTTTATTGATTGAATTCATGAATTGATTTAAATTAAACTACCCTAGAAAATTTGAAAGTACTATACAGTTGACAATAGTCATTGAGATATGATACACAGTTGTTTCGTCCTTGTATAGAACTCCTCAATAGTATGTATTCACGATATATTATTATTATTATTAGCTTTATTCAGTATTAAAATTTTGGTACAATATAGAATTCTCAGCACAAAGTATTTCAACAAGTTTCCGTTTCTTTTTTCTTGGTCGGTTCTGGCGATAAATATTGAGTGATCGCCAGTTAGATGTTAGCAGTTCAGTAAATGAACATCTGAATAATGTACATTCTTTTTGTTGTTTATTGCCAGTAACCATATTGTCTCTTATTGAGCTGTTTGTAACTTTGACAACGAAAGGTTGCACACTTTTCAGAAACGCAGCAGAATATGTTATGCGATTAATAGACATAGAATCTCGCGGGGAGCGGGATCATGGGTGCGCACTGCTGAGGAGTCCCATACTAGGATGAAACGGCTGTCCAGTGCTTCCAGGTTTCCAACGGTGGTCTAACATCAACTGATTCATGATCTCAATCAAAAATAGATAACTTGTTGAAATGTCTAGATGGCAGGAATGGGTAGCCCAGATGCTCAAGCATGCCGCTTATAATTTTTATTGTCTATTATTATACATAGTTACAGACTAATAAAGAAGTAAAATGTTTCCTATTTTTTTATATTTTATAGTAAAATTCAATTTATCTTCAGTCAGTAAAACAAAACAAAAAAGTTTTGACATTTTAAATGGAATTTACTATTCAGTACTTTGTATAAGGTAAATGAATTAAAATTGACTAGTGGTTAATCAGAACAAAACTATAATATCTGTATGGTATTCATAATATAGTAGTGAGTAATTATAGTTGTGTTATGTGAATTAATTGTGAAGTTCATTTAGAACGAATGTTATTCAAATACGGTGTTGTCACTTGACAAGGTTAATAACCTACTGGGATCAGTGACTATTTCAATGACTGTTAGTAATTTTTTTTTATCTGCAATATTTTGTACATAAAAGCATCTATTCTACTGCACAGCTGTCTTGTAGATTGATATAAGTTCAATTGGGAGATTTATGTCTCTTAGGTAGCCCTCTATCAACCACATTGTATGATTGTAGATCTTCTATCTAGCAAAATTCTCTTCTTACATTCTAACAATCGAAGATGCTTTCATCAAATCATACAACTATTATGATTGTGAATGCCCACAAATGCTCTGGTACGGCCAAGAATGGGGAGAGTTCACTCTCCCTCTCCAAATGCTTTCAAGTGGCCATGTGCATACAACCACTAACAGGGAAGTCCTACTCACTGCCTTCTCGTGGTGAAGATGTTGTTCGCGAAATTGAGAAGAAGAAAAGCAAATGTCCGGAGCTTTATCCGGGTCGGTGGATACGAGAATCCAACTAGGGGAGTTGGGAAACCCTGATTCCAAACCAATGGTGCATATGGGCCCTAGTACTCTGAAAGAACAAATGGTGTATGGACCAGTCTTTGTCCCCGGCTACTATGGAACTGAATCTTTTCACGTTGCTCTACTGCCTTGTAGATAATATCTTTAGATCGAAGGCTACGAGTGTGGGCTTCTAAGTAAACCACCTGCTACGGTTTGGACACCCGGCTAGTATCCCAGCCGTCACACAAATCGGAAGATTTATGTGGCGCATATCTATTTGGTGCCTCCTTGTACCAATGTTTATGTGTTTAAATAGACAAATAAATATGTTTGTTTACCATTTGTTGAGTTATTTATTGAAGACCAACTATTTTGTTGCACCACTGATGAACTAAAAAGTTGGTTTGGAGCGAGCTCACATTCAGATAACCAATATAATGATGAAATTTCATAATAAAACAAAGCCTAAAGCCTATCGCTACAAATCCAAATCTGTTTGAATAACAGTCACTCTGAAGCTATTCATGATCAATTCGAATATCAGTTTTGCTGAATACAAATGCAGATTTTGTTGAACATCAAACTACTAAATCAAAATGATTAGATAATTCCCGATTTCTGCATTATGGTAGCGACTATATATGATGATTTGCAACTAGTTTACCATTGAGGCTTGAAATAAAGAGCTTAGTTTTTGTAACTTATTGACAGATATGTATTTTGAAAATAATAATTATCAAATTCATGCCAGTTTACAAGCATGATCAACTTGATATAAATAGTTAAATTAAATATAGAGAACAAACATGTGATATAAGATAGTTTCAAGTTTACTAGTTCAAAAAATTGCTTGGATAGTACATTTATGGCATATATTACAACAATGGATAGCCTGTTGATTTATGAATGGTACTTTCAAGGTCATTTCCTGTGCCGAAACCAATTAATTATAATCATCTACAACTAGAGAAAGTAAATTGGAAATAACGAAAGCAATAATTACTTTGACCATTCAGTTAGTCAGGTCTATCATAATGCATGTGTCATGTGATTCAGTGATATACTGTTCATGTCAGATATTATTCAAATTAGTTAGCGCTGCCAAGGTCGGTTTTAACGTAAAGTAACAACAGGTAGGTGGTTTTACTTAATGGCTTCTGTAAACATTTAGAGTTTCTATAGTCTCACATGTGGAATAAGATACACATACAAGTGCATTTTTGGAGGCGCAGTAAGCAGCAGTGCAGCAAACAGAGTATGGAAGTGATTTTATCTTGCAGATAGATTGTGGTGGATTATTTCGGAGGCTGGAAAATTTACAGGATGTAACGTCTCTGACTGTGAATCTGGGTGATATGGGATCGAATCCGTCAGGGAGCACCAGTTCCCTCAAGATTACACGTACACCTTGTTGACGAGTGCCAGGTAGGACGAAACATAGGTCCAGGGTTTCCTGTTGACTACCTCCAATCACCATCTTATCTCAACATAGTGACGCAATGTCGAGTCACCTAGACTAGTGACCATATTGCAACTTGGTCAGTATGACTCGATCTGCACTAAGAAGGACCCGACATCTATCTAATTGACCACCACCCAGTGATCAATCAATTGTATAAACATTTAGCTGTATTAAGGACCATATGCCATTTCGAGCACCATTGTGCCACCTTGTTAAGCTTTATGCTGATGTAATTTTGCATATTTTTCAACTCATGAGGAGAAAATGAATACACTACTTGAAGATCATCTGCATACAGAAGGGGCTTACTCACACAAAAACATTCACAAAAAAACCCAAAACGATCAAATGGCCTAAGACACTACCTTGTGTTACTCCAATTCTGTCAGGGACCGAGTTTGATAAAGAAGGGTTAATTTTAACTAATTGGTATTGGTGGCTGATCAAGGAATTCAGTCAAGTAAGCAGAGGGTTTTGGACTCCGTAAGATGCAAATTTGTCTATAAGAAGTCGGTGGTTAACCATGTCGAAGGTTTCAGAAATATCAAAGTATAGCACTAAGACTAGATATCCTTGGTTACGTTGAGAACAGACTAAATTACTAATTTTCAAGCATGTGAAGGAGATAGATTTCATTGAGTTACTATTCACGCACATGACTCTTAAAGCAATGCCATTAAGGAATTCTTTACCATTTACAAAAATACCACTGACAAGGTCTCTTATAATTTTAAAGTCGTATATAAAAGTGCTATTATGCAGGATGCATGGTATATCAACATTTTGAGTTGTTTTAACGCACTTATTGAAAAGGAGAATTTAGTTTCATACTTTTGAGCTGGTATTAAATGCTAACAGTTCCTCATTAATGGCTTTTAACTTGTGCTTCTCTTAAATTTGGTTAAAGTTTATGTGATGTGTTTAGAAGTTTGGATTGAAATTTCTTTCAAGGCTTATCTGTAATGTAAAAGGAAGTGATGTACAAATACTTAGGATTCGTACTCATGCGAGCCATTTTCAGAGAAACTATCAGCGTAGCTACTAAGATCTTTTACGACTATGGTATATACACAGATTGATTTCTGAGTAGTGACCAACCGCATGCTTGTTATGTTACATTATGGTCAAATTATCTCATCGCATTTGACTATTGTTCTAATGTTTACATCATCCGAAACAAGACTCGAGAAGGTAAACTAGTCTCAATAACCTGAAAATAGCTATATTTCCAGTTATACATTTGTATTTTTTATTATTACTTCTAACATGTTTTATTTAATCCTACCAAGGTTTCTAAGTTTAGTTAATTGCATAAATTGAAATTTATCCAGTGACATATATATATATCATAGTTGTAAGAATACGTTTATCTAGATTGTTCAATCAGATTACTTACTGGAGCTAACAGCAAATGCTTATAGGTAAAAGGAATTAAATAAAACAAGAACTTATCTGTCTTAAGTATGATTATCATTATCTCTATTATATAAAACTTTTTTCGAATACATAATAAACTAACAGATTTCTATTTCTGTCATATCTAGAGCTAAGATTCTTATCATATCGCGAACACTAGAACCTTCTAAGTTGCAAATTACAAGAAAGAAGACAAGTGAATGGAATGCTATTCCACAACAGTGTCAATTATGGTATAAAACTGTCAGGTATTAATAATTTTTAGTAAAACCCAAATCATCATTATAGTCCTCTAATCCGTATACAAGGGGGTTATTAGCATTTATCTAATAGGGAAGCTACGTGTAGGGATTCTGGAACATTCTTCCAAAGATGATTGGATGAAATATCTTCGGCTCTTTCTGAGCTTCTTAGCGCTTCTTCGAGTTCAACTGTGGGCCGTCCTCACAATATCTTTTCAAGTAATCATTCAAAAAACATCCTCGCATTTCATTAAATATCGCTTGTGTATAATAGGTTAAAGAAGTGTTGACTACAAACCACCAAATTTGTCAACCTTTCATCTATGTAAAGAACATCTTATATTTAGGTAAATAACAAGTGTTCTGTTTTTATCTAACCATCATAACCATTATAAACAAAGATGGTTGGTGGCTAACAGTGGAAATCAAGACGCGCATTTTATCCTGTTTGGGACTCATCAGCTGGATGCACCTGCACTCCGGGACACGAACCCAGTACTGTTCGTTTCAAACGTCATCACCTTATCCACTGGGTCGTGATAGCCAATTGCTAATGCAATGGGATGAAGTTTAAATTCATTCAATGGGAAGATTCAAACAAACAATACCAAATGAATTCATCATCACAACCATTCATCTTGACCGAAAAAAATCATCTTATTTGTCGTCATATAACAGGTACGGTTTACTCATGAGTCAATGAATTCTTTATCTTCATCAGTCACAATTACATGTACTGTAAAATGTAAATGACAAAGAAAATTAACAGCAATAAACATTTGCAGATTCATATAATAAAAATCAATCTCTATAGTTTATATCATTTCTTAAGTCGTTTACATAATTAACAAACATAAACGTTTTAAATGAATTATTTGATTGTGATCAAATGTAAATATCATTACACTTGTTCAACTAACCTAATATGTATTTCATTTAACATATTTGATATGACAAGTAATGATGGCGGTCTGTTTGAATATCTAAGCTACTTGTTCCTGCAATCTAGATATTTCAACAAGTTATGTGTTTTCTTGTTTGTTTCAACAGATCATTATATCAATTATTTACATAAGCTATTCAGGTGCGTTCATGAAAAGTTTACGACATTTCACTGTAGAAGTTACAAAAGAGCACAATCGGAGACATCATGATGGTTGGCAATATGCATTGAAAAGAATGAATAGTCAGTTGTCCACTTCTATAATGCTAATATTTATGTTATAACATGTGACCGTCGATTAGAGGGCAAAGAATTATCAACCGGACCAAGGACGCGTAAAACACGTGCGAGCAGCCTAGAGTTCTGATTGGTCCTGCTTTCCGCCTAGCCCAGCCAGTTAAATCCAGAACGCCAATCTCAGCCTCTGCAATATGAATCATTACATTTCAAACATACTGAGTTTATATACCAATCAAACCGACCACAACGTACCCATAAAATATGAAACAACATTTGTACAAGAATTAGTCAGATGTGGCTGTGAATGAGGGAGGTATTAATTAATATACTGGTTATAACTCAAGAATGGTAAAACGTATAATAATAGTTTATGGGGTCGAAGTAAAGCTTATAATAAGGAGAATATGAATATGCATAGTTTATTTAATTATTAATTATACAATAGAAATATACGTTTAGTATTGGTCCATCAATAGATCCCAAAAGTTACCATTCATTATTCTTGTCGGCACATAAAAATTTAACTGCAGATCACTCAATATTTATTGTCAATATCGATCAGGAAAGAAGAAACCGAAACTCAGTGAAATACTATGCTCTGAGTATTATATATTGTACCAAAAATCTAATATTGAATAAAGCTAATAATAATGATAATGATGATTTAATCATTTAGATTGAGCATGATATATCAAAATTGATATTTTCCAATCATGAATGACATGTATTCATGTCTTAAGGAAAATTATACATGTTTATAGTATTTTCACGTAATAAGCTATTGAATTATTATTGTTAAATACAACTTGATTCAATAAATTTTTGATTGAAATCATGAACTGACTGATGTTAGACCACTATTGAAAGCCTGGAAGTATTGGACGGCCATTTCATTCTATTCTCATACTCCTCGGCAGTGCGCATCCATGATCTGGCCTCGTGAGATTCGAAACCATGGCCTTTTGTTTTGCGCGTGAACGCTTAACCTCTGAACCACTTAGGTGGCTGGCATCCAACGGTGTACAACGTCAGCCAGTCCACAAACTTATGCGACTGTCTTCCATTGTACTGAGGTAGATACCTGTCTCTACCCGACAGGGTTTGAGCTCCACTGGTCACGGTTTAAAAGGCAAGATTAATTTCAAGGACTGGAAAGGCAAGGGTCGCATTTTTATAGTTTAAGAATATATGCAACTCAAAGCAACCGTCTATCAACCAATATCAAAGTCACAACCTTCAATACGAACATCAAGACTGTCCCACTATATTTAGCTGAAATGTAGTGAACTACTGCAACTATCATCAAGAAGGTACAAGTATTTATAAATAGATGTCGACGTAAGATATTCAACATATATTGGCCGGATACCATCAGCAACAACCTACTGTGGGAGAGAACAAACCAGCTTCCAGTTGAAGAAAAAGGACAATAATAATGAATAGGATTTACATTACGGAAATCACCAAACTGAATCACGAGATAAGCCTTAACTTGGAATATTGAAGTGAATCGGGAAAGAGGAAAGCCCAAGAACACATTGCGTTGGGAATCGGAAGCAGAAATGAAAAGGATAAATAACAACTGGAAAGAGATGGAAAGGATCGCCCAAGACAGAGTTGGATGGATAGTACTGATGGCTGGCCTCTTCGACAAGGAGTAACAGGCGTATGTAAGTAAGCTTTGAATATTTGAACATATATTTACCTGACTATCAGCTGATCATTGCAATTTTACCAACCTTGTATTAAATTTTGTGAATCACTTCATATTCTAAAGTAGATTAAGGGAAAGTAATCAATTTCTAGTTATTTCGATGGATCAAACTTAAAGTTTATTGATGTACACTCAGATTCCGTTGTTGTTTTACTGGCTTTGATGAGATTCTAACAGAATGCTTTTATCTAGGTGATTCGGAGTACTAGATTAGTCTAACTGAGAATACTTTTATCAAACATTAGGTTCTGTTGTTTCATTACGTTTAAATTCTTTGTAATGAATTGTTTTCTACATAAATAAATTATCAGGAATTGTTTATTTAAAACAAAAAAGGACAAAAAAGAAGAATATGTAAAAGTTACTTTGTTGATCCTTCATGGAATTCACAGCAATTAAGTTCGTAATAAATTTTATATATCAATATGGAAATTTGTGGAGATTGTACTATTTTTACAGTTGAATTCACGAGTCGATCTAAACTCTAGACTACCATTGAAAACCTGTAAGAACTGGATGGCCATTTTATTCAAGTAAGGGATTCCTCAGTACTACCCATCCACGATCTCACACGCGGGACTCGAACTCTAGACATTAGACTCATGACATCAATTTTTAAAATACTACAATCTCCATAAATCGTCAAACCTATAATATTCATGTGCTCACGAGTAACTAGTTTCAAGATGAATTTCTTGTAGTTCTAGTATGAAGCCATAACCAATGGAGTTCATTAGGATGGAGACAGTCATTCACTTCAGACAATAAATGAAGGTTCTCCTAAGATAATCAATCAATTGAAGTTAGACATTAAAACCGTCAAATGCTGGCTCAAAGGTCTAAAGATTACGCTTTCACATGCAAAACCAAAGGTTCTATGTTTGATTCCCGTATGCAAGATCTTGGATACCTACTGTTCAAAAGTACTATACTAGAACGAAACATTTGTCCAATCCTTCCAAGTTTTCAATAAAGATTTGACTTAGATCAACTCCTGAATCCAGTTATTAAAATTTTCATTAATTTATATAAACATGGAATTACACTTAATTAACATTCATAATTAGTTAACTGATACAATTATAAAACAGAAAGAAAGGAAAATATGTAACAAAGAATGATAAGACGGATACTTGAGTAGGCTTATACAATCTATTTATAATAGTTAACTAACTATTTGATAAAACAAAGGTGTTATTTGGATGTATCTTGTTTTTTATTATAAGTAAATAAATTCAATTCAATATTATAAATGCCAGTTTAAAATAATAATTAAACTATAGTAACGTAAATAAATTAGAAAAAAATATATTTAAGAGAAAAGAAATAAAATAATAATAATAATAATAATAATAATAAACAATTTGGTTGCTATGACAACATCTTTTGAAAAAATATTTTCTTGTTTCATTCAATTTAGATTATTTTTTTTTGTACTTACTTATATACGACAGTTACTCTTCGTTGAAGAGAATAGGATGATCACAAGCAATCGCCATCCAACTCTGTCCTAGGTAATCTTTTACAGCTCTTTCCAGTTATTATTTATCCTTTTCATATCTGCTTTCAATTCTCAACGTAATGTGTTCTTTGACCTTCCACTTTTTCGCTTCTACTTTAGCATTTCAAGTTAAGGCTTGATTAACGATGCAGTTTGTTAATTTCTGAAATGTACGTCCTGTCCACTTCCAACGTCTCTCCCACAGTAGGTTATTACTGATGATATCCGGTGAAGGGATGTTGAATATCTTGCGTAAACAACTATTTATAAATACTTGTACCTTCTTGATGATGGTTGTAGTTGTTGTTGAAGTTTCAGCTCCTTACATTCGGACTGCCTTGACGTTCGTAATGAAGATTGTGACTTTGACATTGGCTGAAAGTTGTTTTGAGTTATATATTTTCTTCAGTTGTAGGAATTCGACCCTTGCTTTGCCAATCCTCGCCTTCACGTCTGCATCTGATCCTTCTTGTTCATCGATGTTGCGTCCTAGGTACGTGAAGTATTCCACATCTTTCAGAGTTTCCCCATCAAGTGTGATTGGGTTGTAGATGTTATAGATGTCAAAAGTTCCTATTTCGTTGTCCTATTAATTTAACTCATTTCAAACTATCGGTATTTATTCATTTCAATTTAGAGTAGGGGGATGGTCAAAGAAAATTATATTATTTCAGACTGAAGGCCGTTTTTGAATCCCGAGAGCGGGATCGTGGATGCGCACTGCTGAGGAGTCCCACAATAGGATGAAATGGCCGTCCAGTGCTTCCAGGTTCTCCATGATGGTCCAGCTTCAATTCACTCATCGATTCAACTATAAAGTTACTAAAATCTCCACAAAACCCCTTCTCATAATAATAATAATAATAATAATAATAATAGTAATAATAATAATAATCATGATCGTCATCGTATCCTCACTATTAACTGGCTTCAAGAGGTATTTCCTGGAGTTCTAGTGAGAAGTAGTGACCAGTGTAGTTCACTCGGGTCTGTTGTGAGATGGTAACTGACTGAAGACAATGGTGAACGGTGGCTGGGTTCCGTGAATTGGTTGAAGTTAGATATTAAGACGTTTGGATGCCGGCTCAGTGGTGTAGAGGTTAAGCGTTGACGCGCGAGACTGATAGGTGGTGGGTTGGAATCTGGCGGGGCGGGATCATGGATGAGCACTGCTGAGGAGTCTGACAATAGGACGAAACAGCTGTCTAATACTTCCACGCTTTGAATGGTGGTCTAACATCAATCGATGCATGATCTCAATCAAAAACCTAATAATCTCCACAACCCTTATACTGACAAAATATTGTTTATTTCTTTGTTTTTTTCTAAACAAATTACATCCTGTAGAGGAACAAATATCTAAACTTAATTATAAAACTAAAAATGTTTTTAACCATAATTAAAAGAATTGAAATTTCGGTGGAGTTTTGTTTTCTTGAGCTGGATGGTTTCGTTGTGGAACTTTCATCATTTTTCTCAACGACATTATCAGTACAAACTTCGTGTAGAAGTGAAGTGCTCAAATTTCTCTATATAAGGCTCACAGCTTGTAAGCGAGAGGACATCTCGCAAGTTGTAGTAAAAACCCGTACTCATAAGAGCCAATCAATGTTGGGTGTATGACAGTTACACACTGAAGACAAAAGAAAGGTGATTGCGCAGTGTTGTGAACTTATTCGACTCCCATGCCTGGGATGCGAACAACTGAGAATTCCTATATTCTGAGGAAGCAGCTGTCTAGGGCTTCTAGGTTTTCCACGTTGGTCTAACCTGGATTGGTTGATGATTACAATAAAATTCAACAATCTTCACACTCTTAGTTTGATAAATAGTAAATTTGATCAATATCTTTCTCTTTTAAAGTTTCTAACTAGAAACAACAGGGGATTATTTTTTCATAAATTTACATGATTATTTAAGTAACAATAGTTCATTCATCAAATAATCTCTTAAGGTGAAAAGTAAATTACCTGGTCAAATCCATTAAACATATATATTAAAGTAAGTACAATGTTTTTTTATGTATGAGAAACATTGAATAAATAAATAAATAAATAATTTTTCTGGTAAAATTCACTTTCTGTATCTGTACAGCAACCAAAAAAAATATTTATTGGCGAGACCATAATTTATGGACGAACCAATCAGATATAAGATAACGAGTCATGAATTTTGGCGCGAAATTCATTCATACTTATGGCTAAATAGGGTTTTAACATTATAGTTGATGTCAGTTCGGGATGAAAACCTCAAATCTAGTTTTTAGTCATAACTATCAACTCTAAATGAGAATTCTAATTGCTTTATAACTTTCAGTCAGTCATTCAGTCATCAACAACGTAGAACTTCGTATGTACGTACATCAGTTCAAGTTGCCACACCACATTAGTACAGAGATGCAGTTGTCAATTCAAATTTCATAGTGTTAGAGGTAGAAAAAGTATAAGCAGTAATCGGAAACATTAGAGTTTGAAGATGTAATTCGAGCAGCATAATCCAGTGAAATAAATCTGAAGAGACAAAAAAACGACATTAAGAATTCAGAAAATTAGAATTTGAGAGAACACCTGCGCCATGGCAAACGATTTGGAACCATATTATTCAAGGTCTCTAACCATCAGTTACTAACGTCTCGCGGATTCCAACCGGTTAGTCTGCACCTACCAACACGAATCAGTCCACTTGTTAGTGACTTCATGGATTTGTGCCATGATTTTGGTCTGGCCGCCCCTAGCTTTCTTTCAACCTACTCCTACACTATGAAACATCGAACGTCGGGACAATCGATGGTTGGGTATACGTAACACATGTCCCTTTATAACCTTCATTTAGTCCTCATCAGTAGGTTTCACCTCTCAAGGTTACTTCAGCACTGCTCAAAGGTCATCCATAAATTCTAATCTCACCAAGTTATTTATAGTTAAGAAAGATCCAAAACTAAAACATACATCAATCCATACATATATACATAGCTAATTGTGTTGGGGACGTTGGATCCCCAAAACTCATATTTTGGAATTTTATCTTTGTGGAGCTTGTATGCAGATGTATGCTTGGGCATTTCTTACGACCTACGCACATAGTCGATTGACGAACTTATCGATGAAATGTTTAAAAACTTCCATGGCAATATCGATTATATATATATATATATAGTATAAATACGCATGATTTGTGTGCTTGATGGACCTGGTATTTTCTGGTTGTCTGTAGAATACACTTCCTACATCTTACAAAGACTTCTGGATCGAGTTAAGTGAGTCGGGGACAACGAACCAGTATAGCCTATCGAGTCTCTGAATCCTTGATTCTTCGTTCCGTTCCGAGTAAGACGAATCAGTAGTAGCATTCAAGTTTAACGAACATAACAAATTGAATACTAAACATTGAAAAATAAACATGATCATTGAATAACATCAACTTTGAATGTTACAAAAATGTCCATTAACGAAATATACATTTAGATATTGTGGCATTTAAAATCTTTTTCGAAATTCCCAAGAGAATGATTGAATAGAGTCTGAAAAAACAAAAAGAAACGGAAACGTTTTATGCTGCATGCAATTCCAGTTTTTTTTTTAAAAATCGATTCATTCATTTACATTAAACATTATCTCATATTCAAATGATCATTTAAATGAATAATTGTTCTATATACAATCAGCTTTGTAAAACATAATTGTCATAAATTGATCTCATTCAATAGACTAAGATGTGTAATCACAATTGATTGATCACTGGGTGGTGATCAATGTCATGCTTGTCTAGTCCTTATTAGTGCAGATCGAATGCTGTCGATCATTTTGCAATGTGGCCACCGGTCTAGGTGACTCGACACTGCGGGCACTATGTATTGAGATTTAGATGGTAGTTGGAGGTAGTCAACAGGAAACCCTGGACCCGGGTTTACATCTCAGTCCTACAGGAGGTTAGTCACGGCTCGTATAGCTCAGTGGTAACGTCTCTGACTGTGAAGCTGGGTGACACGAGATCGAATCCGCCAGGGAACACCAGTTCCCTCAAGATTACAGGTACACCTTGCTGACGAGTGCCAAGTAGCACGAAACCCGGGTCCAGGGTTTCCTGTTGACTACCTCCAACTACCATCTAAATCTCACTATGATGTGTACTACTGATATTGATAGATATAAGTAGTATGTATCACCAATTGAAAAAGAAATGTTTGAAGGCAGAAGGTTAAGAAAATCAAAGAAAAGAGAATGAGAGCAAAGAATGATTAGTGTGGAAACGAAAGAACAATGAAATCTGAAATGATTGATTGATATTTTGCAAATGAATTATTTATTGTATGGTTCTTAAATTTTATTAAGGGATTTTGTAATTTTATATTTAAATACATTCGATTGTTATCAGATGCTCACTAGCGACTGGCTTCAAGAGGTATATCCTGGAGTTCTAGTGAGAAGCAGTAAACAGTAGAGTTCAACCGGGTGTGTTGCGTGACATTAACTCACTGAAGACAATGGTGTATGTGTTGCTCAATTTGGTGGATTAGTTGAAGTTAGACATTGACACCGTCGGATGTCCGCCCAGTGGTCTAGTGGTTAAGTGCCCGCGCGCGAAGTCAGTAGGTCCTGGGTTTGAATCTCGCAGGGGGCGAGGTCGTGGATGCGCACTGCTGAGGAGTCCCACAATAGAACGAAACGGCCGTCCAGTGCTTTCAGGTTTTCGATGGTGGTCTAACATCAATTAGTTCATGATCTCAATCAAAAAAAATTATATTACTTCTCTAATGTTATGTATAATTTTGAAAAGAGCCAGGACAAAGATTCTAGCAGAATAGCATAAATTTCATTTTATTTCGTTTAGTTCTCATCAGCTGCTTACAGCCTGTGACATTTCAGGGTCATAATTACATAATGGATTTAAATTACTTACATGAGGAGTTTAATTGGAAGTTATATTAAAGACGCATTAGTATAATATAGCAAGGGTGTAGATAAATTTAATATACTGAATATTGTGAATTTATACCTTATGTAAAAGAACATTCTACAACATTGACTGTGATAACAGATCAAATGGCTAGAAACAAGTGATTACATAATGAGTAAACTCTGATAGAAATAAAACGAGTAAAGCTCAGTAAATAAGATTACTAATCTGGAAGGTAACTGAGACAATACTCAATGCAAGAAAGAGTTAAAAAAACACGTTTAAGATGCAACGAAGGAATATTTGTCACTAAGGCAAAGAAAGATTAATAACCATCTCCTTTTGAATGTATTGTAACTATACATGAAATAAATGAAACAGTGAAAGTATGTTTCATATCATAAATGATACGGAAAATTTATAATTAGAATCTATAGTGTTGATAGGATAAAGCTATAGGCCTGGAACACAAAGTTTCAATAAAAAAATGGATTAAGCCAAATATGTAATCAATCATACCAAACATTTGGAAATCGTTATTGATTAAAATCCAAAAAAATGATGAAATTGATGGTGGTTTCATACACAATAATGAGACAGTGATTTGAATACGGTTTGTAACTAATGCTGCGAATTACAATGAGGAGTCAGAATTAAGTTTCCTACCCCGAAATGATATCCTTTGTAATGTAAATATCCCAGAATCCATGTCCTGTTCTCATGGCTTAGTTTAATAAGTCATTCATTTCTCTTTGCTGTCGCCTAACCTGTTGTAGAAATTACGGTTCATAGGTCACTCCGCGGAATAGTCAAGCTTTATCCAAATACAAATGCTAGTAAGAGCTGTGTTTGAAAAACTAAACATGTGAATTAGATAGGTCATAAGTGTGGCGGTAGTTGAACAAGAAAATCAGCGCAACAGATCAGTACTACTACTTGATTTTATAGTATTCTGTTGTTATTGTTTATATTTTTTTACTGGAAATAATTTGTTTCGATCTATTTAGTAACCTATAACCATAATATGTTCATTGGGTTATCTAACCCTATTGATTGTCAATTTTTTTAATACTATGGATCAGTCCATTTTTCTAACACAAGCGCTGCAATATGCATATGTAAAGTAGTAGATACAACTAGTGATAACCAAATGACACTTTCTGTTTAAATTGAAATACCTAAGATAGTGCTTGTGTAATATATTAGATTATTGTTTGCTCACCAGTCGCTTTCAGCTATTTACAACGGAGTCGCTTAAAAAATTTTCAAGATCAAATCGTTACAAGGCAGATTTATCAATCAGTGAAATGAGCATTTACAAATTAGACATTAACACCGTTGGATACCGGCCAGCTTAGTGGTCTAGAGGTTAAGAGTTCGCGCGCGAGACTGATAGGTTCGATGTTCTAATCTCGCAAGGTGGGATTGTGGATGCCTACTGCTGAGGAGTCCCACAATAGAACAAAATGGCCGTCCAGTGCTTCTAGATTTTCCATGGATGTCTAGCTTCAATTGACTCATGATCTCAACTATTAAAATTTGCAAATTTTTCATATGTACTACATTACACTGATATTATCCGGCTTTATTCATTGACAACAAAATTCATCATATACCCATTACAAAATCTGCGATAATGAAATTCTTCAGGTGATTATATTTCTTTAGTAATTAATTTTGTTACTACGCTGTAAATGCTAAGATATGAGTTGTCAAAACAATAGTAGGATTCTTACAAGTAAAGCGTATCTGAAACTCAAAATAACGGTCACTTAACATCAAAACCAGAATTTTGATACAAACTTTAAGACAGTTGTATTAAAGAAACAGGAACTTGAAAAAATACCACAGCCATTATCAAAACAGTACAGGTACTAATAAATAACTACCTACGGATAATGTACCAGATCCATTGTCGAGAGGCCATCAGTAACAATCTATCCTAACAAAGAACAAACCAGCTATCCGTTAAAATAATGAAATTAAGAAAAGACATTGAAGGTGGATAGGGCATATTT
The DNA here is from genome assembly GCA_944470425.2 of Schistosoma bovis. Lineage (NCBI taxonomy): Eukaryota > Metazoa > Platyhelminthes > Trematoda > Strigeidida > Schistosomatidae > Schistosoma > Schistosoma bovis. Next base: position 39,442,482 of record OX103955.1, read on the forward strand.
TTTGGAAACTACTAAACCACCTCATGAGGCAAACCACAAGCTTAAACCTTGAGAACCAAGAATAACACTCAGCAGCAACTGTAAGGGAATTATTAGGACAGAGTTGGTTAAAGATTCATGATCGGTGGCCTATGCACTAAAGGGAGGAAAAAATTTATGAAACAATTCATTGTTCTTAGTTCGATTCAAATTCAAATTATTTGTTTTCTGACTAATTGTTTGTTATTCAGTTGTTAAGAAGATTTGTATTTTAAATAAAATCATGATTTATTTTATGTATCAGTGTTGTGATGACCTTCGAGATGCATGACGGAGTCTTTAGAGGTTCTGAAGGAGCCAAAGAGTTTTCCCCCAATCAGAACTTGATAAAGCTTTCTAGAATATCAACGTGGAATGCTATGATTGGACTGTAGTATAACTTACCTCCTTGTAGACTTGCTGAATTATAATGATAATATGACCAACGCTAATAACTATAAATACACATGTTTTTTCAATAGATTTTTTATTCTTAGCCAACACTCACTTCTCTTACTTTTCTTCTTTTTTCTGATTTACAACTATGGGGTCCTACCCGTTTATGTGCCACTAGTTGTATATCGTATTCTACGTTAATCAAATAGAGGATGTGTAGTGCGGCGTCGAGTCGCGGTTGACTACGATCACCACTACAGGAAGACTACGTACCAGTTAACCGATAAGATCCCCTGTAAGCCAAATATCAGAAGGCAGTTGATGGCTGTAGTCGAGATGTATTTGCTGGCGATCTCGTGGTATCGAAAGAATACCGAGATCGTACCAGGTTACAAGTGTGGTTACTGAGCGTAACCGAATTCGTGCAAGGTCACAATCAACGGAAGAATGTATGTGTTTTGGTACAGTTAAACAAACAAGTACGGTAAAACAATCACTGGTACAATTGGTTATAATAATAATTGTTAAACCAGTTGCGTTCTCTTGATAAAAGTTGGTCACTACAGATGTAACAATTATGGAGAGGCAGAAGTTATCTAATTGATTTTTATAAATCATCTCATTAATGAGTTAATAATGATTACCTTTCTTTATTACTAATTTCCACTATAATGATGTTTATAATAAAACTAAATGTAAAATACTTTCTTTAACAGATATTCATGTTGTATAAGATGAATTCTTGAATATTACAATAAAAGCCTAAACAGGAAGTAACTAAAATGGAAAGAATATAGACAGGTATGTGAATGTAAATAGAGATTTTTAAAAAAAGACTCTTCTGAATAGGATCATATAAAATCAATATCCAGTTATTAATTGATTATTAGGAGCAAACCAACAAAAAATGAAGCCTTTCAATTGAAAGATGTTTATAGGATAGTAACAATTATTCTCTCAAACTTTGTTTTGACGGAGTACTTTTAAAAATCTAAGAATTCTATATTACATCAACTCATATAAGGTGTAGTGTCGGTTATTATTTTAAGCCCATATATCATATTTTAGCATTCGGACAGCCTATTCTATTCATTCTACATGAGACACATTCTGACCTTGTTAATTATTCGCTTATCAATCTTGAATGTTTTTTTATAAACGCGTAGATGTGTGTACACTTCTTCTTACCCCATTACTCATCACATGTCTGTAGCTTACTTTTGTGTAACTATAACTATTGATTAACGCTTGGTTAAATGGGAGTTGGCTTACCCGCCATCTCCACTGTGCGTCGTTTCTCTTCTCTCTATTCCATTCGCATCATATACAAAATATATGTATTCACAAGTCCATTCTCGTTATTCGACTTATCTAAATCCGTTATTGACTAACGCGATTAAAGTCGATGATTATAAACGAGGATAGACGATAACAAACATTCATACGATCTAAATGGAGTCAGATCCACGGGCCACTAAATTGGTGAGCCCTTTCGACAACGACGACAAAAATAAAAGGCCCCACAAAAAAGGTATACACAAATGTTTTCATTGAACTACTTAGCTGAATACATTAAAATAATGAATTATATTATGAATTATTTACAAAATGTATGGTTATTAAATTGGATAATATGATGAAAATATTGTAAGACACTATATTATGTCACTATGTCTATCATGTTTATTTGAAAGTTTAATATCCAGTTAGGAATATTTCGTATGAAGTGACGTATAGCGACTACAGTAAGAAGGGCTTGTTATTGTAGTTTATAATATGTTTGTAACGTAACCAACTTGACGGAGAGGGATAGAATACTGGTTGGTGGTTTTCTTAGGGCGCTAGATCCGGAGCCTTTGGCCTAAGGGTCTAGTCCATAAGGTATTAGAGCAACGTCAGGAGATGCAATTCCATGGTAGCCAGTGACCAATAATTGGTTCATACACTATTTGTTTCCTTAGGATCCTGGAGCTCATGTACACCATTGGTTTGTAATCAGGGTTTTCCAACTCCCCTAGATGGATCCTCCATTTCCACAAACTCAGTTAAAGCGCCGAACATTCTCTTTATATATAGGTCATTTGGTGCTTACTCCCTTCAAGAACGGTTCTGGAATAATACATTACACTATTGCAAAAGAAACTGAATGAATTTTGTTTTTATATTACTATGTTTAATAAATTACGGTTATTATCAACTCTATTATAGATTCTCATTTGAAATACGTCATATATCTTTGATATTAAAAAGCCTTGAGATGTAAGTCGATAAAATGAGATCGGTTTTTTCCATTTTCTTTCTTTTCAATATCTAATTGCTAGCTACTTTTTAACATAAAGCCAGCATTAAAAATTTGGTTGTCTTTGGTGGGTAACTGACTTGCATCCAACATAAATTAGCTCCATTGGTTACGACTCTTTACTACAAATCCGGAAATTTCCTCTTGAAGCCAATCAATAGTCAGCACATGATAATTTTCAGTAAAGGTTTGTGGAGATTGTTGAAGACGGCCGTACAATGTTGTGAATTGATTGAAGTAAGATATTAACATTGTTGAATACTGATTCATTCGTCTAGAGTTTTTAACATTCGTATACGAAATCGAAGGTCTTGCATTCGATTCACATGTTCAGGACGTTGAATAAACACAATTAAAGAGTTCTACATTATGACAAAACGGCCATCTAATGCTTCTAAGTGTTTCATAGTGATCTAGTCTGGATTAATTCATGATTTCAATGAATCTCAACAATCTCTCCATTCACATACTGACTAGTGCCAATAAAAAAGATGATCATAATTATTATTTATATAAAACGATTGTCAGGGAAAAATTTGGATTCTTTTTTTGATAGTCATAATGAATTTACATAGTTCAATTTGTTTCTATTGAATCATAGTATATTCATTACTATGCTATCATTGTTAATTAATATTCTATAGGTGATTTAATGAAGCATAAAAGCTCATTTATCTCTAATCAGATTTTATAAATGAGTTTATACATATGGATTTACAAAAGGATTATCATATCTATGACAATGTAATCTCTTCAAAAATTATACAAGCAACTAATAGAAGATTTATCCAACTAGACAGTAATAGAAATATTGAATAGAATTAGACGATAACAGAGTGATTTCATAAAAGCAATAATAATAATAATCATTTATTGTCAGAAAGGGGATTTTGTGAATATTATAGTAATTATAATAGTTGAATTCATGAGTCGATTAAAGCTAGATCACCATGGAAAGCCTGGAAGAACTAGACGAATGTTTCGTCCTATAGTGGGACTTCTCAGCAGTACACATCCTTGATCTCACCTCATGAGATTTGAGGTTAGACATTAACACTGTTTTATGCCGGCTTAGTGGTCCTGGGTCCTGGGTTTGAATCCTGCGTGGATGCTCATTGCTGAGGAGTCTCACACTGAGACGAAACGGCCCTCCAATGCTTTCAGGTTTCCCATGGTGGTCTAACTTCAATTGACTTATGAATACAAATAATAATTTATCTAGTTGAATTTTCACTAAAAATTGGGAAGCACTGATATTGAAGTGCATACAAGGATGACTCAACCAAAGATCGAACACAGTACTTTTGAAGCTTTAAGTTGGTACTCATTGAATTCCATTTATAAAATCAATCAGTTCACAATACTACATAACTATCATCCATTTCTTATTGTGATATTCGTTTGAACTTCGATTTTGAACTCTAAGGAATTTGTTACTAGTAAAGAAATGATATTTTTTATTATAAGGTGTTGTATAGATTATTAGATTTATAATTTACCAACTTAGTAACTTAAGCACATCTCTGTTAATAGAGATTACATATTTTTTCCTCTTAATTTATATTAGTATGTGATTTAAGGATGGATATAGTAAGTAGTCAGGAGGTATCTGAAAAAGAAATTAGATTAGAGGTGGTCTTAGTGACCTGAGAGCGTGACCGCAGTGCCCAAAGGACAACTGCTTGAGGTCGGTCACACACGACCTTTTTGTGAGTAATTTTTGTGTTAGCTCCGTACTTGTTGAGACCTTACCGCTGGAGACAGATATCCGTGGGATAAGGAGAGGTGTGCATTTTTGGGATTGACCTTTTCTAATCCCACCCCTCCTTGTGGGAAGGCAGCATCACTGTCATGCTGGTTGTCTGAAGGAAACACCTTACTGCTGTCACACCTCTGTACAGTCAGCAGTGTGACTTCGCCTTCGGACCTTGGGTTTGTTGCTTCTAGTCTAACCGCTCTTCAATCGACCTGTCTGACATGGTAGGACCTTGAGGAACGGTTGTTCCAGCCAGTGTAGCTCGGTTGCTTCATCACGATGGACAAGCCCGGCCACCACGTCAAGGTAACAACAACGGTCGGGATATATAGTAAGTAGACACAACGTGGATAGTTTATTTAAGGGTAGAATAAAATCTGTTAGAATACATAAATACAATTAAGACTATTTGAGAATATTGAATTGGATATAATTTAAAATTCAGTAGTAAGGTAACATTTCAAGAAAAAAAATTTGACAAAAAAGATGGATAAGTTCAAAGAAAGTTTCAGGAATGTTGAAGAAACATAATGAGCAGAACAACTTTGACTTGAAAAGGATCAATGCTGAAGCAAAATGTCATCATATGTGTATATATATGGTCAGCTGGTGAATTGAAACCCTAAATATGTATGTAAATAAATTCAGATAACCAGCATGGATGAATTAATTGCTTATTAGTAATTATTGTATAATTGATAAGGATTGAAATGATCATTAATTCTATATTTGTTATCTATGTTCGATCATATACACTTGTTATTTATTCATTACATATTTAAATGTGGAACTCAAAATAACTGTCTGTCAATCAATACCAACTGTCTGTCAATCAATAATCACAGTCTTCAATACGAACGTCAAGACAGTTCAACTGTACGGAGCTGATAGTTAGAAAACTATCGAAACCATCATTAAGAAGGTACAAGTATTTATAAACAACTGTTCACACAAGATACTCAATGTGTGTTGATCGGATACCATAATCAACAGCTTACTGTGAGAGAGGACAAACCAAATTCCAGCTGAGTAGGAAATTAGGAAAAGACGTTAAAAGTGGATAGGGCATACTTTACGAAAACCATCAAACAGTATCACGAGTCAAACCCTAACTTGGAATGCTGAAGGGATGCAGAAAAGAGGAAAACTAGAGAGCACATCAAGTGGGGAATTGAAAGCAGATATGAAAAGGATGAATATGTAGTGGAAACAAGTGGAAAGAATCTACTCCGAATAGAGTTGGATGGAGAATGGTATTGGTCGGCTTACGCTTCTTCACCGGGGGTAACAAGCGTAAGTAAGTAAATTCTACATCTTAGAACTGAATAAATTTATAACATTCCGAATTTCGTATTTCCATGTCTTAATTCTAATCAATAATGTTAATTTGAAGATAAAAACATCGGTATTCATCACTGATTAGTTATAAAAATAAAATAATCATCAATTCAAATTTATTGTTTCAGGATTGTTCATCCCTGACTTATTTCAGTACTTTCTATACACTGCTTGTTGTATTGAATTCAGTGTACTTATTTAGGTTAGAAATATATATATATATATACATGCCCTGAGGTGTATTGATGAAAAGAAAAACCTCAGTTCCTAATCAGAATGCGAAATCACTATGCATGTTCGTTTTGACTTATGTTTTAATTATGATATAAGATGGTTATGATTAGTAAAGGATATATGTAGATAAATAATGAAATAGAAATCTACATATTAATATTTCTAATTCGAATAGTGAGTATAACATTGAAGATAGTAATCAATCGTGGAATACAGTTTTCATAAATGTCTAATTGAGTAGATAAATCATTAGTCAGATCCGTCATTTGACTTGTAATGAATGTGTAATTAGAAGGTGTTTTGTGGAGACTGAAGTGATTTCAATAGTTGAGATCAGGAGTCAATTGAAGCTAGACCACCACAAAGCACTGGACAGCCGTTTTGTCCTATTGTGAGACTCCTCAGTAGTGTACGTGCACGACCCCGCCTAGCAAGATTTGAACCAATGACCTATCAGTCTTGCGAGCGATCGCTTAACCATTAGACCACTGAACCGGCATCAACGGTGTTAATGTCTAATTTCAACTAATCCACCAAATTGAGCCACAAATCCACCATTGTCCTCAGTGAGTTACTATCTCACAACACACCCGGTTGAATTTCATTGTTTACTGCTTCTCACTAGAATCCCAGGATATACCTCTTGAAACCAGTCACTAGTGAGCGTATGTTGATCAGTTTCTGAAGGGGTTTTGTGGAGATTATAATAATTTCAATAGTTGAGATCATGAGTCAGTTGAAGCTAGACTACCATGGAAAACCTGGAAGCTCAATTGACCCAGGTCAATTGTGAGTTGGTAACTCATTGAAGACAATGGTAGATGTATCGCTCAATTTCTTGGATTTGTTGAAGTTAGACATGAACACCGTTGGATGCCCGCCAGCTCAATGGTCTAGAGGTAAAGCGCTCGTGCGCCAGACTGATAGGTCCTGAGTTGGAATTTATAGGGGTGGGATCGTGGCTGTGCATTGTTGAGGAGTCCCACAATAGAATGAAATGGCCATCCAGTGCTTTCAGGTTTTCCATAGTGATCTAGATTCATTTGACTTGTGATCTCAGCTATTGAAATATGTAATTCATACACTTAGAGATTAAATACTATCTGTACCTTTCTAGTTCTTTAATCATAACTTCTGGAAGTTACCTACGTTATTTGTTTTAGTATAACTACAGTATCTACCCAGGAGAGACCAACTTGTAATTCGAAAGAGTTGTAAAACATTAAATACCCGCTAAATTTTTCAATATTATATTGTGTAACAAATGTATTCTAAACTTATTACTACAACATTATGAAATTCTCCTATAAACCATAATGTAATGAATTCGACTTTTATGGTGGTCATATTTAGATACATCTAAGAAGTCTAATATTAAAAGGATATAACTATCACTAGCCTTCACTAGTTTCAAATGGTTTTCTAGCTCAATTAAGTTTATGAAATATTCTGTTTTCAAATTGTTTAGTCTTTATAAACTTTTCATACTAACATACCTACATTTCAGGATGGCTGTCTTTATTGTCTTTATGTTCTTAAGAATGGTGCAAGTCGAACTAATTCAGTTCATGAATTTACATAAGATATAAATAAAGCTTACCACATTTACTACTTAATAGATTTAGGTAGTAGTATAAATAAATTGTTTTATATTCCAACAATTCCTGTTCGGTGAAAATATTATAAACCTTTAGGTATATCTAAAACGATTTAGGATGTTTTTTGTGAATGTTTAAACTATAAACTAATTAAATAAAAATGATTCAATTGGGAAAATGAATCCAATGAAAATGTCTTTTCCTAATTTTTTCTTCACTTACAACCTGGTTTGTTCTATGTAACGGTATGCTGATGCTGATTGCATCTAATCAGCAGACATTGACTATCTTGCATAGACAATTATTTATAAATAATTGTATTCTTACGATGATGGCTGTGGTAGCTCTTACAGTCTCAGCTCTGTACAGTAGAACTGTCTCAATGTTCGTATTGAAGATTGTGACTTTGATGTTGGTTGGTATTTGTTCTTATTTTGTCGACCCTTACCTTTACTCCTGCGTTGTAGTATTAGTGATCCTGTCAGTTTGATACGCTTTTAGATATCTTCATTAATTACATGATCATTTTTCATTCTTATAAGAACTACATTCGGTTACTTCCCTGTCATTGCGGTCTTGATTTTCTCATTGATTAGTTTAGAGAATTTAGTTTCATCTGATAATCATCTTGTTATTTTGTTGACACAAATCTTACGATGTAACAGCAACAAACCTGTACCTTTATATGAGCGTCCTATATTCTCAGGTTTTTGTTGTTTCTAAGTAGTTTAAGTTGATTTATATATGTTCGTTTGTTAGAAGACATTTAGCTGTTACCTTTGTACTCACATACTATTTGCAACGTTGAAATTCTTGGTCAAAGACTGGGTTAAGACCATTTGTCTGTTTGATTAAACTTTCAAATTGAACATGTATATAAATTTTGTGAATACTTTTATTTATTTCACAGAATTTGTCTTCAACCAGAGACCTTTCAAGTGTATATTTCATAAGGATATTAAAGGTTAACCAAATATATAGATCTGTCAGGATTGATCTGAAATTTATGTTATATTTATGCGGTTTTTAAACTTTTAGTGACATTTAATATTCATTTTTTGTGTACGTTTGTCAATAACTATAGTAACATGTTCGATGAAAAGATGGTGACACAAGATCTTTATTGAATATTAAGTATTAATTCCTAATTATCGATTATATTTTGTTCATATCATTTTAGGAGATTCGTAATAAAGTTTCTTCTATGCTGATGTATTTTTCAAATAATAATTTATATTCTGAAAAATAATAATAATTACAGAATCCACGCCAGTTTACAGGCATGATCAATTTGATATAAATAATAACATTCGACGTGCAGAACAAACATGTGATAAAAGAAAGTTTTAAGTATACTAGTTCAGTAGTTGTTTAAGTAGTATATATATATTACAGCGATCCTATGCATCAGCCGGGAATTTTTAATATTTCTTAAATGGACAGCCTGTTGATTTATGAACGGTGTAATTAAGATCATTTCCTGTGCCAAATCGAATCAATGGGAATTATCTACAACTAGAGAAATTAAAACGAAAACAGAGAGCACGGAACAACAAAAAAGTAATTACCAAAATATATCAATCCGATCTACCTAAATGCGCGTGTTATGTGACACAGTGATATACTGGTTATGTTATTCAAATTAGTTAAAGTTGCTAGGGGCGGTGTTAACATATTGACAGCAAGTGGGTGGTTTTACTAAGGGAATTCACTAATAAAGATGGCTAAATATTTAAGGTTCCTAAAATATTACTTGTGGAATGAGATACACTTAAAGGCGCTAGACCATTCAATGCATTTTCAGAGGAGCAGTATGCATCGATGCAGCGAACAAATAATGGGAGTGATTTTATCGTACGGATAGATTGTGGTAGGTTATTCCAGAGTCTAGAAAATTTACAGGTGAAGTAATTCATATAAAGAGATGATTTAGAATGAGTTTGTTTCACTAGTCCCAAGGAATTACGGATGTAATAATGAGAGGTTTCTGCATATTGAATAGCGTGATCGGATGTAAACGATAGTTTATGAAGTAGTTTGAAGAAAAAGATAAGATTTAGTTTGAGTCTCCTTCTCCATAAAGGGTCTAGCCCAAGTTTATTGTATCTAGAATTATAAGTTAAGGTACAATCAGCTCCAAGAATACGAAGTGTAAATCGTCTCTGTATTGATTCCAGCCTTAATTTATCCTTTATGAGCGCACTGCTAAGAATCAACGTGCAGTATTCCAGAAGAGGTCGAGCACAAACTTTGTACATTAGAATACGTGACTCAATGTTGTAAAGATTTCGAGTTATGTAACCTATTAGACGTTGAGACTTAGAGGTCTGTTTTAATATATGTTCTGTAAACGACAGGTCTTGGGAATATCTAAGTCCTAAGTCTACTACTGTATGTAACCTAGGTAACACTTCTCCATTTATGGTAATGTCTAGGTTGAGTGATGTATTGCCGAAGCATATCCATCCACATTTAGCTGTATTAAGCTCCAGTTGCCATTTTAAGCACCACTGTGCCACCTTGTTAAGCTCCATGCTGATGCAATTTCGCACATTGTTCAGCTCATGTGCAGAAAATGAATATACTACTTTAAGATCATCTGCATATAGAAGGGGCTTACCGACACAAAAACTCACAAATATCATTGATAAACACTAAAAAGAGCAAAGGACCTAAGACACTACCTTGCATTACACCACTTCTAACAGGGATAATAGAAACGTTATTCAAGTGAAACTTTTAGGGTAAGGATTGATTTTTGTTGAGTTACTGAAAATACACGGGTCAATCTAAGCTAGAACACCACCGAAACCTCAGTGATCTAGAGACTCCTGAGTCCGAGCTCCGTGTTCGAGATTATGAATGCGCATTGCTGACGAGTCCTATACGAGAACGGTGCGACCGTCCATTGGTTTCAAGTTTTAAATGGTAATCCAGCTTAGATTGAGTCGTGAATTCAATCCCTATACTGATATTACCTTTTTCACTAAAAAAAAGAATTAGTTCTAAGAACAGCTTAAGTTCGGCCATATTTTTTGAATTTTGTTATGTTTATAAATTCTAAGCATCTCAGTAACTAAATATTGATACATTTTACTTGTGTATTATCAAAATGAATTATATGCGTTATCTTATTTTGGATTAAGTGTAAACATCTATGAGCCTCTACAGCACTACAGTACAGCCAAGTAAGGCTGTACTGTGCGACAGATTATAGAAATGACATAATGAAAATTATTTTTCACGTACCTTTTCAAAATCCAAATCTAGATTTCATGTGTCATTTATCATCGTATTTTCATGCTTTACGTTGTATTAAACTACAGAACTACTTAGTTTGAATTGTAATCCTGTTATTTTCAGAGTATGTTTGATCAATCCTGGTTACCATGTAGTGTTCTGAACTTCTGTAGATTTATTTTGGCCACAAAGATTTTAAGTTTGAATTTACGGGCACTGAAACTGATATATGAAACAAATATGTTATTCTACATATCAAATCCCCGTTGGCTAGGACGGATATAATAGTAAAGAACCCTATGTGGTACATTTGATTCAAATATATGTCTATCGCTTTTAGTGAATTTCGAGGAATGTTTTTCCAAAAGAATCAGTGAAATGAAAAATGAAATGTTAGAATATTCATATTTATTTTACTTTTTACCGCTGATTAAGTGGTCTGAGCAAGATACTTAATATCCATGGTTGGATACCATCAGCAGCAGCCTACTGTGGGAGAGAACAAACCAACTTCCAGTTGAAGGCGAAATTAGGAAAATATTTTGAAGGTGAGTAGGAAACACATTACGGAAATCAATTAACTGCATCACGAAACAAGCCCTAACTTCGGGTGCTGAAGAAAAAAGAAAAGGAGGAAAACTAAAGAACACAAAGCAATGGGAATCGGAATCAGACATGAAAGGGGTGAATAGAAACTGGGAACAAGTGGAAACGATTGTCCAGTACAGAATTGTATGGAGAATGGTGGTAGGTGGTCTATGCTCCTCTATGAGGGGCAACAGGTGTAATTAAGTAAGTAAGTAAGTACTGATAAAATGACAAAAATAGATAACCACGATACCTAATTTTAATTTTCAACTTCCCGTTTTGTAGTACATTCATCAAATTTACTCAGTCAAAGTCTAAAAGCATTTGTTTGTACATTAAAGAGAGCAGTTAAACCAATTAGTTAAGGAGCTCTGTAAAATTTAATGTCTTTACCAGAAGTTTACTGCAATTGTTTACTTAATATATTGATATAGGAGGTCAGAGAAATGTTTGTATTCACATTCATACAATAAATAGTGATTAAAACATCATTGTTTTCAATCAATCATTTGTTATCAGTGCGCGATAACTTTAGAGTGAATTGAATGACGCTGTTTTTCATCAGTTTTTCTTATATTCCTACTAATGTATAAACTATCTAATGTTTTTATTGAACATAAACAAACTATCTTACTAAATTCACTTAGTATTGTTTACTTGAATCTTCCCATTGATGTTTAGAACTGCAATTGATCAGTGTCTTATTGGCATATGTGCATCGCGTGCGGATTGCTTCGATATAGCCTTAAGTCAAAAGCTTTATAAGCAAACATGGATAGTAGCTAGCAGTGGAATCCAAGACACGAATTTCGTCCGGTTTGGGACTCTTCAATTGGATGTATCTACATCTCAGAGTTGATATTCACTTTGGAACTCGAACTCAGTACCGTTCACTTCAAACACCATCGCGTTATCCACTTAGCTACTGAGTCCTGATTACTTCTTGCTTGTGCAATGGGCTGAAGTTTAAATTCACTGCTTGCTACTACTGCGCAACTGTATTGCAGAGCTTTGAATCCACCAGGGAGCATCAGATTTTGTGGGCCTTGAACTTCCATTTAATTGACCTTTATTAATTTTCTTTTAAAAATTCCCTGACAAATATATGTGTGACCAGTTTGTTCAAAATGTATGCGCAAATACATCATATTTGTCAGATCAACTCCAACTTCTCATTACTCTATCGAGATTTATACAAGGGACTAATTGCTTCATACATAAGTAAGTTGCTAAGATGCCTTTTAATGAAATTCGTTACTTTCAAATTGAAATCGTTATTAGGTTAAACTATTTTAAAGTGACTAGATGGAAATTTTTACTTTCACCTAAAAAAGAAAAATATATAATTTTATCAGAAGTGGCTTTTGTGGATATTATTGTCATTTCAATAGTTGGGATCATGAATCAGTCGAAGCTAGACCAACATGGAAAACCACAAAGCACTGGACGGCCGTTTCGTCTTATTGTGAGACTTTTCAGAACTGCCCATCCACGACCGCGCCCCGCGAGATTCGAACCCAGGGCCTATCGGTCTTGCACGCGAGACTCATGAAGTCAACTGTTAAATTACTATAATATCCACAAAACCCCTTTTGATTATAATTATCGTATACTCATTAGTGACGATCTCCAAGATGTATATCCTGGAGTTCTAGTGAGAAGCCGTGACCAGTTCAATCGGGCTTGTTTTGAGTAAAGTAATTTGAATATATTACTGAAATGCTTTATTTAAGTAGGTAAAATGTTTTTACTAAAATAAAACTAGCATGAATATTTCTATTGTTAACTTTATACAGGATTGAATCTATCTTAACTGTGAATATGATTTGAACAGTCACACATAGTAAGTAAGTGAACCAATATATATACTGATTGAATGTTGTAAAGTTATCGGTGTAATGTTAATTTAATCGTAAGTGTTAATGAAATTCTACAAGTTAGATTAGAATGCAAGTACTAGTTTAAATGATTCAGTATCGTGTTTATTGTGTTCTGATCATTATCTAATTTTAGACAAAAAGACTACTATCTAGTTGTTGGGAGTCAAAATAAAACTAGATGACATCAAATTCAGAAGTATCAACAATCATAAATGAGTTGGTGTAATTCATGGTTTCAGAACTTACTCTTTAAATGCAACTTGATTTCTATTCATTTGGCTGAATGGCTCAGATTCCAATTCCACTTGTTATAAGATCTTAAAAACACATCAATGATAATTAGGATAACGAATCAAGTTTAAGTGGAATAGTGAATAGCAAATGATTACAATTCGACACTGTATGAGTCGAAATAGAATATGAAAATGATGTCCATATATAAACTCTTCACATTTTATTAATAATATTGAACGAAAACTACTAATACATAGATCTAGTGATACATTTTATAAGAAACCTGGTGTTTGTCCTAAAATTAATATAACTTTGAATACATACAGGTTTTCGTGATTGAAGGACGGATCAGATTTTGGAACTCAGACGTTTTTTTTTACATTTTTAGGGGTTCTGTGGTTTGCACCATTCATGTTACATTTCTCCAAATCAAAGATGAGTGATAATATTACATAGACTGTGCAATGAGACTATGAATAGGTACATTTTAAGATTATACATCAGTTTACAGAGAAAGCTAAATGTAAACATCAGTATTCACCCCTAATCTCTCTAAAAGATACTCATATTTAGCGGGTTATTTTTTATAGATATTAACATTTTACGGAAAATTTCCAGGTGACGTGATTAGTGTAGAACATAATTTTGTAAGTTACTTGACACAAAGTTATGCAACATTTCAAATGAAATGCATTTTACAAAGGGTTAGTAATTGTAGTTGCATCTAAACTGATAATAATCTGATGACATTCTACTAAATTATGGTGTTAAAATAAATCATAATGTTAATCTGTAAAAACGCTCTCGGAATAACTTTACTACTTGCTAGTAGTCTAAAACTAATTGTAAAATTAGTTATGACTTTTTTAAGCAAAAATTTATCTTAACTGTAGATAAGGTTATTTTGAATATTGTCTGACTAAACTTAGACGAAATTCGGTTTTTTCATTCAAACATCTTTTTCAGCTTGTAAATTTACATTATTGTTAGAATACGACAGAACTACATTTCATTCGTACTGACAAACTTTTAACATAAAAATCCGGAGTTCGAATCTCACGAGATGGGATTGTGAATGCGCACTACTGAGGAGTCCCACAATAGGGTGAAACGGTTGTCCAGTGCTAACAGGTTTTCCAAGGTGATCTAGCTTCAAATTACCCATGATCTCAACTGTTTAAATTACTGTAGTATTCACAAAACCCCTGCTGATAATAATCATCATATAATCACTAGTGACCGGCTTCAAGAGGTATATACTGGAGTTCTAATGAGAAGCAGTAAACAGTGGAGTTAAAGCAGGTCTGTTGTGAGGTAGTAACTCACTGATGACAATGGTGGATTTGTTGCTCAATTTGATGGATTAGTTGAAATTAGACATAAACATCGTTGAATGTCGGCCAGCTCAGTGGTCTAGAGGTCAAGTGTTCGCGCACGAGATTGATAGATCTCATGATCTCAACTATTGATAACAAAATATTAATTTATTCAATTAAAGTAGTAGTTAATTGGGAACATTTCACGGAGAAACGAAATGAGATAGCGTGATAGTATTCAACTTCTAGTTTCTTTGAAGATGACAAAATGTTCCTAAATTATTCTATATTTATCCTAAATATATAATCAAATTTAATAGGAAACATTTTCATTATTAGCTTATCTATACACCAAATTTTATCTTAAATATGAATCACAGTAATACATAATAGATCTACTCATATAACAATCATTTCAAGTAGTTGGTAAATATTTATCGAATTAGATTTGTATAAGCTCTAGTAGACAAACATATGACCACTCGAAAGGTTTGTTCTATTTCTAAGTTACTTGACCTAAATATTTTTCCCTGTTTTGACTAGCAAATATGTATTACACTCACTTATAAAAACAACCATGTCTCCAATGATACATATAACTCTTAATCATTAGAATCATCATACAATAATCATTTGAGATGAATTAACATTAACTTGAATTTTCTTTCTTATGGTTTTCAAATGAAGTTGGATTTCCAGAATTTGGGAAATTTTGAAGAGGTTTTAGTGAAATATTAGAGTCAGAGATTTTGTCTCGACTTCACATAATACGTGGTTTCAAGTGTTTATATCTGTTATGTATTTTCAAAGTATTTTAGCGGGGCCCTTCCCTTTGACATCAATTAAACAGCACGATGTTGTCGATGGGCACATCACTTTAATGGCCCGGGATCTGACTTCAATTAGGTCATATGAATGTTCGTTATTGAATTATTGCTGTCGAAATATATATGTCGCCTATCCTCGTATATTTCATCTGCTTACGTCGCATTGGTATATAATGGTGTTTTGAATACGTTTATTTTATACATTCATTGATCTGGATAGACAATTAGAGGGACGAAGCGAAGAAAGCGAAAAGAAGAGAGCGAAGCGAAATAATGTGCAGTAGTGAAGGCGTGTTAGCCAACTCGATTCAATCTAGCGTTAATATGTGTACATGCATAGGCTCATCTCAAAACAGTTAAGCAAATAGTTGACTATGTCAAAATGTGATTCACGAAGGATGAATAAATTGACCTATTCAAAAGTTAAAGTAAGTTATGTGGACTTAACATAGTAATCGACACTACAAGTTCTCTTAAGATTTGATATACGACTTCATGATGAATGCCAACTATAAAACTTGAAAAATAACTCGCTATATAAAATAACATAATACATGATTATACATTTTTTAAAAATATGTTCATCAGCCTTTAAAATAATATCAGAAGGGTTTTTGTGGATATTATAGTAATTTCAATGATTGGGATCATGAATCAATAGAAGCTAGACCATCATTGAAAACCTAGAAGCATTGAATGGCCGTTTCTTCCTACTATTTGACCGCTCAGCAGTGCGCATACGAGACCTATCCGTCGCGCGAGCGAACGCTCAACCTCGAGACCACTGAGTTGGCTGGCTGTTAATGTCTAACTTCAACTAATTCACGAAATTGAGTGACACATTCACCATTGTCTTCAATGAAGCAGGATCATGAATGTGCACTGCTAAGGACTCCCACATTAGGGCATCCAGTTCTTCCAACTTTTCCATGATAATCTAGCTTCAATCGACTCATAATCTCAACCATCTAAAGAAAAAGTAGTTAGTTTTCATTAATAAACAAATCCAATAGTTTATACAGTAAATAAATAAACAGGTGAATTCAATTAATCTATTTATTCAAAATAAACTTAAATTAAATTATTACATAATTGATTGACTGATTGAAATTTGAAAATTTAGGTGAAATTTTGTCCCAATAAGATTTTCTTGAATACTAATACTACTATTTATACTACTAATAACAATACTACTAATACTACTACTACTACTACTACTACTACTACTACTACTACTACTACTACTACTACTAATAATAATAATAATAATAATAATAATAATAATAATAATAACAGTAATAATGAAGAAACACTTTAAATGATTGACAAAACTTTTTATAAACAGAATTACATGATGTTATCATTGAAATTGTTATATTGAAGAAAACAAATTTTGATGACTAATATCATTTAGTGATAACAATATTAAAGAAAATTTGTTTTCTCTTTTCTTTTTTATTTCCCAAGATATAAATTTATATTTCTACATCTATTATATGAACCCATTAGACTGTTTTGTCATTTTCACTAAACTTCATATTATGATTGTATATAACCTAGTTTATATGTTAAATCAACCAATAGTCGATTGGTTGAAGTTAGACATTAACACCGTTGGATACCGGCCAACTCAGTTGTCTAATGGTTAGGCGGCTTGCGCACGAAATTGATAGGTCCAGGGTTCGAATCTCGTGGGGGATCGTGGATGCTCACTGTTGAGGATTCCCATACTAGGACAAATGAACGTCCAGTGCTTCCAGGTTTTCCATGGTGATCTAGCTTCAATTGATTCATTATTTCAACTATTAAATCAAATAGTCTTGTGGTGTATACTACTTATGTCGACAGATATAAGTAATATATAATACTAACAAATATAAAAAGGGATACATAATAGCAGAAGGCTAAGTAGATTGGATCGAAGAAAATAGGTAGGAATTGTGAATTGGAATGTAAAATACAATTGATCAAAGAATTGTAAATGAAGTACTTAATGTATTGTTCTTATATGTTATGAAAAATTGTTATATCTGGTGAACCTGTGTGCCCTGCATATTGGATAACGCAAGGATATCGCCAATCAGAGAGCAGGGAACTATCGATCGAACCAGTGACGTATGAAATACGTGCGAGCAGTCTAGAGTCCTGATGGGTCTCGTTTCCTGTCTAGCCCAGCCATTCAAGTCCAGAACACCAATCTCAGCCTCTCCAATATGAGTCATTTATTTCAATCATATTGGGTTTATATACCAATCAAACCGACCACAACATACCATAAAATAGAAAATAACATTTGTACAATATTTGACCAAAAGTGGCTGTGAATCAGGGAGGTATTGATTAATAGACAGGCCATAACTCAAGAATGATAAGTCGTATAGTAATAATCCATCGGTCAAGATAAAGCTCATGATAAGAGCGACATGAATATGAACAGTTTAGTTACATAACAATTATACGATAAAAATATGCTCATAGTATTGGTCCATAAATAGATCCCAAAACTTACCATTCATTATTCTTGTCGAGATATAACAAAAATATTCTGTAATTTTTTTATAAAATAGTAAATTGATTGTTTCCAGTTGAATGTTCATTCATTACAATCTAACTATTAAACAGCTGAAATAAACGACAAGGTACCAAACTATCGTTAATAAGTATTGAAGAGATGATTTAGAATATTATATGGTAACATATGATCCAATAAATCAATGAGGACATAAAATATACATACAGTTAATAATGAAAGTAATTAGTGAAACTAATTAATTAGTCAAGTTATAAATCATGGTGATCAATTAAGGGAATATAAAAAGGAAGAAAGCATTTAGGCTTTGAAGTGAGTAACAATAATAATTTACTAACTACTGTTACTACTTATGATTCATGAAACGATAACCAATCGGAAATCTTACATGCTATTATTCAGTAGAGATCACATTTGTTAATAATCCCAAATGTGTACTTTATTGGTGGATGTCATATATATATAAACATCGTCTACTATCATCATCGGTCTTGCTATATGCTGACGATGTCAAGATATGGAGAGAGAGATACAAAGTAAGGGTGATAGCTTAGAAGTCCAAAATGACCTGGAGAAATTATCTGAATGGTCTCAAGCCTAACAATTGCCGGTAAATATTTACAAGTGTATTGTGATGCATATCGGTTATCAAGGTACAGGTGCATACACAATGAATAACATTGAGCTACCTGCTGTCCAAACACACAATGACTTAGGAGTCATCGCTAGTCAAAACTTAAAGACTGATGCACACTACCGTGCAATAGTCGCCAAAGGATTTAGAACTTTATGGTTAATACATAGGGCGTTTGGTCATGTTGAGGAAAAAACATTTTTGACTTTGTATACTGTGTTCGTGAGTCCTAAACTTGAGTACTATATACAAGCGGCTAGCCCTTGCTTAAAAAAAGACAGTGAGCTTTTGAAAAAGGTTTGGAGAACAGCAACTAAGCTGATTCCCGGAATAGCGAAGCTCTCGTATGATGCTCGACTGGTCAAGCTAAACCTATTCCCGTTGTCATATCGAAGAAATAGAGGCGGCTTGACTACGGTTTTCAAATTGCTTAGTGATAAATTTGCATCTGATATGCCCTCATTTTTCTTGTCTCCCAAAACAGAGAATTTACGAGGACACTCCAAAAAAATTCACAAGCCCAGAATAAATTACTTGTCAGCTGACTATCGTTTTTCTCATCGAATCATCAGCAAGTGGAATTCATTACCTCAGCGTGTGGTTGAGGCTCCATCCATCGACTCTTTCAAAAGAAAGTTGGATCAACTGAGAGACCATCATTGCCAGGACTAACACAGGCCATTAAGCATCCTGTCCTTTCCAAACTGAAAC
The DNA here is from genome assembly GCA_944470425.2 of Schistosoma bovis. NCBI lineage: Eukaryota > Metazoa > Platyhelminthes > Trematoda > Strigeidida > Schistosomatidae > Schistosoma > Schistosoma bovis. The sequence continues at coordinate 39,462,081 of OX103955.1, forward strand.
TGAATCAATTTATTATGTTGATAATGAGGAGTCTTCATTACTATTGTGAGTTATAGAACTAGGGGGTGTATTTAGTGTAGTGTTGTGAACTTATTTTAGAAAGGAGTGGACTGAAAGCAGTAACCTACTCAAATGTTATTTAGCATTAACAATGTTTTGTAATTAGACAATATTCTCATGAAATAAAACAAGATATCCACTTTATTTATAAACAACATTACAGGCAAGTCATGCAAAAACGCCTTCAAACTTTTATTGTTTCTAGGTAGTAGAATGTATTTAAGAAATGAAATATGAATATTTTTCAATCTGCCTAAATTGATATATTTCATAAGACTAACATCATGTAGCATAGACTAAGATAAATAATTCACAGGTTTTGGGGATTTTATACCCTGGAGTTCTAGTGAGAAGCAGTGAACAGTGGAGTTCAACTCTGTCTGTTGTGAGATGATAACTCATTGAAGACAACGGTGGATGTATGACTCAATTTGGTGGATTAGTTTAAATTAGACATTAACACCGTTGAATGCCGGCCAACTCAGTGGTCAAATGGTCGAGTGCTCGCTTGCGAGACTCGTCAGGTTCTGGGTTCGAATCTCACCAGGCGAAATCGTGGATGCGCACTGTCGAGGAATGCTACAATAGAACGAAACTGCTCTCCACTGTTTCCAGGTTTTCCATGATGGTCTAGCTTTAACTGGCTCATGATCTCAACCATTGAAATTACTATTATGCATATCCATAAACTATCATAGTTGTTCAGTTTGAGGAGATATAATAAATCTATAACTGGTTCGGTGATATTTATCTTTCTATGATCAGTACTACTTACAATCTTTAAATAATATTATGATTTTAAGTCAGTTATAAACAGTAAGAAACTTTACTATACTACTTACATTACATAATGGTAAGCATCAAAATTAAACGAAGCATTACAAAAAAAAACAGGTAACATTAAAGATATCAAGATTATGTATGAATCTACTTTAGTTTCCTATAGGAAACAATTTAAAAATTGAACTGACCATCTAAAATAAAATATGGTTAATCCATTAAACATGATAATGAATTTCCTGTTTTTCTATTATTATCTTCTATTAGTTTCAATTAAATATTTTTAATGGAAGACAAAACAAATAATGATATATTGGCAAACATGGATAGTGGCTAGCAGTGGAATAAAGGATACATGTTTTTTCACATTTGGGACTAGTCAGTTGGATGTACTTACATCTCAGAGTTGATGTTCACTGTGGGATTTGAACCGAGTACCGTTCGTTTCAAACGTCATCACTTTCTCCACTTAGCTACTAAGTTTTGATAACCACTTATTTGCTTATGCGTATATAGCCTCTGCCAGGGAAGTCGTACTCATTGCCTTCTCGTGGTGGGGGTGTTAATTACGAAATTGAGAGGATGAAAAGCGAATGTCCAGTGCTTTAACCGGGTTGGTGGACATGGAGAGTCCACCTACGGGAGTTGAAAAACCCTGATTCCAAACCAATGGTACACATGATTGCAGTATCCTGAAGGAAAAAATGGCGTATGCTCCAATCGTTGGTCACCGGCTACCATGAGACTGCATCTCCTTAAGATGCTCCACTGCCTTGTGGATCAGACCTTCAGGCCAAAGGCTCCGGGTGTGGCCCCCTAAGAAAACCATGTGCTTCGTTTTGGGCACCGGGGAGTATCACAGCCCTCACACATATCAAATGAGATCTGTGTGGCGCATATGTATTTGGTACCTCCTTGTACCAATATCTTGTAGTGTCAGTTATTATGGCAAGGCCATATACCTTATTCTAACTTCCGGACATCCTATTTTATTCATTTTACTTGAGCCATATTTTGACCTTGTCAATTATTCGCTTGTCAGTCTTGACTGTTTTTATATGAGCGTATATGTGTGTGCCCTTCTTATCGCATTAATCACATGTCTGTAGCTTTATTTTGTCTGACTATAAATATTGAGTAATGCCTGGCTTGAAATGGAGTTGGCTTCCCAGCCATCTTCCATACGTGTCATTTTTGCTTTGCTATGCTTCATTCGCTTCATGTACGAAATATATGTATTCTCAAGTCAATTCTCGTTATTCGACTTGGATAACGCGATCTAAGTCGACGATTATACACGAGAATAAGCGATAACAATCATTCATACAATCATTTATACGATCTTGGAGTCAGATTCTCGGGCCTCCTCAATCTATGTATTAAAATAAATAAATAAATAAATTGCTTGTGCAATAGGGTGAAGCTGAAATTCACTTGGTGTTGTTTACATGAATCTTCCCATTGGTTTTTTTAGGACTGTAATGAATTAGTCTCTTATTGGCATATGTGAATCCTGTGCGGATTGTTTCAATATTTCTTTAATTCACAAGCACTATAAGCAAAGATGGATAGTGACTAGCAGTGGAATTCAGGATGCATGTTTCGTCCCATTTGGGACTCGTCACCTGGATGTACCTGAAGCTCAGAGACGATGTTCATTGTGGGATTAAATGGGAAGATTCAAATAAACAACACCAAGTGAATGATATATTGGGATTAAATATATTTCAGTCTATTTATATATTATTCATCGATAATATAATTATATTAGAAATATAATTAAATACTCTATAAGAATATTTGTTAAGATTGGAACGAATAGTTTGATCAAAATTAGTCGCTGAGTATAGAAAAGTCATTATATGGGGAAATTATAATATTCTGAAATCATATCAGCGATTGAAGTTTTCGAATAATTCCAATGTTTCGTCCAGTTAACTTATCTAGACTTCTTCAGGATAAGAACAGGAACCAAAGATCATCAAAGAAATATGGAGCGTTTAACAATCAAATTAGATCAAATCTATACTGCGTTAATCCAGTTATATTTGGATGTCGATTTTACTAAATAGGATAAACATGAGTCAGTTAAATGCATTAACGATAATATTCAACTAGCGACTAATTAAATAAGGAACACGACTTCAGCGAAGAGCTGTTTTTTCGGCAAATTCATTTTCAAAGATGTACAATCGCAAATATATAAACATATTTTACAGGATGATAATAATACTGATCATAAATTTCTGTTAGACATGGTGACAGTAAAGTTTAATAATTAAGGGTATTAAAAAAATTCTTTTAGAAACAAGGAAAGTTTAGTAAACGTTTGATTGTTAATGACTGAAGTATTCATCAAAGGATAGATAGGGAAATTATGATTGGGAAAGGATGGCTCAACATGATAAGATAAAATGTTGAAATTAAGATTCAATGTAATCAGGATGATTGTAGAAACAGAAGTAAACCAGTTAGGGGTAGAAGAAGCGACTAATTGGCAAATATTCATTAACAAGTACTTGGACGCATTTTGTTATCCAACTTGTTTATTTCACACGTATCGTTATTTTGACTGAAATTAATGTGAGTTATTTTCGGCAATAGAATTATGTATTTGATGATTCTCATTTTCACTGGTTGAAATCATGAGTCAATTGAAGCTAGACCACCATGGAAAACCTGGAAGTACTGGACGGCCGTTTCGTCCTACTAAGGGACTCCTCAATTGACTCATGATTTCAACCAGTGAAGTTTCTAAAATCTCCACAAAACCCTTTCTGATGATTCTCATTTTCACTAGCATTTCAATGATTCAGAAACAATTTTTTCAACTTTGAACTTGTACTTTTATCTTTTCCTTCATATATAAAAACATATTAACACCTAATATCAACTATTAATAATTCAATCTTACACATAAAGACACACACACACAATTCTTTCAGTCATTTGTTTTCACATTGTGAACTTTACTGATGATTCACATTTAACTGACTCATGCTTATCCTATTTACTGAAGTCAACATCCAAATATGATTGGATTAGCACAGTATAGTTTTCATTTGATTTGATTGTTAAACACTCCATATTTCTTTGATGATGTTTGGTTCCTGTTATTACCCTGAAGAAGTCTAGACAAGTTAACTGGACGAAACATTGGAATTATTCAAAAATTTCAATCACTGAGATGATTTCAAATACAAATTTTTAAATATTTAGGTAGTGTTTACAAGTTGGTTTATCAAAAGATCAATATTGTAATGTTTATAATGAAGCATTTTAATAAATGACATTATCAGTTTAGGGGTTGTGGAGATTGTTAAGATTTTGATTGAGATAATGGACCGATTGATATCAGACTACCATTGAAAATCTGGCAGCACTGGACGGCCATTTTGTCCTATTGTGGGACTCCTCATCAGTACGCACCCGCGACCCAGTCCGCGGGATCCAAACCCAGGACCTGTCAGACTCGCGCTTAACATACTGGACCACTGAGTCGGCATCCAATGGTGTTAATGTCGTGGACTGGTTGAGGTTAGACATTTTACTGTGGACCCGTTATAACTTGTAGCCTTGTGCCTTATTAATATATGACGTGATGATACCGTCAGTTAGAGAACAGTGCTTTATCGACCAGACCAATGACGCATAAAACCCATACAAGCAGTTTAGAGTATTTATCGGCCCTGCTTTCTGCCTAGCCCTTCCTGTTAAGTCCAGAACATCAATCTTAGCCTCTACGATATGAATCATGTATTTTAAACATAATGGGTTTATATACAAACCAGAAAGACCACATTGTATCACATAATAGAAAGCAACATTTGTACAAGATTTAGCCAAAAATGATTGTAAATGTGGGAGACTGTAATTAGCAGACTGGGTATAACTCAAGAACAATAAATCGCATAATAATAGTCTATGAGTCAAAATAAAGCTTATAATAAGAGGAATACGAATATGCATAATTTGGTTACTCCATAATTATACAACATAAGATATATCTATCGTATTGGTCCATAAATAGTTCTCAAAAGTTAGCATTCCTCATTCTCATCAGAATATAAAAGAACCAAAGATAAAATGTCATTAGCCTTGATGATAAAAACAAACAAAGAAACAAACAGTGTACTTTAAACTTATACCATTACCGTAATGATTTAGTGAACAACAGATATATCTTCTTACTCTCTCTCTCTCTCTCAATATATATATATGACAACCCTGTAATTAGTCTTAAATAACTAGGTAAATTTGTCTATTGCGTGATTAATAAACATCGAGATTTAAAGTAGCTGACAGCATTCAATGTATAATGATGATATTTGTCTTATAAAGTTAATGAATTGAATAGAGAAGCACATTAGTCACTCAACTATTCAAATATCAGAGTTTATTTTGTATGAGAAAACTGAAATAAAGTTCTCAAGAAGCATGAGAACATCTTTTAACACTATTCACTTACTTTAATAGTCAATAGATCTATTTAGAACTAAAATACTCAACATAAACATAATTGGTCAATCTTATTGATATGTAAAATTTGAAATGGTAACACTAAATAAAACCTTTATAATGTCAATTGGTTCAACCTATTGGACAGAAAGATCTCTGATGGGGTTATTGTGAATAGAATAGTAATTTCAATAGTTGAGACCAACCTGGAAGCATTAGAAGGCCATTTTGTCATATTATGGGACTCCTCTGCAGTGCGCATCCACGATCTCGCTTCACGAGATTCCAACCAAGGAACTATCGGTTTCGTGCGCGAACACTTAGCCTCTAGATCACTGATCTGGCCGGCATCCAACGATGTTAATGTTTAACTTTAACTCCAGGATTTCCTTCTTGAAGCCAGTCATTATTTGCTTAAAACTAAACTTATGTTGCAAATTATGTTCATATTGTGCAGTAGTATTAGATTAACGTTTATTTAATAAATTTTTATAAAATCACATTGATTATCTAAAGTACTTATCAATGTTTGCGCTTATTTTCTATCTTTATCTCTAGTTTAAAAAAAGAAGGATTCAGGGCTCGTCTCGTCCTGTTTGGGACTCGTCAGCTGAGAGTACCTGCATTCCAGAGTTGATATTCACTCAGGCACGCAAACCCAGTACCGTTCGCTTAAAGTAAACATTACCAAATGAATTTAAAACTTCACCCTATTGTACAAGCAAGTGGCTATCAGGATTCAGTAGCTAAGTTGATGACGTGATGGCGTTCGAAGTAGAGTGAACGTCAACTTTGAGATTCAGGTACATCCAGCTGAAAAGTTCCAAATAGAGTGAAACACTGCTAGCTACTATCCATATTTGTTTGTAAATACATTGGACGTTTCTAAATTATGTTCTCTTCTATGTGTTACTAATGTCGACAGATATAAGTAGTATGTATCATGATTCAAAAGTGAAATGCCTGGCAGAACAAGGTTAAGAAGATCAAGGAGAAAAGAACGAGAACAGAGAGTGATTAGTATGGAAACAAAGGAGCAATTGAGTCTGAAGCAATTGATTGATATTTTGCATATAAAGTATTTACTGTATGATTCTCAGATTTTAGTAAGATGTTCTGTAATTTCGTAACAAAATACATCTAATTCACTTGATATTGTTTTACTTGAATCTTCCCATTGATGTTTTAGGACTGAAATTGATCAGTCTCTTATTGGCATATATGCATACTGTGCGTATGCCTCAATAATGCCGTAACTTACAAGCATTATAATCAAAGATGAATGGTGGCTAGCAGCGGAATCCAGGACGCACGTTTCGTCCTGTTTGGGACTCGTCACCTGGATGTACCTGCATCTCAGACTTGATGTTCACTCTGGGACTGGAAGTCAGTACCGTTCGCTTCAAACGCCATCGCGTTATCCACTATCCATCTTTGCTTATAATGCTTGTAAATTAAAGCAGTATCGAGGCATACGCACAGTATGCACATATGCCAATAAGAGACTGATCAATTTCAGTCCTAAAACATCAATGGGAAGATTCAAGTAAAACAATATCAAGTGAATTAAACTTCACCCCATTGCACAAGCAAGTGGCTATCAGGATTCAGTAGCTAAGTTGTCCCCACCTGTGTTTTTGTTCACAACAAAATTAAAGTTACTTTATCATTTATTAATGAGTTATTTTATATGTATCTCATAGAACTATGTAAAATAATTTATTTACATAAAGGTTAATAGAATATAGGTGTAATAAACATTGATACCGTTAGTTTAAACTTTCACAATGAAACCTAAAGTTACTGCATTCGATCTCTGATATGTCAGTGAATGTACACTACTGAATAATTCGTTATTAGAATGAACTAACCATCCAATAATCTTTAGTTTCCAGCCCTACATATGATATAAATCTGTGGTGTTTGTATGTACTAATGATTCCTTTATACTTGATGACTGCCTGATTTCGAATTCCAGATACAATACATTCATTCGTGCTCATCTAATAGTTCTTGATTAAATTGTATTATTTCTGGAATTCCTAATTTGTACTATAATTCAAATACTTTAATCATTACAAAATCTCACCAAAATTATTTATCTGTTTCATATTAAGGTGTACGCCATTTATGCACATAAGTAGTATATAAAGATAGTCAAAAATAAGATATATTTCGGTAGATCAAAAAGTAAAGAACGGGAACAGAAAGCAATTGGTTTGAAAATGTAAGCACAATGAAATCTCAGACGATGGATTGATATTTGCAAAACAGAACAGTGAAATTTGAGATAATTGATTGATATTTTGCAAATTAAGTATTCATTGTATGGTTGTTAGATCTTAGTGAGTTTGTGGAGATATGCACAACAAGCTTATTCTGTGAATAGTTTTTGGTGTTATTTGTATTTATTCTGTCAATTTTTCATTGCATGTACATTTATCACTATGGGATTGTACGTGTTGCTTAAGTGTATGACCTTGAACACACTTTCTTCCGTCGTGTTACATACATAACATGACACTCTGTCACGTACTAACAAATACACTCTTACACACATACTTCTTGTTCTCCATTCACTCATGATTGTGTTAATTAAACTCTAAATCAAAAACCCTTTAACTTTTATGAACTATAATCGAAATATATCATATTCTACGTTTGGTTATACCACTGGGAGGACATTAATCTTACTGGAATCTTGAATCATCTATAATTGTGGATTTTGGTACCAGACTCAATCGGAACATGCACCAATCTGCTGAATTAAGTCACGTCTCTAAATTTTGTTATGTTTATAACATTTAAATGATATATATATCAACATTACTATGTGTACTTAATAACTTTGTCATCAATTTTGAGTTCATATATTGTTTGGTCCGCCACAAGTTATTCTGTAATTTCGGTTGTCCCCACTCGTGTCCTTGTTTACTACAATATCATAAAATATAATATGATTCGAATACATTTTAAAACATTGTCTTTTTATATATAAAACTCCGCCTGGAGTCCCTCGGGGGGGGGGCTACTGTCTGTTCAAAGTCCGAACAAAGGAGGAGGGTTGAACATGAGGTTAGCGACCCCATCCCGTAGAAAACTAACTCGCTAAAAAACGCTAACCAGATAAAATTATTCAAAAAAGCCTTTTATATATTAGTTGAATACTGTATTATATTCAAGATTTAGTTTCAGAATAATGTACATCCCAGGATACACCATTCATTTCCACAATAACAATAATAATATTATTATTAATACTATTATTATTAAAATTGGCATCTCCAAATGCGCTTTATTGTTTTTTTCTCCTTTTTTTTCTTTGTTTTTTGTTTTTTCTTCACTTCAATGAATAAATAAAATTACTGTAGATTCTAATTCAGGATATTAAAACAAAACTAATGAGGATAATAATTATAATGGAAAAAATTAGAAGAAAAAACAAAAAAAAGAAAAAAAGAAAAACAAATCCAAATGGATACATAGGTATATGTATATACAGAGGTTACTCATACTTATTTATCTTAATTTGTTTCAACATACAATTATATTGTATTCATATTTAAAAAAGAAAGAAGCATAATTGATATCCTTTCAACATTGTTTGTTTACCTGGTGAAATTCATTAATTAAAAATAGCATGTAATGAATTTATGCCATTCAATTAGATTTTTCGTTTCCTAATATATATATATATATATTACTTGTATACTTAAGCCTGTTACTCCCAGTGGAGCATAGGTTGACGAGCAGTATTCTCCTACTCATTTTCTCCTGTGCGTTTTCTTTTTAGTTCTTTCCTCTTGTTGTTCATTTTTCTCTGCCTAGAGCCCCTGTGAGGCTAGTGCCGGTCCCAAGCCCGGATAAAGGAGGAGGATTAGGCATAGGGTTAACGAACCCATCCTGTAGAAAACTAACTCGCTAAAAAACGCTAACCAGAAAAAATAATTCTTTATATAAATATATTACTTAATTACTTATAAATTCATTGAAGATAGTAATTTGAAATCTCAAGCAACATCTTTTTCATTAAACAAAAGTTATCGTATATTTGTATGCTAAAAAAAGAAAAAAAAAACATACGAAGAATAAGTAAAGATGGATGGTGAGCAACAGTAGAGTTCAGGACGTGCGTTTCACTCTATTTGGGACTTTTCAGCTGAATGTAATTGAATCTCAGAGTTGAAGTTCACTCTGCTTCAAACGCCATCACGTTATCCATTTAGCTACTGAGTCCTGATAGCTACTTGCTTGTACAATATGGTGAAGTTTTAAATTCACTTGGTAATGTTTACTTGAAGCGAACGGTACTGGGTTCGAATCCCTGAGTGACGTACATCTTTTGTTTCACTGCTAACCACCGTCCATCTTTGCTTATAATGCTTGTGAATTAAAGCGATATCAAGGCAATATGCACGGAATGCACGTATGTCAATAAGAGACTAGTCAACTGCAGTCCTAAACATCAATGGGAAGGCTCACGTAAATAATACCAAGTGAATTTAGTCCAATGTATTTAGCTAAAAGTTAAATCAAACGACGATATGGTGTCTTAATTTTTTCCAACGTTTTGGATTTCTAATGAGAAGCTGTAACAAGTGGAGTTTAACTATATAGGGGTTGAAATAATTATTTATTGCAGGCAATAAGTAAGGTTTACATAACACTATGAATTAATTGCGGTTAGAAATGTTTATTATTGAATGTCAGCACAATAGTCTAGAGGTTAAAAGTACACGCATAAGATTGAATATCCTCGGTTCGTTTTCAAGATACGGGGCCGCGGATATGCACCGCTGAGTAGTCCCACACTATGAAAAAGTGACCGTCTAATACTTCTGGGTCTTATGTGTCAGTCTAGCTAAGGTCAGTTCATGGCTTAGACTTTGAAAGAATTTATAGACTGTTTTGGTGCTTTAACTTCAATGATCGATATTTCCGTGATAATTGAAACACTAAAGATCTTATAAGCATTTTATGATATCAGGAATAAATCATAGTCATACAAATTGATTCTTATTCAGCACATCATATGAATGTTTCTGTGCTAGCATTCTTAGAGTTGACCTTGAATCACATTGTTTCAAGTTCACGTTCTGTTATAATGCCGATTTCTGATGTTATTTCTTTAATAGTATTCAAATGATATTCATAAAGTGACATACATATTAGGTTGTTACAACTATATATTTACAAGCAATAAATAGAACATTCAATATTTAATTAAAACTTGGCGGCCTGCTTGAACATCTGGGCTATTCATTCCTGTCATCTGATTATTTCAACAAGTTATCAGTTTTTATTTGTTTTAATTTATAACTATGTCCATTAATCGCATAACCTATTCAGGCGCTTTTATGAAAAGCCTACGACCTTTCGCTGCACAAGTTAAGAAAAAGTACTATAAAAGGCATCGTGGTGGTTGGCAATATGCGTTAAAGAGAATGAACATTAATCGTATGTCGATTCCCGAGCTTCTTAATTCTAACTGCCGATCACTAATCAACAAAGTGGACTATCTGCAATTCCTGCTTAGTCAAAATACGTATCGTAATTGTGGTGTCATCACAATTCAAGAATCTTGGTTGAATGATTTACAGGATGACTGCCTTGTATCACTACATGATTTCAAAATTTATCGTCAGGATCGATCGAACAATAAAAAAAGGTGTGGTGGCGGTGTAGCTACGTTTGTAAACATAAAATGGTGTCGATCTTCGTCTGTGTGTTTTAAGTTTTCAAATGACTTTATCGACTGTCTAACTCTAAGATGTCGTCCAAAACATCTGAATAAATACAAATATGTTTATGTTACCAATATCTATGTCACTCCAGATTGCACATCATCTGCACTATCTGTTTTTGCTGATGAATTCACTGAGTTCGCTGTTACTGCCTTCAGTGATTCACTTTCAGTTGTATGCGGTGATTTCAATTCATGTGACTGTAGCTTCCTTACGCCACTAGGTCACCAAAACGTAGTAGATTTTCCTACTCGTTTGGATGCTCATTTAGACTTCGTTTTCATTAATGATGTGGGTATATATGCGACTCGTAAACGTGCTCCATTGTCTAGCTCAGATCACTGTTTAATTCGTGTTCTACCTAAAGTATATGGAAAGCATGGGAAGAGTACACTCTTACATCAAACCAAGAAAGTCAAATATAGGAATTACTCAGAAGAAAATATCCGAAATCTAAAAAACATGTTTCATACGACTAACTGGGAATTATTTACAGATGACTCACTCGAAAACACTACTGATGTTATCACTTGTTACCTTAAATTCTGTTTTGATATTTGTTGTCCCACTGAAACCATTTTTGTAAGTTTTGATCGGCTTACATCTTCACAACTAAAACGACTACGGAGGATTAAAGAAAGAATGTACAAGGAGAAGAACTCAAATGAAGTTCGTAAGCTAAATGGTCTGATAAACCTAGAGATTAGACGTCTCAACTGCATGTTTACTCAAAAACTCTTATCTTGCAAAAACTCTACAAGTATGTGGAAATTCTTTAAAGAACTTACAGGTGACAGAAAGTTTAGAAGCGATAACCAGCTGAATGTTTGTGACTTAAATAAGTCTTTTGTACGTCAGTCATCTGATGTGATGCTCCCTCTATCCACGGGTTTAAAAAATAGCTGTGTTCATACGTTCACTGAAACTGATGTACGAGGATGTCTCCAGTCGCTTAATTCATCTCGATGTTTGGGTCCTGATGGTATCCCAAACCTCCTTTTTAAAAAATGTGCTGACGTTCTGTGTCATCCGTTCACAACTATATTTAACAGATCTTTCTCATCTAATCTCATACCAAAAATGTGGAGAAAGACGAAGATAATTCCTGTACCCAAGAAAGCATCTGGTGATAAAAATGTAAAATTTAGACCTATTGCAATAACTTCACCTTTCCTCAAAACCATGGAAAAATTATTAATACTTCCACTTCAGCCTGCGATAAAAGAGCATACTGACCCATACCAGTTTGCATACAGGCGCAAAAGAAGCACTTTAGATGCTGTTGCAGTTCTGCATCACAACATAGTGTTCAACTTAGAAAAGGGTAAGACCTATGTTCGATGTGCTTTTCTAGACTATACTTCAGCTTTTGACTCTATACCAAGACAACGTTTACTTAACAAGTTAATCAGCGTCAACACTGACAGCTGGATAACCAACTGGCTGTGTTCCTATCTCTCTGGAAGGGAACAGTACACTGTGTTTGGAGGAAAGAGTTCAGATTCTCTACTGTCTCAGGAAGGTGTACCACAAGGAGCTGTTCTTTCACCTCTTCTATTCTCTTTTTTTCTGCATGACCTGCCATCTTCCACAGAAAACACTTTTGTGAAGTACGCGGATGATCTCACTGTATGTATGCCTATATCTTCCTCTTTACATCCCATAGAAATGAATGAGTTTTTGTCTCGTATTGATTGTTGGTCTGTTGGTAATGGTCTCATACTTAATCCATCTAAATGTCAAGCTGTTAACTTTAGTATGAGACATGAACGGAATATAAACACTATTTTGAGATCCCATAGTGCTTGTACCATCGGAGACTCTTTGATAAACGCGGTGTCGAAGGGCAATTATCTTGGTGTCACCTTTTCCTCTGATCTGTCTTGGTCTTCCCACGTTTTATCGTTATCAAAGAAGGTTTTCCGTCTGACCTACTACATAAAGAGATTGCATGCTCTTGGAATTACTCGTCATTTTCTCTTACAATTTGTCAATTCTTGCATATTACCTATTATTTTTTACTGTTCTCCATTATTCTTTCCCGGGCTTTTGAGAAAAGACTTTGCTGTATTGCGAAGAGTGCTAAAGGCAGTTAGTAAGACGTGTGGTGAATCTTTCGAGGTCATAATTAATATGGTTGTGGACAGACATTTAAAATCATGCAAACTCCTGGCAGGTGTTATTTTATCAGATACTAGCCATCCCCTTCACTCTTATCTTTCTCCTTGTATATCTTCTGGTAGAACGAGACGTAATTACATAAAAATCCTTGCACGCAAGGAAAAGTATAAAAGTTCTATAATACCTTACCTAGCAAATATACTCTGTGACGAACAGGTTGTTAGAATTAACTTAGTCAATAACTTACATTCTTAACATGTCTTTAATTTTAAAAGTTTGTAGTTTCTTTTGGTTTTTTTTTTTAAATTTTTATTTTATATATTTCTTTATGTATTCGCTACTGCCTTTTTGTTCGTTGTTCAGTAAGTAACTTAATGAAATACCCTGTGCTGAGAATTCTATATTGTACCAAAATATAATATTGAATAAAGCCATTAATAATAATAATAATAATAATAATAATATTTCAACAAGTTATCTATTTTTGTGCGTTGCTGTAAAGTGTACAACCTTTCGTTGTACAATTTGCAAAAGGCCTCATCAGAGATATCGTAGTTGCGAGTCATATACAGCGAAAAGAATGTACATTATTTCGATTGAATGGACTGTTAATTTTCAACTGGCGATTACTCATTATTTATCGTCAATAACGTACAAGATGTAAGAAACGGAAACTTGTTGAAATACCTTGTACTGAGAATTCTATATTGTACCATAAATATAATATTGAATAAAGCTAATAATAATAATAGAAATAAAATAACGAAATAAAAAATGGTAATTGCATTAGTTTGTTTGTGTACAATGAATTTTTGATTGGAAATAGTTTTACACAGAACATTGTATTTCTCATATTTGTTTAATGTATCAAATTTAATCTTCCACTTTGATCTTGATTGTGTACAGTAAAAGTTTGTTAATTGTCTGTTGTGAGATAGTAATTCAATGGAGATAATGGTGGATGTGTCGTTCAATTTTGTGGATTAGTTGAAGTTAGACATTAACATTGTTGGATACCGGCCAGCTTAGTCGTCTACAGGTTGAGCGTTCGTATACGAGACCTAAGGCGCTAGATTCGAATCCAGTATGCAGGACCGTGGGTGCGCACTGCTGAGATGACCCACACCACGATGAAACAGGCGTCCAATGCTTCCGGGTTTTCCATGATGCTCTAGATTCATGATTTCAACTATTAACATTAATATTTTTCCATTAATAGTTCTCAGAAGTTACCCGTAATTTAATCTACACTGGGATATAACAGACATGATTTTGAAAAGTTTATTTATTTAAATGCTCATACATAGCTCAAAACTATCTAAACTGTTGTAGTGAACGAGAACTCAGATGAGAAAGACAAATTTATTGTTTAATGTAAAATTATTGTGTTTCCATATAATATAGAAACCATATGTTAAATATTATAAGCAAAGATGGATAGTGGCTAGCAGTGGAATCCAGGACGCGCGTTTCGTCCTGTTTGGGACTCGTCAGCTGGATGTACCTGCATCTCAGAGTTGATGTTCACTCTGGGACTCGAACTCAGTACCATTCGCTTCAAACGCCATCGCGTTATCCACTTAGCTACTGAATCCTGATAGCCACTTGCTTGTGCAATGGGTTGAAGTTTAATTCACTTGATATTGTTTTACTTGAATCTTCCCATTGATGTTTTAGGACTGAAATTGATCAGTCTCTTATTGGCATATGTGCATACTGTGCGTATGCCTCGATATTGCCTTAATTTACAAGCATTACAAGCAAAGATGGATAGTGGCTAGCAGTGGAATACAGGATGCGAGTTTCGTCCTATTCTGGACTCGTCAGCTGGATGTACCTGCATCTCAGACTTGATTTTCACTCCGGGACTCGAAAACAGTACTGTTCGCCTCAAATACCATTGCGTTATCCGCTTAGCCACTAAGTCCAGATAACCACTTGCTTATTCAATGGGGTGAATTTTAAGTTCACTTGGTGTTGTTTTACTTGTATCTTTCTGTTGTAACGGATGTGACTGCAGGTTTTGATAAGCAGCGTTTTTTTCGATCAATCACAGTGACACGTAAGAACGACCTAGAGTCCCGATTGGTCTCGCTTCCCTGTCTAGCCCAGCCAGTTGAGTCTAGAACGCAAGTCACAGCCTCTGAGTTATGAATCATTATATTTCAGACATACTCTATTTATATACCAAACAAACAAACCACATCGTACCATAAAAATAGAAAACAACATTTACACAATATGTAACGAATGAATTAAATAATAGCCAATAGCGGATGTACATTTAACGTCCAAGGCCACCACAGACTTAACACGATAATTATTGGTATATTTTTCCGACTATCCCAACACTTTCCATTGTTATTTTGGACTGCAATTGATCAGTCTCATGTTGGCATATGTGCATCCTGTGCGGATTGACTCGATATAACCTTAGTTCACAAGCTTTTTAATCAAAGATCAATCGCAGTCCTAAATAACAATGGGAAGCTACAAGTAAAACAACACCAAGTGAATCTAACAAATGTTCTATTTGAAAATGATTATGAATATGATCTTTTCAAAATCATACAATATATATATATATATATATATATATATATATATATATATATATATATATATATATGAATTCATTTCTATGTATATAATTTATTTTAATAGTTGAATTCATGAGTCCATCTAAGCTAGACCACCATTGAAAACCTGAATGCACTGGATAGCCGTTTCATCCTAGTACAAAACTCTTCCAGTTTTCGATGATAGTCTAGCTTAGATTAACTTAGAAATTCAACGAATAAAATTACTACAATCTCCACAAATCCTCATTACAACAATAATTTATTTTTTTGATTGAGCTCATTAACAAATTGATTTGGAAGCACTGAACAGCCGTTTCATCCTACTATGGGACTCCTCAGCAGTGAGCATCCACGATCCCATACGACCAGGTCTGTTGTGAGATATCAACTCACTGAAGATAATAGTGTATGGTGGTGCAACGTCGTGGGTTGGTTGAAGTTAGACATTAACACTGTCTGTAAGATACCAGCCGGCTCAGTGGTCTAGTGGTTAAGCGTTCGCACACGAGACTGATAGGTTCCAGGTTTAAATCTCGTGGAGGGCAGGATCGTGGATGCGCACTGCTGTTAGGAGTCTTATACTAGGAAGAAACCGCCATCCAGTGCTTTCAGGTTTTCCATGGTAGTCTAGCTTCGATTGACTCATGATTTCAATCAGTGAAATTTCTAAAATCTCCACAAAACCCCTTCTGATAATAATTTATTTCTTAATTCATATTTCTTTTTCTGATTTACAATCTAAATTACTAAATAATGAATTCAAAGAGAAGATAGTTTTCATTTTCATTTTATGTATTTCTATATGAATACAAATAAAGGTTTCTTCTACTTGTACTGCTTTCATAGGTCATTGTCAATTTCTTGTATTCTCTTTCAATCTTCTATGAACATGCTTACAAATTATGTTTCTCTTTTTTGTCCATTCCATTTTATTGCTCAATTGTATATACATATGATTAATAGAAACATATCTGATAAACATTATATGAAGTATACCCATCTAAAAAACATTACTACCCTTTATCTCTGGATCAAACAGTCATAAAAGTAGAATACAATTAAAAATGAGATCAAAGATAAAAGATCACATTATAGTTCAAACCTTAATAATGAATAAAAAGTATTAGTTCAAAAGCAAACAAAAAAGAAAACAAACAAGAACAAAGAAAACAAAAAAGATAAAAATACAAAAATGAGTAATGAATCAAATCTATTTTTCAAAGAAAATGGATACACCGCATAGATACAGTAAAATCTCGTTGAATTGTGTTTCAATGGACTCAATTCAATGATATACTTGTAGATTTTTAATTAACTTTACGAACAAAAAAATTTTAAAAAAATGGGGTAAATTTAATGTTAAGTAACCCCTTACAATGAATTGTTTCTCTATACTTACTTACTTACACCTGTTACTCCTCGTGAAGGAGCATAGGCCAACCACCTGTATTCTTCATCCAACTCTGTCCTGGGCAATTCTTCCCAGCTCTTTCCAGTTGTTATTCGTCCATTTCATATCTGCTTTTATTTCCCAACGTAATGTGTTCTTAGGCCTTCCTCTAATCCTCTTCTTTTCAGGATTCCAAGTTAGGGCTTGCCTCGTGATGCAGTTTAATGGTTTGCGTATTATATGTCCTATCCATTTCTATCGTTTTTTCCTATTTCCTCTTCAGATGGAAATTGGTTTGTTCTCTCCCAAAGAAGGCTGTTGCTGATGGTATCCGACCAATGGATGTTGAATATCTTGCGTAGACAACTATTCTTGATGGTGGTTGTTGTAATTCGCTGAGTTTCAGCTCCGTAAAAAAGAACTGCCTTGACGTTCGTATTGAAGATTGAGACTTTGATATTGGTTGGCAGACAGCTGTTTTGAGTTCCATATGTTCATCAGTTGTAGTGTAATGTCAGCAAAATGTTACTAAGTCTTAGCCAATTCATGTGGCAGTCGGATCATTGAATATCGAACAAATCATCGATCCTCGTCATGGTCAAGGACAACCAACACGCATCAGTTAATCGTATGCCATGGACTGGCATACTGTCTACGCAAGATACTCAACATCCATTGGTCGGATACCATCAGCAATAGCCTTCTGTGGGAGAGAACAAACCAACTTCCAGCTGAAGAAGAAATTAGGAAAAGACGATGGAAATGGATAGGACATACATTACGCAAATCGTCAAACTGCATCACGAGACAAGCCCTAACTTGGAATCCTGAAGGGAAGCGAAAAAGAGGGAGGCCGAAGAACACATTGTGTCGGATAATAGAAGTGGATATGAAAACGATGAATTACAACTGGACGGAGCTAGAAAGGATTGCCCAGGACAGGGTTGGATGGAGAATGCTTGTGAGCGGCCTATGCTCCTTCACGAGGAGTAACAGGCGTAAGTAAGTAAGTAATGGACTGGCCCATGCGGCAGTGGTCTTACTTTCACTAGTATCTACTTTAACTAATATATTTCTGCAATAACGTCCTCTGTGTTGTACAGTCTTCAAAGCATCTATGGTACCTTGATACGTTAATGGGGTAGTCCACGTAAGGTGCTGACCAAGAGATGTGACTTCGACGTTAGCTATTTTGTCACACCATTCACGTCTAACTTGAGAAGGCCTCCAATCATTTCGCCATAGATCATCTACGTTGGTGATCTACAGTAGGAATGCGGCCCTTACTTTGCCTATCCTCGACTTTACGTCTGCATCTGATCCTCCTTGTTCATAGATGACGCTTTCCAGGTATGTGAAGGATTCTACATCTTCCAGAGTTTCGCCATCAAGAGTGATTGGATTGCTGTTCTCCGCTTTGAATTTGAGGACCTTAGTTTTCCCCTTGTGTATACTGAGACCTACTGATGCAGAGACTGCTGCTACACTGGCTGTCTTTATCTGCATTTGTTCGTGTATATGCGATAGGAGGGCTAGGTCATCTGCGAAGTCCAAATTGTCTAATTGGTTCTGAGCTGTCCACTGTATTCCGTGTTTCCCCTCTGATGTTGAGATCTTCATAATCCAGTCGACCACCAGGCGAAAGAGGGAGAGAGTACTATAGTTTTAATAATACAATGGATAATGTTTCATTTTTTATTTGCTATAACATTTAATGAAAACAACAATAGATCAAAGAAAAAAATAGATTAGATTAATAGTTATACTGAATCTTTATGCTTGTGAATATTATGTTCCTCTTATGTTATAAAGTGTTAAATGGTGAACGTTACATTTCAGAATGATTCTAGAATTTAGTGTACAGGGAAATCCTTAAGTTGAATAGAAAACACATATATCATGAGAGTATGATGTGATCTATAATTTGTTATGAATAGTCCTATGCATTAATTGGTTTTAATGCATAAATGTCGATGCTTAGAATAGAATCTAGGCAAAACTTTATTTAATGACCATTTAGTTACTTTTAAATATATTTAAGGATGTTTACTATGTATGTTGTATTCAAATTTATAATTTTTCATCTTTTCTGTGGTAGTATTTCATTCTTCATTAAAAGATGATTAGAGGTGTCGTGCTTGAATATCTGGTTAGCGTATTTTTTGGCAAGTTAGTTTTCTACGGGATGGGGTCGTTAACCCTATGTCCAACTCTCTTTCCTTGTCCGGGCTTGGGACTGGCAGTCGCCCCAGGGGGGCTCCAGAGAGAGAAAAGAAAACATAAGACAGTTGAATGATACAATAAAGAAGTTCGTTGGAAATTATCGTGAACCAGGACGACCAGTGAAAAGCAAGGAAAGGAAAGGAATCACCGACATTGAAGTACAGCGAAACAGTTGGGTAGAGAACCTCAAAGAATTATTGAATCGACTAGCCTTAATGAACCCACCTAACATCGAAGCAGCACCCATGGACTTCCAGAGCGATGTTAGACCACCAAGAATTAAAGAGATCAGAATGGTAACCAGACAAATCAAGAGCGGCAAAGCAACGAGGGCAGACAACATTTCAGCAGATGCACTCAGAACGACAGTCAACCAACACCAAGGTCAAAATTTTCAATAGTTTTACTGTATGGGGTGAAAACTTGGAAAACTACGAAAACCATCAGGTGTTTATTAACAGTTGTCTACACAAAATACTTCGGATCCGTTGGCCAGACACTATTAGACACTGACAACCTACTGTGGGAGAGAACAAACCAGATTCCATTGGAGGAAGGAATGAGAAAGAAATGATGGAAGTGGATAAGACACACATTGAGGAAAGCAACCAACTGAGTCAAAAGACAATCCCTCACTTCGATTCCTCAAGTGTAAAGGAGAAAAGGAAGACCAAAGAACACCTTGTGCCGAGAAATGAAGATGGACATGTGAAGAATGAATAACAATTGTATAGAACTAGAAAGGAAGGTCCATGACAGAGTGAGTTTGTGAATGCTGTTCGGTGGCCTATGGTCGATTAGGAGTAACAGGCGTAAGTGAGTAAGTAAGTAAGTAAGTAAGTAAGTAAGTAAGTAAGTAAGTAAGTAAGTAAGTAAGTAAGTAAGTAAGTAAGTAAGTAAGTAAGTAAGTAAGTAAGTAAGTAAGTAAGTAAGTAAGTAAGTAAGTAAGTAAGTAAGTAAGTAAGTAAGTAAGTAAGTAAGTAAGTAAGTAAGTAAGTAAGTAAGTAAGTAAGTAAGTAAGTAAGTAAGTAAGTAAGTAAGTAAGTAAGTAAGTAAGTAAGTAAGTAAGTAAGTAAGTAAGTAAGTAAGTAAGTAAGTAAGTAAGTAAGTAAGTAAGTAAGTAAGTAAGTAAGTAAGTAAGTAAGTAAGTAAGTAAGTAAGTAAGTAAGTAAGTAAGTAAGTAAGTAAGTAAGTAAGTAAGTAAGTAAGTAAGTAAGTAAGTAAGTAAGTAAAGTAAGTAAGTAAGTAAGTAAGTAAGTAAGTAAGTAAGTAAGTAAGTAAGTAAGTAAGTAAGTAAGTAAGTAAGTAAGTAAGTAAGTAAGTAAGTAAGTAAGTAAGTAAGTAAGTAAGTAAGTAAGTAAGTAAGTAAGTAAGTAAGTAAGTAAGTAAGTAAGTAAGTAAGTAAGTAAGTAAGTAAGTAAGTAAGTAAGTAAGTAAGTAAGTAAGTAAGTAAGTAAGTAAGTAAGTAAGTAAGTAAGTAAGTAAGTAAGTAAGTAAGTAAGTAAGTAAGTAAGTAAGTAAGTAAGTAAGTAAGTAAGTAAGTAAGTAAGTAAGTAAGTAAGTAAGTAAGTAAGTAAGTAAGTAAGTAAGTAAGTAAGTAAGTAAGTAAGTAAGTAAGTAAGTAAGTAAGTAAGTAAGTAAGTAAGTAAGTAAGTAAGTAAGTAAGTAAGTAAGTAAGTAAGTAAGTAAGTAAGTAAGTAAGTAAGTAAGTAAGTAAGTAAGTAAGTAAGAAGATTGAATATTTGGGTTACCTGATCCGATCATCTAGATGTTTCAATAAGTTATCTGTTTTTGTTTGTTTTAACAAGTCATCGTGTTTATTAATTGCATAACCTCTTCAGGCGCGTTTATGAAAAATTTTAAGACCTTTCACTGTACAAGTTACAAAATATCACAATCGGAGACATCATGATGGCTGTCAATGTGCATTGAAAAGAATGAACACTATTCAGATGTCGGTTCCTGAACTGCTGACATCTAACTAGTGATCACTCAATATTTATCGTAAGGATCGATTAAAAAAAGAAACGGATATGTGTTGAAATAATTTGTGTTAAGAATTCTATACGGCACCACAAATATAATATTGAATAGAGGCACTAATAGTAATGGTGATAATAATAATAACATTTATTATTATTATTATTATTATCATTACAGACTATCAAATCAATCTCAATGACGACAATAATTTTTTATTCATTATGTATAGATGAAGTGTACACACTAGTCATTACAATACTTTATGCCTATTAAGTTAATTACAAATACAAACATAACACTCTTTTCCTACCTACAAATTGACGAATCCAAAATTTTTGTTGTTGTTCAAAGTGATTAACCTTTCCAAAAAATAACACCATAAATCACGAAAAAAATCGGCAAGACAAACATTTATAGGCGAGACAATCGGGACCGTTTGAGGGATTTCAAGGTAACGGCGCCAATTATAGTACTTGATGCGCACGTACTATCGGTTCACAGAGGATTTTAGAGAAGACGTGATAATTGAGTGGCTACAACAGATGGGACTACTATGAAGTTCCTTTATTTGTAATTGTGGTAATCAAATGAGTTGTAGACCCTGTGCAGACTACCGTGGTGATGTTGTCTTTCAATGTAATATACGTTGGAGGAAGAAGTCTGCTAGAATAGGAACTTTTGGATAGATCCAGATTGAGATTAAGGCAAATTCTAATAATTGTTGCGAACTGTATAATAAAAGCACCAGTATCATTGGTTGCAATATTCACGGATGTTGCTGAAGCTTCGACTGTTAAGTGGTATGAGTATTGCGAAGATTTATGAGTAGTAAAAATGACAACCTTACACAAATGGAGCGAACATAAAAAATATTGAAGCTATGTGGTCGAGACTGAAAGAGGTTTTGCGGCCTCCTCATGACTCGAGAGGCCTACGATTATTGGGGTCATATGCATGAGTCCCTCTACCTCTTTTTAACCTTGATAAGCTTTTGAACCGTGTAAAAGAAGCGTGTACAGTTTAATTCTTTAGTTTTGTATAATATATTTTACTCTATACTGTTTCGTGATTGTCTGATATTTCTCAAGATTCGTTCAAAGGTCGCCCATAAATTATATGCTCGCCAAACAAATTGATCTCAGTACTGTAAAGGTATTGAGAAATGAGATATAAGAACATTTTCAGTACTAAATGATTTTTTTTAATAATTGAGATTATGAATAATTTGAAGCTAGACCACCATGGAAAACCTGAAAACAGTGCACGGCCGTTTTGTCCTAATAAGGGACTCCTCAACAGTGCACGTTCACGATCTCGTTTCGTGAGATTCCAACCCGGGACCTATCAGACTGGCGCTCGAACGCTTAACCTCTAGACCACTGAGTTAACCGGCGTCCAACGGTGTTAATGTCTGACTTCAACTAATCCACGAAATTGAGGGACATATCCACCAATGTCATCAGTGAGTTACTATCTCACAACTCCACTAATCACTGCTTTTCACTAGAACTACAGGTAATACCCTTAGAAGCCAGTCACTAGTGTGCATATGTTGATTAATATCAGAAGGGAGTGTGTTTTATGAATTTCATAGTAATTTTATTACTTGATTTTTACACATATAATTCTTCATTTCCTTTTTGTTTGTTTGTGAAATTTACTTGCTATTACTTACTTACTTACTTACTTACTTACTTACTTACTTACTTTTTTACTTACTTACTTACTTACTTACTTACTTACTTACTTACTTACTTACTTACATACTTACTTACTTACTTACTTACTTACTTACTTACTTACTTACTTACTTACTTACTTACTTACTTACTTACTTACTTACTTACTTACTTACTTACTTACTTACTTACTTACTTACTTACTTACTTACTTACTTACTTACTTACGCCTGTTACTCCCAATAAACCATAGGCCACCGACCAGCATTCACAAACTCACTCTGTCATGGACCTTCCTTTCTAGTTCTATACAATCGTTATTCATTCTTCACATGTCTATCTTCATTTCTCGGCACAATGTGTTCTTTGGTCTTCCTCTTCTCCTTTACACTTGAGGAATCCAAGTGAGGAATTGTCTTTTGACTCAGTTGGTTGCTTTCCTCAATGTGTGTCTTATCCACTTCCATCACTTCTTCCTCATTTCTTCCTCCAATGGAATCTGGTTTGTTCTCTCCCACAGTAGGTTGTCAGTGTCTAATAGTGTCCGGCCAACGGTAATAAAGTCTGTATCTTCTTGTTTCCATCCCACACAGTGGAACTGTGTTGACATTTGTATTGAAAATCGTGAATTTGGTGTTGGTTGAGCATTGTTTTGAATTCCAGATGTTCTTCAATTGTAAATAAACTGCTCTTGCTTTACCGATCCGCGCTTTTACATCTGCATCAGATCCACCATGTTCATCAATGATCCTTCCAAATTACTTGCTATTACATCATCTATACATTCATGGTAAAAAGATTTTTTGCAGTTTTTTATTTATTTTGAAAATCTTAGGAAAAAAGAAACTTTTCTTTTACTGTAAAATATTTAATTTTTTTTGCAAAAAAAGCAACAACATCAGGTTGAATTATGTTAACAACAACCACCACCACAACAACAACAACAACGGCAAAAACCACGACAACCATAAGAAAAAGAAAAAAGAAGAAAAAGAAGAAACGACGACGTTTGAATATTGATTTACTGATGTATAAAAATTGTTTAAGCATGAAAATAATAAAATTTAAAAGAAAAAAGAAATTTTAAACAAAATTTTCTAAAGATCATATAGAATAATTAAGGAAATTGAAAGAAAAAATTGTTTCATTTTTTTTGGCGTTAAAATTTTTGAATGTAGAATGTGAATATTTATTGAATAAACAGTGAATGAACAAAGTACATAACCATCTACAATCTTTGATGTTTTACTGTGTCAAAGAAAATGAAAGTAAACACTTATTAAATCATTTATAAGTTGTGTTATATTCCTAGTGAAGATTAAATTACGGGTAACTTCTAAGTCGGTCAGCTACAATGTAGGACCAGGCACATATATGGATCGGTCTAAGTTACGATACCTCATTAACACAACATGATGAACACCGGATTCATAAAAGTAGTTAATTCAGAGGTGGTAATATATAGGGAAGACAGAGAGTGTATACACCGACGCTATTCTGATCGATTCTGAGCCATGTCACTCCGAGTCCCCAACCATCGGTTACAATAGTCATGCGGACCCCAATCAAGTAGTCTGAATCTACCAACATGACTCACACTACAAGTTAGTGACTTCAAGGACTGATTCTACGTTTTGGTTTGTTCGCCTCTAACTTTCTTCCAACCATCTCCAACACCGGTTAGCATTGCACGTCGTGGTAATCGGTGTTCGGGCATACGTAAAACGTGGCTTCTAAGAGCTATTAATGGACTAATATTATATTATTGTATAACTATTCGGTAACTAGATCATGTGTATCTATAACTAGCCAGGCCTAAAGTCACAACAAGTTGGATTATGACTAGTAGTGGAATACAGGACGCGCATTTCGTTCTATTTGACAGTCGTCAACTGGATGTATCTACAACCCAGAGTGAAAATCAACTCTGAGATACAAGTACACCCAGCTGAAGAGTCTCAAATATGACGAAACGCGCGTCCTGGATTCCATTACTAGCCACTATCCATCTGTGCTTACAATGCTTGTGAATTAAGACAATATCAAGGCAATCGGCATGGGATTCACGTATGCCAATAAGAGACTGATCAATTGCTATCCTAGACATCAATGGAATATTTATATAAACAATACGAAGTAAACTTATACTACATTCTCTGTTAAAGTGTACTTACTGGTTAAATGGTTAAATGCAAGGCTGAACTTTAGAGAAATGACTAATTAATTACTAGAAAATACATAGTATTACTCCTAAGCATTGAGGTCCTGAGTTCGAACTCAGGTAACTTTTTTATTGTATATTGCTTAATGCTGATGGATTCGTTATTTCACAAAAGGAAATTGTATAACGTTATGGTGCAGTTTGTATTATAATTAGTCATTTAATTTGATATGAATAGTTTGGTTGATTGTAAATACTCACAAAAAACCCAGGTTGTTATCAGAATACCAAAGTGATGAACAAATGGTGAAGAAACAAATTCATTTTAATTTCAGTGGTTAAGATCATGAGTCAGTTGAAGCTAGACCACCATGGAAAACCTGGAAGCACTGCACGGCCGTTTCATCCTATTGTGGGACTCCTCATCAGTGCGCATCCACGACCTCGCCCCCTGTGAGATTCGAACCCAGGACCTACTGGTTTCATTTTACACAAATGTTGAAAATTATTTCAGAATATAAATGATTATCTGAATAAAATTTCATAGGTCATTCATTATTCAATAGAATTGAAGTCGACTCCACTTATAACCTTTCAAGTTATTGTCACAAGACCAATGTTTAGTAATCTGTGGTTCTTACCGATTAATTGGCTAAAATGACATCATTCTGTAAAATAAATACGATATGAACCATTTTCATAAACCTTTCACTAAAATAAATAAATGTTATTGTATTCACTTAAAAGTAAATGAAGTACTACACTCAAACTAATAAACAGTAATTAGTAGCCTTTCCATCATATTGGTATATATTTAGAAAATCAACAGATTTTCATGTAAAAGTTATGTACCTACACTACAGACTGTACATTTTGACGGAGAGTGTAGGACAGACTGCAGGAAAGAAGAAAGTGGTACGGCGATCAGAACTACAGCAAGTATGACTGCTTTAAAATGTAGACCAGTGTGATGCATCCTACTGATGTCGACAGATATAATTAGTATATATCATCAATCGGAAGTGAAATACCCGGAAGCAGAAGGTTTTAGAAGATCGATGAAAAGAGAACGAGAACAGAGAATTGATTGTTATGAAAATGAAGGAACAATGAAATCTGACACGATTGATTGATATTTTGCATATGAAGTATTTACTGTATGGTTCTCGGATTTTACTAAGTCATTCTGTAAGTTTATATTGCAATTGGTAAGTATGACAGCTAACAGATATTACTAATAACTATATATATATATATATATATATATATATATATATATATATATATATATATACGTATATTTCATACAATCGTTGATCCATACAAACAATCGGAAAAACGAAGTGAAGAGAAGAGATTGAAGGGAATGACGCGCGGTGGAGAAGTCATATAAACCAACTCAATTTAACTAACCGTGACTTTATATTTATAGTCACATAAAAATAAGTTCCAGATATGTGATGAATAGGATAAGAGGTGTATACACATACGCTCATTTAAAAAAAACAGTCGGGGTTAATCAGCAAATAATCAACATGGTTAAAATTTAACTCCAGAAGAATGAATAAATTGGCCTGTCTGGAAGCTAGAATAAGTTGTACGGGCTTAACATAGTAACCAACACTACAATCTATATGTAATCAATATTTTGAAAATAATTAAAGAATGCAGACCAAGTTACATGCATGATTTGATCCACTGATTCACAAAAGAGGCAACATTTTAAAAAATAAACATACATTTTTCGAACAATCTTAATTAGTAAGTTAATTTCGCTGAAAATGTTACTACAGAGATATTAATAAATTCCAGAATAAAATACAAATCAAATACATAATTAGTGACGACATCAGTTTACTTGTGTCTTCTATATCCATAAATACACTAGACATTACATTTAACTATCCTGAATTTCATGGAATATGATGAGAAAATGAATACTACATAAATGACCTTAACCTTTGATGTTTTAGTATTACAACTGAACAAGTGAACAACAACATGACTGGGGACAATCGAATGTAATTAAACACAAAATTACAGAACATCTTAGTGAAATCTGAGAACCATCCAGTAAATACTTAATTTACAAAATGTCAATCAATTGTCTCTAACTTGACTGTTCTTTTTGAAAATATCAATCCATCGTCATTCTGTTCCCGTTCTTAACTTCTCGACCTTCTACTGAAATACATTCTATTCCTGACTATCGTTATATGCTACTTATGTGGATATCAGTAGCTCATATCATTCAACTATCTGACAGTTAGATATTTTTCTTTATATTTATAAATTTATTCTTCCCTGGTCATTTGTTCATTCCTCAAAACTGACTTTAAAACAACTGTAGTTTCTTTCGTTAATTCTAAGAATAAATTTCGAGGCTATGATCACAAATAATAAAAAAATTTAGTGATTGGGATATGTTATAGCTAAATAAATGCTCAAAATGTTTAGGTCTACACTATTCTCACCCACATATATCGTATACCATGAATCAAATTATATCTGACTACAATCACATGCAAAATTGAGTTTAAACTGGAGATACAGTGATTACTAGAGTTCATCGTCAGTAAAATGGTAATGAATTCATAAATTATAGGGTTTTGAATCTGTCCTAAAATTATAATAATCAATTATATGATTGTTAAAATGATCAATTTTAATGGATAATAGGTTTGAGGAGTACATGATGGGTAGATGTTCAATAATGCATGGGCAAGTAAGACTAATGAACTTAAATCACAGTTATTTTTAATGTTATACTTCTTTAGAAGTGTCAACTGGGAAAATATTCCATGATAAACAAACATGATATGAATGATTTTTTGTCGTTAAGCTTCGTTTTGGGTCCTGGACTCTTATAAAAATCTGATATAAACGCCTAATTACAAATAAAATCTCATTGGAATATTATGGATACTTTTGTAAATAACTATTACAACTTCCATATTTCAATTCATAATAAAAATCTTTATTTCATAGGTTGAAATCACGAGTCAGTTGAGCTAGACCACCATGGAAAACCTGCAAGCACTGGATGGCCGTTTCGTCTTAGTATGGGACTCCTCAACAGTGCTCATCCATGATCCCGCACCCCGCGAGATTCGAATCCAGGACCTATCTAGTTGGTTAAGCGCCTGGCGAGAGACCGATAGGTCCTGGATTCGTATCTCGCGGGGTGCAGGATCGTGGATGCGCACTGTTGAGGAGTCCCATACTAAGACGAAACGGCCATCCAGTGCTTGCAGGTTTTCCATGGTGGTCTAGCTCAACTGACTCGTGATTTCAACCTATGAAATAAAGATTTTTATTATGAATTGAAATATGGAAGTTGTAATAGTTATTTACAAAAGTATCCATAATATTCCAATGAGATTTTATTTGTAATTAGGCGTTTATATCAGATTTTTATAAGAGTCCAGGACCCAAAACGAAGCTTAACGACAAAAAATCATTCATATCATGTTTGTTTATCATGGAATATTTTACTAGGACGAAACGGCCGTCCAGTGCTTCCTGGTTTTCCATGCTGGTCTAGCTTCAACTGACTCATGATTTCAATCCGTGAAATTTCTAAAATCTCCACAAACCCCTTTTGATAAAGATCTTTATTACAAACTTGGTATAAATTCCTTTTGACAAATTAAAACTAAGCTACTGAATCATAGATGATAACTACTTCATGGACGTTTATCCAAATATCATTTTAGAATTATTTTGTTTTGTAAATGTCTCCGATAGAACAATAAGAAGATGGAGTTGATCTGAATATTTCGAACAATCTGACCACACATATACTTGTCAGGGCATTTTATATGGAAATTAATAGAAGAAAAATTAAATGAAAGTTCAAGTAAAAAAGTAAAGAAGGGGGAGGGAAACAATTTTATATCGTATAGAAAGAATAAAAAATTGTCACGTTATCCTAGGTCATAGAATGACTCAAAGATTACCAGATTACCCTGGTAACGTTGGCTTGTGAATTATACTTTTAGGTCAAAGGCTCGGAGTGTGGCCCCCTAAGAAAACCACCTGCTTCGGTTTAGGCACCCGAGCAATATTCCAGCCCTCATACAAATCAAGTGAGTTGTGTGGCGCATATCTATTTGGTGCCTCATTGCATAAATGTTTATGTATTTAAATAATAAATAATAATGATAATATTTCTGTGTTATGAATGTTGTTTTTTTTTAATCTTAGGCAGATATCTTTATTTTGATGAATGCAGCCATTTCATCCGACCTGTTACAATTTAATCGTTTCGGAGAAAGATTTTATCTAAGATTACCTAAGTCTAAGAGTAATTGTTTTCTTTTTCTTCTCTTTGTTAGTTATTCTTATTTTATTATCCACCATTTTATATCGTGCGACAATGAATATTTTGAAAATTAATAGTTGATTTCATGAGTCAATTGAAGTTAGACCACTATGGAGAACCTCGAAGCATTTCCTCTCCCATACAAATAAAAGTATTAGTAGTGTAGTGAAGGAGAACACAGGTGAGGACAATAGAATCATATTTAGTACAACATTACAGAGTTACTTGGTAAAATAGAAAACCCATACTATAATACTTAATTTGCAAAATGGTCAATAATTGTCTCGAACTTCGTCGTTCTTGCATTTCCATACTAATTGCTTTCTATTCCCACTCTTCCTTTCTTGATCTTCCCCATCTTCTAATGCCAGACATTACATTCCTGACTCGCGTCATATACTACTTATATCAATATAAGTAGCACGCACCACACTCGTCCCCCCCCTTTAAAGCAGTCGTTCTTGTGGTGGTTCATGCTCACCGTGCCACACTCTTCGTTTCTGCAGTCTGTGCTACGCTCTCTGTCGAAATGTCGAGTCTGTGTCAAATGATTATAAGCTATTTTCAAAATTAAGTCTCATTTTCAACCAGAAACTAATTCATCTCTTATCTTAGCTTTATTCATTGAAAATTGAGGAGAAAAATATCAGCATAGTTTTATGACTTTTTATAGTTGCTAAGGATTCTATTTAATTGATTTACAAAATAATAGTTCATAGTTTTATAAATCTTTATTGTAGTCAGTTTATAGTAGCTTTGCTTTGCTAATCGATCATTTTGATAACTGTTATAACATAAATCGTAACAATGAATAATATCAGAAGGCAATGAGAAGCGGTAACTACAGTTTATTAGCGGATAGCGCAGATCACAAAGCTATAAACATGTCAAGGAAATTTGAGATGAAGAGGTGAATAAGTATATGCAAGCAATTACATAAGCAAGAGAAGTATTTCTATATCTGAAGAACATTTGGAACTCAAAACAAATTTCAACACAGTCCTTCTATACGAAGCGGAAACTTGAACAACTACGAAAGTCATCATCCAGAAGATACAAACTTTAACACCAGGTTTTCATATACAACTCTCACATTGTTAATGTTAGGCTATAGTCCTTGCTATTATTTTACGGGTAGAAAAAGGGGTAAAACAAGTAACTTGTCATTAGTGGAAATGGTTGTGAGACCTAAGTGAATATTCAGCCTGCTTTTTAGAAAATTTGAAGAAGGTGCTATTAGTACGGTCTTTCGTAAACAGTTCCATAGCCATATAATTCTGATGACGAAACAGTTTGCAAGGGAATATGTGAGGTCTCACTCCTATTCCATTCTAAATAAACAAATGATAGTAACTTTAGCCAAATATATGGGATAAGTAAGTAAACAAATTACATGATTTTTCAAGCAAAGAAAGATTTATGCAACTGTGATTTACTAACATCATGAATATTAGTTAAAGATTAGGTCAGCTATTACAACCTGGACAAAGCATAGTATGTCTTCAATAACGTATTGTGAAACTTTAATTAGTTTGCTTCCATTTATTTATTCTAATGTATTTAGGCCTTGTTTTATGGCAAATTATACAAGGAGATTTGCTGTCTGACAAAATAACATTGCCAGTAGTTAATCAGATTTTCAATGTTGATTTGCAGCCACTTGCATTTAATTAGGACATAGTGAATGCCTCTTCAAGGACTTCAGAATCTCATGCTGATCTTTTCGTGATTCCGACGCTTAATCACATTTACGGAAATGAAAAATTAAGCAATTCTAGTTACTAAACTTATGTGCTTCAACACTTCCTTTAAGTACTATAATTATATTGGCTTGTAGTGGCTGGTACTATGTCAAGTCTACATAGGTTATTCTAGTTTCTGGACAGACCAATCTAATCATTCTTCTCAAGCCATATTCTGATCTTGTCACTTATTCGCTTATTAACCGTGATTATTTTCATATGATCGTGTGTACGTGTATTGTTCAACCTACTCATCACATGTCTGTAACTTATTTTTGTCTGACTATAAATAGCGGTTAACGCTTGATTAAATCGAGTTGGCTCACATGCCATCTGCTGTTCGCTACGCTTCGTTTCGTTTCACTCTCTCCTCTTTGCTTCGTTGTTCTAATCGTCTGTCTAAATCGACAATTCTGTGAAATATACATATTCAAAATACATTCTCGCGTTTGATTTATTTAGTTCCGTTATTCTCCAACGCGATTTAAGTCGATAATTATATATGGAGATTGGTGATATTTATAAATCGATAACAATCACCATACTATCAAATTGGAGTCAGATGCAGGGTCACAAAGGTGGTGAGCCCTTCCGCACTTCATACTTTCGACGAATGAACTCAACATAGCTTATTCAATCGATAAACAACTCAGTTTTTGACCAAACGATCAAATCAGAGTGAGATCACATCGGGCTCACACTAAGTTGATGTGACTTTGAGTATATTTCTACCCGGAAATGATGTCACTAAATAATAAATAAGTTTTTGTGATATTCAAATGAGTAGAAAATTATAGTTATGACGTTTCGTGACTTAGTGTAAGTTATTTCTTGAAAGTAAATGAAAATTCAATGGGTAGTTTTAAGGCATGTAAACAAGTTTATTATATCGTGCTCCAATATTACCTAGACTCTGATTTTATGAAAACATAGTTAATGAAGCATGGAAATAAACGACAATTTTATCGATTGTCACACTCAGAGATTGATTGGTAGAGTTATGAAATCTGATATCAGTTAGGTATACTTTCAACTAGATTTTTGATTAGAAAAAAATCTTGAACCGATTGATGTTAGACCACCATTGAAAACCTGGAAGCACTGGACGGCCGTTTCGTCCTATTGTGGGACTCCACGGCAGTGCACATCCGCGATCTAGTAGGTTAAGCGTTCATGGAAAACCCTGAGTTCAAATCCTGCGAGCGGGATCGTGGATGCGCACTACTGAGGAGCCCCACAATAGAACAAAACGGCCGTCCAGTGCTTCCAGGTTTTCAATGGTGGTCTGACATCAATCGATTCATGATCTTAATCAATAAGCTTTTAGACAGGTTTAGTGAGAAGCATAATCGTTTAATTGTATGGTTTACATTATATAATTGAAGAGTTCCTTTGAATAGTGGTATTATCTCAACCCCTGTTTTATTGTAAAAATACATCTTGTACAGCTTAATAAACATTTCTGTCTTAATTTAACTAAGTAAATTTTTATGTATTTACAACTAATTTATTTTTTGATTTTTTATATCAGTAACAAAATGAAAACCGAAGTAGGTAAATAGGAAGTTGTAGTATATACCACATGAATTGTTATATTTAATTATAGTTATTAATTTGCCATGTATCTATTGTTAATCACAACTTACTTACTTACGCTTGTTACTCCTCGTCGAGGAGCATAAGCCAACCACCAGCACTCGCCATTCAACCCTGTCCTGGGCAATCCTTTCCAGTTTCTATTCATCCTTTACATATCTGCTTCCATTTCTCAATGTAGTGTGTTCTTCAGCCACTTTTCCACTTCCTTTCAACATTCCAAGTTAGGAATAAAAATAATATATTTGTAATATCCTAATGGGTAGAAAATTGGATTTTCTACTCATTGGGATATTCTAAATATATTATTTTTATTTATAACAATCAACTCAATGCTCAATTTATTCGAAATTATCAAATCAAACCTTGGTAATGACACCTACATTCCAAGTTAGGGTTTAAATCGTGATACAGTTTGGTAATTTCTGTTATGTATGTCTTAACCACCATCAACATATTTTCCTAATTTCCTACTCACTTGGAAGTTAGTTTGTCTTCTTCCACAGTAGGCTGCTACTGATGCTATCCGACCAAAGGATATTGAGTATCTTCTGTAGACTATTGTTTATAAGTACTTGTGCTCTTTAGATGATGGTTGTAGTAGTTTTCCAAGTTTCAGCTCGGTACAGTAGAACTGACTGTCTTCACGTTCGCATTGAAGATTGTGTCTTTGATGTTGGTCGACAGTACCATATGTTCTTCAACTGTAGGAATGCAGCCCTTGCTTTGCCAATCCTCTCCTTTACGTCTGCATCTGATGCTCCTTGTTAATCGATGATGATTACCAGGTACGAGAAAGATCCCACGTCTCCCAGAGTTTCTCTATTAAGTGTGATTGAGTTGATGTTCTCCAGGTTGTGTTTGAAGATCTCGCTTTTTCGTTTGTGTATGTTGATGGCTACTGATGGAGACGATGCTGCTACATTAGCTGTCTTCATCTGCATTTATTCTTGTGTATGGGATAGAATTGTCAATCGCAAGGTATGAAAAAAATACAAACGAATCTTTTTTTAATAAAACGTTCACAAATATTACTCGAGACCGGTAAGTCCTGAGGCGGGGTCGTGGATGCGCACAGTTGAGGAGTCCCACAATAGGACGAAACGGCCATCCAGTGCTTCCATGTTTTCAATGGTGGTCTAACATCAATCGGTTCATGATCTCAACGATTGAAATTACTACAATCTCCACAAAACCCCTTCTGATGCAAATATTCTTATAACAGACATTTCACTAGTTATGTAGAGTAATGCTTATGTTTAACCAAAACAGAGATAATTAGTATTTAGGATATTACTTACTTGACATTATTTACAAAAAGTAAAATTATCTGACTAGTAACTAGAATGTAAATGAAGAATAAGGGAATATACAAAAGGTGAAGAAGTCAACTAAAAAAAATTTTGTACCTAATCATACTATACTATGATTAAATATAGAACCCATTAGTAAAGCGTAAATATCGGCTGATTCATAATGGTAGTTAGAGATAAGCGATCACATTGTAATTTGATTGATAAAATTTGATCAATACTAAGAAAGACTTGATGTATAATGACATTTGTCACTACTCAATGATCAATCACCTGTCAACATATCTACTGATTATTGTCAACAGTTAACACTTGTTTAGTATTAACAGACAGCTAAAAATCAATCATAATAAGAAATACATTTAAATAAATCCACTCTATTTGTTCATCATCATGAAGGTTCGAAAATGTTTCAAGCACAACGAGTGTAAGAGACTTAGATGGTGATTTCTTAGATTAAAGGTATAAAAAAATAACGAAAATCATTTTACAGAAATGTTAAAATCACTAGTATGCAATATTACATTCATCCATAAGCTATTCCACTGTTGAAGAATATATGGAACTTAAAACAATTGTCAACCAACATCAATGTCACAATTTTCAATGCGAACTTCAAAACAATTCTGCTGTACAGGGCTGAAACTTGGAGAACTACTACAATC
The DNA here is from genome assembly GCA_944470425.2 of Schistosoma bovis. Taxonomy (NCBI): domain Eukaryota; kingdom Metazoa; phylum Platyhelminthes; class Trematoda; order Strigeidida; family Schistosomatidae; genus Schistosoma; species Schistosoma bovis. Next base: position 39,496,902 of record OX103955.1, read on the forward strand.
ACCATCAAAAATGGACAAGTATTCATAAACAATCGTCTATACAAGATATTTAATATCCGTTGACCGGATACCATTAGCAACAGACTACTGTAAAAGAGAATAAACCAACTTCAAGCTAAGGAGGAAATTAGGAAAACACGTTGGTGATGGATAGGACATACATTACATAAATCATCAAACAGCATCAGTAGACAAGCGAAAACTTGAGATCCCAAAGGGAAACAGAAAATAGGAAGACCATGGAACACATTGTATTGGGACTTGGAATTAGACATGAAAAGGATGAATAGAAACTGAAAACACATGGAAAGGATCGCTCAGCATAGAGTTGTCTAGAGAATGATGATGATCAGCCTATGCTTCTCCATGAAGATTAACAGGCATAGATAAGTAAGTAATTAAAAATCTACAAACTATCTACTAATATTTTACTCATATCAAATTGATTCCGTATGTGATAAACTTGCTCTTTTCTTTTATCACTTATTTACTTACGCCTGTTACTCCCAATAGAGCATAGGCCGCAGACCAGCACTATCCAACCCATTCTGTCCTGGGCCTTCTTTTCTAATTCCATACAATTCTTGTTCATTCTTCTCATATCTGTCTCCATTTTTCGGTCTAGTGTGTTCTTTGGTTTTCTTCTTTCTTTTTTCAGCGTTGAGGATTCCATGTGAGGGCTTGCCTTGTGACTCAGCTTGGTGCTTTCCTCAATATGTGTCCTATCCACTTCCAACACTTCTTCCTCCAATGGAATCTGGTTTGTTCTCTCCCATAGTAGGTTGATGCTGATAGTGTCTGTCCAACGGATCCAAAGTATTTTGTGTAGACAACTGTTAATAAACACCTGTATCTTCTGGATGATGGCTTTCGTAGTTCTCCAAGTTTCCGCCCCATACAGTAGAACTGTGTTGACATTTGTATTGAAAATCCTGACCTTGGTGTTTGTTGACAATTGTTTTGAATTCCAGATGTTCTTCAATTGTAGATATACTGCTCTTGCTTTACCGATCCGCACTCTCACATCTGCATCAGATCCACCATGTTCATCAATGATGTTGCCAAAATATGTAAAGGTTTTTACATCTTCCAAATCTTCTCCGTCAATTGTTTTTTTTCTTTTATTACACTGACTAAAATAAACGAGTAGAATAAGCTACCTAAATATCAAATATTGATATTGATTGAAACAAATAGTAACTATTTACATGGTAACCGAAATGAATCTTTCAGTCAAAAATGCTTTTTTTTTCTTCTTCAACAACAACAACAACAAAAAGCCTGAATGAAATGTGAATGAGTCTTTTTTGTTGTCGTTGCATATAGTTTTATAGTTAAGAATTGGATCATTGAAAATGTTAATAGTTAGCTTGGTATTTATTTCATCATGATTTATCGGTTAAGATCACTATTTCGTTCCCCAAGTAAAAGTTTTTTAATTGTATATTTTTTAACGGAAAAAAGAAAAAAAAATTTTTTTAATTTCAAATATTATGAAGTATCTAAGTAATTGGACAAATGGTACCATAGTCTAGAAGGACAGTGAATAAAGATGAACTGTTTTATTTTCTTCATTTTCCTTTCTTTCGAAGAACCTCATATAAATGTGATGTTACCCTTCCCCCCACCCTTCCCCCCAAAAAGAATATCGATTACTTAAACATAAGATTCATGAAGTAAATCTAATGGTTTGGTACAATACGTATTTTATTTACCAATAATTGTACTAGAGAAGGACTTTGATTATGTGATGCATTCTACTTATGTCGACATAAGTAGTATGTAACGGCAATTACAAGTGGAAGAAAACAGCAACGGAGAGTAATTGTTATGGCAATGAAGAAACATTTGATTTTGAGACAGTTTATGGAAGATTTGCAAATGAACTAATTAACGTCTGGTTTTCATATTTTACCAAAGAACTCTGTAATTTTGCATTAAAATATAATTGGTTGTCACCAACTGTGTTCTTGTTTATTAAAACTCTATTGATTTGTTTTTGTTGATGTCTTTAAGTGGATGGACTATTTTTGAATATGATCACTTCATTATATATTAGGTGAACTAACCGTCTATTGATGTATCTATGAAATAATTGAATCACCTGCAGTGAATAACTGTCTCACACACACAATATGGTTGAACCTCGTTGATCATGGCTTTACACTAGAACTATGGCAATTAGAAGATGGTCATGCAACGTCGTGAATTCAATGAAATTAGTCATTAGTAACGTTTAATGTTAGCTCAGTAGTTTGTAGTTTAAGTATTAACGTGTGAGACAAAATATTCTGCCTGTAATCCCCAAATACAAAATCCTAGATCTACACTAGTAAGCAGTCCTATACCATGATGAAACGATCGTCTAAAGCACCTACGTTTTCAATGATGGTCTAGCTAAGATCAATTCATGTTATAAAATCTATGAAAATTCTATAATCCTCTCAAAACCCTATACTAAAGATACATATATGTTAGAATCTTCAGTAAGTCACAACAACAACAACAACAAAAACTACCTAAAATAATTTTCATCGATAATTCTTTTGAATGTTTACTAATTCATAAAGTCTCCAATTATTTTAGTAATTCCAATCAAATCTTTAATCTCAAGAGATTTCTTTCTGTGTACACAATCAGATGAGAATTTTAATATGTAAGTTTCTCATTATTACTTTGACAGGCTTTTGTCCCCAGTTACAAGTTACAGTTTTCACTATTGAAATTGATAAAGCTTCAATTGACTCATGAATTCAACTATTACTATAATATTCACAAAACAGCCCTTCTGATATCAGTCAGTATATACTCATTAGTGATTGGCTTCAAGAGGTATATCCTAGAGTTCTAGTGAGAAGCAGTTACCAGTGATTTTGTGAGATAGTAACTCGTTGAAGATAACGGTGGGTGTATTTCTCAATTTCGTGAATTAGTTGAAGTTAGACACCGTTGGATGCCGGCCAGCTCAGTGGTTTACAGGTTAAGTGTTCGAGAGCAAGACCGATATGTCCTGGGTTGGAATCTCGCGAAGCGGTATCATGGATATGCACTGCTGAGGAGTCTCACAATAGGACGAAATGGCCGTCCGATGTTTTCAGGTTTTCCATGGTGGTCCAGCTTCAATTGACTCATGAATTCAACTACTAAAAATTATTTCATTTAATTATTTCTGCTTGTAAAATAAATTTTAAATTATCAATAAATAAACTATTAATTAATGTTGAAAATGTCTACTTATTTGTGATATTACAGTGAAGTTAAAGAATTCTGAACGGATAAAAAATTGTGTTGATATCATTCGATTAATGTTAATTCCTTCTATACTAGGACAATTATTTATTCATTTATTTGAACACATAAACATTGGTACAAGGGGACATCAAATACGTGTGCGTCATACAATAACAATGAGGCCAGTAGTAGGTATCACTGATTTGTGTGTGGGCTGTGATACTGCCAGGCTGCCCAAACCGAAGCAGGTGGTTTTCTCTGGGGGCCGCGCCTAGAGCCTTCAACCTAAAAGTCCGACCCACAAGACAGTGCAGCAACCTTGGGAGATGCAGGCTCATTATACACGGTGACCAACAATAGGTTCATACGTCATTTGTTCCCTCAGGATTCTGAAACCTATGTGAACCATTGATTTGAAATCAGGGTTTTTCAAATCCCCTAGATGGACTCTCCGTGTCCACCAACCCGGTCAAAGCGCCGGACATTCGCTTTTCGTTCTCTCAATTCGGTAAACAACACCCCCACCACGAGAAGGCTGTGAGTAGGACTTCCTTGGCAGTAGCTGTATACTAAGACAAGACGGGCATCTAATGCTTTCAGGCTTTTAATGGTGATCTAACATTTGTCAGTTCATGATATTGATTAAAACTCAACCATCTCTACAACCCCATACTGACAACAATTTATGATCAATTCGAAGTAAAACGTATAGACATAAGTCAGAAAACATGTAACTTAAACCAAATGTGTTATATTCTTAAATATTTACTACTTTTTTAGTTTATTATAGAAAATTTTCTCTGTTCAACTAGCAGGTATATGTTTAGAAACTGTATCTTGAATTGATCGAAGTTTGTACATCGTTTCACAACAAATTGTAGATCATTTAACTTCATAGTTGTGAATTTTGCCAACGTTAGAGTTCATGTAACATTGATTTTTGAATAACAAATACAACAAACAAACTCGACACTGTTAAGTTCAAGTCAGCTAGAACGATGGTAACAAAAGTTTCACATCTCTTTTTAGTAGTACACTTACAATATGTCAGATGGAGCCGAACCCAGAGATTAAAGATCCCACAATGGGTATGATAATTGTAACCATTAAGTTAAAATATAGTGATTACTATTTCTAACTTCAGTAAGTTCATTGGATAGACCAAGAAGAGCTCCGGTTTTATCTTCTCTAGTCAATTTACTCTTGAACAAATAGCTAACCTTGTTTAAAATTCTATCATTATGAAGATTACTGTGATTACAGATTACCCTACCAGTCAAACAAGTTAGTGAAGCCTAGTAAACCCTTCTGAAGAGAAACAGGCCACATCAAAGCACAGTACAACTACCAGGGCTTGAATAGCTATTTTTGCATTACGTTGAAGTTTGCCTGGTAAGGAGCAACCCCGTTCATTCCATGCACCATTTTTGTGAATTTTTTGTCATTTTTCCATTCCTGAGTAATTGTGATGTGATTCTTTCTGGTTTTCGTATTCAGTTGGTGGGTATCGGTCGAATTGATGATTAACCCGATCTCTACAACCCAGGTTGCCGCTCACGTTAGTTCATGGGATTGAGTCCCACTATCCAGGAGGCATGATGAGGACGTGTGAGTTGGGTTTTGCCTCTCGATTATAGATTAAGGTCGTACAAATTAAATTGTACATGTCAATAAGATCAAATTAATTTCTTTAATTGTTTACTAAAATAGCCTTAATACATAAAAGTACAATGTTTTATACTTATATCAATCTAGTATGTACAATCATTACTATTATTACCATTATTATTATCCAATATAAATGATAACAATCTTAAGTTTAATCGATGTTTTATCTATAAAATATGCCTAAAAATGAAAGTTTATTGGGAAAAACAGGTGATAAATTCTGATTTCACTAGTTTAAATAATGAGTTAATTGAAGCTAGACCACCATGGAAAACCTGGAAGAACTGGACGGCCGTTTCGTCCTACTATGAGACTCCTCAACAGTGCGCATCCACGATCCCGCCTTGCGAGATTCGAACCCAGGACCTATCAGTCTCTCGAGCGAGCGCTTAACCATTAGACCATTGAGCTGGCCGGCATTCAACGGTGTTAATGTCTAACTTCAACTAATCCACGAAATTGAGAAGCACATCCACCATTATCTTCATTGAGTTACTATCTCACAACTGACCTGGGTCAATTGTGCTTCCAGGTTTTCCATGGTAGTCTAGCTCTAATCGACTCATGATTTTAACTAGTGAAATTCCTAAAATCTCCACGAAACCTCTTCTCATAAATTCTGATTTTTTTAAAAATTTACAAAAAGAAAAAAATATGAACCAAAAAAAATTACTCAGTAACTAGATAGACCGTTCAAATTGTTGTATTATGGTTTTTGATACTAAGGTTCTCAAAATTATACAAGCCTATTTCGAAGTGACTTATTTATACATTTTGTCCAGTAGTAAACCAAGATCGTGGGGTTGTTTCAAACCATTGCTACTACTGTAGTGAAGGCGAACACAGGTGTAGGACAACGGAATCATATTTAGTACAAAATTATAAAGTTACTTGGTAAAATAGAAAAACCATACTATAATACTTAATTTGCAAAATGTTCAATAATTGTATCGAACTTCGTTGTTCTTGCATTTCCATACTAATTGCTTTCTATTCTCTCTCTTCCTTTCTTGATCTTCCCAATCTTCTAATGCCAGACATTACATTCCTGACTCGCGTCGTATACTACTTATATCAATATAAGTAGCATGCACCACACTACCACTTACAATAATAATAATAATACCATTTGGCTAAGTTTTTTTCACTGCTTTTATTTGTTCATTTCCGTTTATAAATTTTTTAGAGAAAAATTGAACTGAAAAATCAAAGTTGTAGTTTGTTATTTCAGATCGTGTTATTTTTAGATTCATCTTGTTTAAATTAGATGTAATATGATGGTAAAATAGTTGATAAAGTGAAATATGAATGGAATTAGTTTAATATCTATTATCAGAAGGGGTTTGTGGAGGTTTTAGAAATTTCACAGATTGAAGTCAGTGCTTCCAGGTTTTCCATGGTGGTCTAGCTTCAATTGACTTATGATTTCAATCTGTAATATCTATTCAACCTTGACCATAAAGGAGAGAAGTGTTATATCCTGACGAGAATAGTGAATGGTTACTGTTGAAATTTATTTCTCAATTAATTACTTACTTACTTACGCCTGTTACTCCCGGTGGAGCATAGGCCGCAGACCAGCATTCTCCAACCCATTCTGTCCTAGGCCTTCCTTTCTAGTTCTATCCAATTTTTGTTCATTCTTCTCATATCTGTCTCCATTTTTCGGTGTAGTGTGTTCTTTAGTTTTCTTCTTTCTTTTTTTCAGCGTTGAGAATTCCATGTGAGGGCTTGTCTTGTGACGCAGTTGGGTGCTTTCCTCAATGTATGTCCTATCCATTTCCAGCGCTTCTTCCTGATTTTTTCCTCCGTTGGGATCTGGTTTGTTCTCTCCCACAGTAGGTTGTCAGTGTCTAATAGTGTCGGTCCAACGGATCCGAAGTATTTTGTGTAGACAACTGTTAATAAACACCTGTATCTTCTGGATGATGGCTTTCGTAGTTCTCCAGGTTTCCACCCCATACAGTAGAACTGTGTTGACATTTGTATTGAAAATCCTGACCTTGGTGTTTGTTGGCAGTTGTTTTGAGTTCTATATGTTCTTCAATTGTAAATATGCTGCTCTTGCTTTGCCAATTCGCGTCTTCATCTCTACATCAGATCCACCGTGTTCATCCGTGGTGCTGCCCAAATATGTAAAGGTTCTTACATCCTCATTTCTGGATTTATACTATACATATATTTTTAATTTATAATTGTTAAGTAACCAAACTACATATATTCATATCTCACTTATTATAAGCTTTATTTTGACTATTAATATACGATTTACCGTTCTTGAGTTATGCCTGATCTATGAGTTACAGTCTCCCACATTCACGACCACTTTTGGTTAAATCTTGTACAAATGTTGTTTCCTATTTTATGGTGTGATGTAGTCTGTTTGGCTTATATATAAAACCAGTTTATTTGAAAACTATGATTCATATCATGGAGGATAAGATTGATGTTCTGAATTTAATAGGCTGAACTAGGCAAAAAGAAGAGTAGATAAAGACTTTAAACTTCTCGTACGGATCGATAGTTCACAATTCTCTCATTAGAGGTATCATTATATCATAGATTAATAATAGGATCCACGTTCACAAGTTCTAATAAACAGTATGTTGGGATATTCAGAAAAATATTCCAAAAATTATCCTATTAAGTCTAATGCTATCCCTGAACGTAAAATGATGTAATTTTCCTCTTAGTCAACATTTATTTCACATGTCATGTTCCTGTTGGTCAATATTCACAGTAGTCCTAACTGTATAAATATGCATTTGTCGGTAAATTCTTATTCTTCTCCTGACCCCATAAACAATTTTCATCTACGGTTCATGTTCTGATATATTGGAGATTGGGGAAAACAGTATTGGGATCGTACTGGGATATCTGAAGTTTGTTCTATCGGTAGAAATTAGAGTAGCCACCCCGCATTCCACAATACAATAAACTTATCATCGAAATATCTTTACATTTTTCTTGTATCAACTTTACAGGATGAAGTTTAAACATCCCATGTAAAGTATAATTTTTCTCATTATTTTCAATATATATATATATATATCTTGTTGTTATGAGACGGTAAACAACATAGAAGTATTTGCCAACTACATTCATTTACTTAAATATCATACAGCATGATATCAAATCGTTTAGAACACAATGATTAATGAAATAGGATTAACTCTAACAACAATAGTAATCATAATAATAATAATAAATTTATATTGTCTATACAAACTGTATAAATGTATGTAAATAGTAAATGGTTCCCCTTTATAAAAGAACAATAATGTAGAAATGTCATCTAATAAAAAATTTGTTGAAAATACTTTCAATTAGAAACTGTAACCATATTTTTTTGTTTGTTTTTGTTCTTGTTGTTGTAACTATGATACAAATTTTGTATCCATCCCAATAATAATAGTAATGGTAATATTAATGGTGATAATAATAATAGTAATATACCGCATCATTACCGATGTTCTGCGTAACTAGAGTAACAATGTAAATGAAACATTAAAGAGTAATGTTTATTCATTATTTTTTTCCAAAAAAAATGTCAAAGATAATGAAAAATAATGAGGTAGTTATGTTTTAAAAGTTAAAAAAAGGGAGAAAAAGAGGATAGAGATTAGTTCATTGGATGTACTTACTAGGATGACGTATTCTAGATATCTATGTACATCAGTTATATATATGGGATTAGTTTGATTGAGTGTATGTATATTACTTGGGCACAAACTATTGACTGTAATTGAGGTTGTATCAAATTTTAATTTTGGTCTATCATATATTTTTCCTGTAATAAAATATAGTAAAGAATATAAAATTAAAAATATGATAATATGTAAAGATGGATGGTGACTAGCAGAGGGATCTAGGACGGATGTTTGGTCCTATTTGGGACTCGTCAACTAGATGTAACCGGGTTCGAGTCCTGGAGTGAACATCAACTCTGCAATGCGATCCATCTTTGCTTAAAAAGTTTGTGATTTAAGGCTATATCGAGGTAATCCGCACAGGATGCACATATGCTAATAAGAGACTGATTAATTGCAGTCCTAAATAACAATGGGAAAAATACAAGTAAAACAAAACCATGTGGATTTGAGTATGACAATATGTTTGTTAAGTTTAATTGATATTTACATATGATTTAGAGATTTTATGAATATTTGTTAAATTTGTAGATGGTATTTGTAAGTCTGAGTACCGTTTAAAATTATAGGATTCTAGACAGATGTTTTATTCTAATATGAGATTCTTTAGAAGTTTAAGTTCACGATCTTGACAAGATATGAACGCTAGGCTTCAAAGACCTTAACACGAGAGATCGTTCGATGTAAAGTGTTTGGATATAATGTTTAACAAGTTTTGGAACTCTATCCTACGAAATCCCGACTGTTTCTGCTACCTTGATGTGGTGGTCGGGCTTGCCTATCGTGATGAACCAATCGAGCTATACTGGATGGAACAATCATTCCTCAAGGTCCTGCCATGCCAGACAGGTTGTTTGAGGAGTGGCTAGACTAACAGCAACAAACCTAAGGTCTGAGGGCGAAGTCGTACTGCCAAATGTGCAGAGGTGTGACGGCAATAAGGTGTTTCCCTCGGAGAACCAGAATATCAGCAATGCTGCCTTCCCACAAAGGAAGGGTAGGGTAAGAAAAGGTCGGCACTAAAAATGCACATCTTGCCTTATCCCATGGACATCCGTCTTCGGAGGTAAGGTTCCAATGAGTACGGATCTAACACGGAAACTACTTACTAAAAGGTCATTTGTAACCGACCTCAAGCAGTTTTCCCATGGGTACTACGGTCAAGCTCTCGAGTCACTAAGACCACCCCTAACCCAATTTTCTTTTCAGGTACTTCCAAAAGAACCCTTCCACAGTGTGGGCAGCCGGGAAGTGATAACCACCCTCATACCTCTAACATCACTCAAGATCCTATAAAATGTAAGCTTAGTTATTTTACCATCGAAATGTATACAGTTTTTGTTGGTAAATAAATAACGTTAGATTATTATTATTATTATTTTGTTGCAACCTAGAGATATTTAATTAGACGATTAAAAAAACGTTGCATGCCGGCTCAACACTCTCGATGTTAAGCGATCGCGCGCGAGACTGATAGGTCCTGGGTTCGAATCCCGTACGCAGGAACGTGGATGCGCACTGCTGAGGAGCCCATACTGAGACGGAACCGCCATTCAGTGCTTCCAGGTTTCCATGGTGGTCTAGCCTTAATTGACTCATGAATCGAACTATTAAATTACTACAATCACCGCAAAACCTCTTTATGATAATTAAATATATAAACATTTTGATTTAACTAAAGAGAATACAAAGTCATTTTAGAATGGAGACTTTGCTCAAATATACCATATGACTAATGATTATCGTTTGTTCATTAATAACGAACTTAAAGATGAAACATTAGGACGAATGGAATGAAGGAGATATCATTGACAGTGCTAGTTAGTTATTAGACTATATTAAAGCTTAACTAATATTGTAAATGTGAACTTTTCTATCTAAAAGCAATGATCTCTATCTATATTTCTTAATATTTAACATAAATGATTGATTATTGAGAAGCATATTACAAGTGAAAATATCCACTCTCTTGTATTTATTCATTTTCATTGTTAGCCCGATAAAGTGAGTTTATGATAGAATATTGTTTCCCCTTTTCCCTTTAAAGAAAAACACCCTCTAATCATTAATCACTGATGCGATGAAAATAGTAACGATAATAATCCTATTTTCGTGGAATTTATTCTGTTTCTTTTTTTTTAATATTCTAACTGAATACATATATTGATGAGTGAATGAATGGATGAATACACGAATATATGGTTGACTGATTATCAGATTAATTTTGTCTAATTCATGTAGTTTCTAGTTGTTGTTTATATTCTAATAGAAGTTAATTTATAATTGAACAAAAAACCGGAAAAATAAATTTGGAAATTTGTTTCCAAATAATAATGAATAAATGATAGAATTTCACTGGTTGAAATCACGAGTTAGACCACCATGGAAAACCTGGAAGCGCTGGACGGCTGTTTCGTCCTATTGTGAGACTTTTAGCGGCCCGTGGATCTGATTCCAAGATCGTATGAATGATTGTTATCGCGTATTCTCGTATATAATCGTCGACTCAAATCACGTTAGTCAATAACGGAATTAAATAAGTCGAATAACGAGAATTGACTTGTGAATACATATATTTTGTATATGGAGCAAATGAAGCAGAGCAAAGCAAAATGACACGCAGGGAAGATGGCTGGGAAGCCAACACCATTTTAGTCAAGCATTACTCAATATTTATAGTCAGACAAAATAAAGCTACAGACATGTGATTAATAAAGTGTGCACACATATACGCTCATATAAAAACAGTCAAGACTGATAAACGAATAATTGACAAGGTCAAAATATGACTCAAGTAGAATGAATAGATTGGGCTGTCCGAAAGTTAGAATAAAGTGTATGGGCTTAACATAGTGACTGACACTACAGACTCCTCAGCAGTGCGCATCCACGATCCCGCACCCCACGAGATTAAAACCCAGGACCTATCTAGTTGGTTAAGCGCCTGGCGCGAGACGGCCATCCAGCGCTTCCAGGTTTGTCATGGTGGTCTAGCTTCAGTTGACTCGTGATTTCAATCAGTGAATTTTCTAAAATCTCCACAAAACCCCTTCTGAAAATGATAGAATTATCTAAGGTAAATAGAAGATTAAATGTTTGAGTTAGATTTTTATTTTGTAAAAATTAAACATGAATTAAGAATCAAGACAATAACTTATATTAGTACTAGTAAGGTGTGTGTTACTTATCCCGTTAGAAGTAGTATATAACGCTAGTTAGTAATCGAATGTCTAACAGCAGAAACTCAAGAAGATCAAGGAAGAAAGAATGGGAACAGAAAGTAATTGGTATAAAAATGCAGAAACATTCAAGTGTAAGACGATTGTCTGATATTTAGACAGGGAACAGTCAAGTTTGAGACGATTGATTGTCATTTTGCAAATTAAGTATTTATTGTATGATTCATAGATTTTACTAAAATGTTCTGTAACTTTCTGATCATGCGCATTCGATTGTTCCCACTTGAGTTCTCGTTAACCACACTAGTACTTGAAGTGGAAAGGATAAGTTGGGTTATTAAATAAACTACGAATTAAAAAAAGAGAGTGAACATTAATAACACTGTTCGGGTACTACTTTCTGAATTCTCATTAACAACTATGAAAAAGTATATACAAATAACACAAAGGCAACAAAATGGGTAAAAATGAGAAGCTTCGAAAAAAGAAAGTTACAACTCATTAACTAGTGTATTTGATGTTATTTGCTCCGCCCCCCTCCTATAGGGAAATATTGTTTTACATTATATAGTTTCCGAATATATCGTTTTATGAAATAAGCAAATCGACTCACTTCTAATGTTAAACTTGTGAATAGTACACAAAATGTATGCCATTTAAAGTCTCTTTTATTGTATTATAAAAACAAAACAATTATTTTATTCGAATCTCGATAGGCGAAATCATAAATGCTCACTGTTAAGGAGGATTAAATGGCTATCCAGTGCTTCTAGGTTTTCCATGGTGGTCTAACTTCAATTGACTCATAAAGTCAACTATTTAGAAAAATGTAGTTGGATGAATTTACTGATGTTGAAAGAATAAGTTTAATTGATGGAAATGAATCAATATGAAGTGTGTTTTGATTCACTTTTCTTGTTTAGCCTGTTTTTATGTAATCAGACATTTTATGTTCTATAGTTTTTTTTAAAACTAAAATCGTACTTCAATTAATTCATATTACAAGCAAAGTGGATATCTGATCTGGAATACTTTCAAATGTTAACTGTACTGTAAAAATCTACACAAAATCTCTAGACATCATAAGCAAAGATGAATAGTAGCTAAAAGTGGAATCCAGGACGAACGTTTCATCCTATTTGGGACTCGTAAGCTGGATGTACTCGCATCTCAGAGTTAATGTTCATTCTGGGACTCGAACCCCTTACTGTTCGATTCAAATGCCATTGCGTTATCCACTTAGCTAATAAGTCCTGACAACCACTTGCTTATTCAATGGGGTGAAATTTCAATTCACTTGGTGTTGTTTACTTGAATGCATCGGTCCAAGTTGCCATACCGCATTAGCACAGCAAGATGAACACCGGATTCATGGGAGTAGTTAAGTCAATGGTAGTATAATAAAAAACAAAGATTGCATATAAGGATATAGTATAGGAAGAAAGAATTAGTTCGTAGGAAAAAACATATAACATAATTTTAATCTCTTAGTTTAAAGGAAGACAGAGAGTGTATACACCTACACCACTGTGATCGATTCTGAGCCATGTCACTCCGAGTCCTCAACCATGGGTTACGATAGTCGTGCGGACCTCAATCAAGTAGTCTGCATCTACTAACATGGCTCAGACTAGAATTTAGTGATTTCAAGGAGTGATGCCACATTTTTAGTGACCGCCCCTAACTTTCTTCCAACCAAATTACAGAACATCTTAATAAAATCTGAGAACTATACAGTAAATACTTCAATTGCAAAATGTCAATCAATCTTCTCAGACTTCATTGCTTCTTCATTTCCACAGTAATCATTCCCTTTGTTCTCGTTCCCTTTTCTTCGATCTTCTGAACCTTCTACTTCCAAGCATTTTTTATCTTTCGATACATACTACTTATATCTGTCGATATCATTAACATACACCATCTATCCTGTAGTAATACAACCACATTTAAATGTTGAATTTTGTAAATTGGATAACATGAGTCAGTTCCATGGTAATCATGTGAAAAGTTCACGACGTCGAAAGAAATGGCTGAAAACGGATTGTATGTGTGTGTAGACCACTGAGCCGATATCCAACGGTGTAAATGTCTAACTTCAACTAATCCACGAAATTGAGCCACACACACACCATTGTCATCAATGAGTTACTATCTCACAACTGACACGGTTGATCTCCACTGGTGTTGTAGTGAACAGAACACGGGTGGGGACAATCGAATGTATTTAACACAAAATTACAGGACTTGTTAATAAAGTCTAACAATCATAAAGTATATGCTGAATTTGCAAAATGTCCACCAATGGACTCAAAATGACTCAGACTTCATTGTTCTTGCATTTTCATACAAACTACATTCTATTTCCATTCTTTACTGTTCGATCCTCTTGTCTCTCTGATTCCAGACCTTCTGTTCACGACTAACATCATACACTACTTATGTCAATATAAGTAGCACACACCACAATGTTAATAAGTTTCATATGAAGGAATACATAAATAAAATTGCAAGTTCAAGGTTGATAAATTGTTTCTGAATCATCGATGTGCGTGTCAAATGAAAATCATCAAAATCATAATTGTATTACTAAAATAATCCACATTAATTTCAGTCAAAATAATGATGCATGTGAAGTAAACAGGTTGAATAAAGAAAGAAAGGGTCCAAAGTACTTGTCAGCGAATATTTGCCAGATAGTCGCTAATTGAATACCATCCTTTCGGTTCAGGCTGTTCTTGTTCGCCTATATATACAACGCTTCCAGTGTCAATCTTTTTGAAGTATTTTGATCCTTTCAAAATTAATCTCGTGTCCTGTTTCCAATGCATGTAACGCTATAGCAAACTTATTCTCAAGTTCCTTCAAGTCAACTGAGGATTTTGAGAACACTTTTAAACATTGTTTCTGTTCCTTCAATCTTACATTCAATTGTCTGGATGTTTCTCCCATATAAGCTGCATTACAATCATAACAGTTGATATCATAGACAATATTTTGTTGTTCTTGCTTTGGTAACCTATCCTTAAATTTCACTAATGTCGATCTTATGGTGTCATATGCTTGTTTAGAATCCGCTTTATTTCTTCCGCTGTATCACTACGGTATATATATATATATATATATATATATATATATATAATAAGTATGATACCAAACAACCTAATTTTAATATCAGTTTTATCGATTATACTAAGGTTACATTTATATTTCTACCGTACGGAGCTGAAACTAGGAGAACTACAACAACCATCACCAAGAAGATACAAGTATTTATAAATTGTTGTATACGTAAGATACTCAATATACATTGGTTGAATACCACCAACAACAGCCTTCTGTGAGAGAGAACGAACCAACTTCCAGTTGAGGAGGAAATTAGGAAAAGACGATGGAAATGGATAGGACATACATTACTCAAATCATCAAACTACACCACGAGGCAAGCCCTGACCTGGAATCATGAAGCGATACGGAGAACATGAAGGCCTAAGAACACATCACGTTGGGAAATAGAATCAGATATGAAAAGGATAAATAACAACTGGAAGGAGCCAGATAGGATTGCCCAGAACAGGGTTGGGTGTAGAATGCTGGTGGTTGGCCTATGCTCCTTCACGAGAAGTAACAGGCGTAAGTAAGTAAGTAAGTAAGTAAGTAAGTAAGTAAGTAAGTAAGTAAGTAAGTAAGTAAGTAAGTAAGTAAGTAAGTAAGTAAGTAAGTAAGTAAGTAAGTAAGTAAGTAAGTAAGTAAGTAAGTAAGTAAGTAAGTAAGTAAGTAAGTAAGTAAGTAAGTAAGTAAGTAAGTAAGTAAGTAAGTAAGTAAGTAAGTAAGTAAGTAAGTAAGTAAGTAAGTAAGTAAGTAAGTAAGTACATTTATATTTGATTATTTGTTTGTTTGTTTGTTTTTAACCAGATATACTGGTATTTACTCTGTCATGTATGCACATTATGAACTACTCTTATAAGAATACATTCATCAAATAGACTATGAATATAAATAAATGAATAGTACCATTATCTTAAATATTTCTCCTGAATACAGTTTTTCTAGGTCATAAAAACCACACACACACACACACACACTCTCTCTCTCTCTCACACACACACACACACGAAAAAAATCATTTCATTGACACATTTCATTAGATATAAAACAATTTACCCTTAAGCAAAAAAAAAATAATGTAGGTTTTATATGTAGATCGTGTAAATGACATCAGTCTTTTCGCCATTTTATCTGTAGTAAATTTTAATGATACTTAATGTCATTATAATGGTCATAATGTTCATATTACTACTACTATAATATGATAGACAAAGTAGACAATTAAGTTGTGGGTATCAAAAAAAAAAGAAAAAAAAGGAAAAAAAGAAAGAAAAAAAGAAAACTATGTCCTCCCATTTTCTCTCTATTCATTATATTCTATAAAATGAAGTGGGAATATATTCTATTCGCTGATAAGATAGATAGTGACTCATCTTATAGATACAAACTACTGAATGAATACAATTCCCTGTTTGTTTTTTTATAAAAAAGAGGGTTTGAAGGGCCAATTTTTTCTCTTTCTTTTGTATTCTATTGGACTTATTGTGTAGACGGGATTAGTAAATGGTCAAGTGTTTTTAGAAGGAATATAATTTCTTCAAGTAGTAAATAAGCTTTCATTATTGATTTAAAATATCTATGATTAAATGAATAGTAATTTACTGGTGAATTTATGAAGTTGGATTTTAATAAATACTTATTATGTATTAGAAAGGGGGGGTTTTGTGAGAATTTTAGTTAGTTGATTGAAGCTAGACCATCAAAGAAAACCTGGAAGGATTAGATAGCTGTTTCGTCCTATTACCCGACTCTTCAGCGGTGAGCATTCACGATCTCACCCCGTCCGTTATTTAATATTTAAAATATATTCATATCATGAAATTATTTCGCATTTACTAAAATAAAATATGTTGAGAGAAAATCTTTGTGCATAAGTTAACGGAAAGAAATGATTTGTTGATGTAAATTTTGATGAAGTTTTGTTCTTTGAGCTGGATGATTTGATCGTAGAGCTTTCATTGTTATTCTAAACAACATCATCAGCGCAAACTTCAAGTAGAAGTGAAGTGTTTGAATTTCTCGTTATATGACTCACAGCTTATTCTGTAGATCTGGATGTTGATTGGTTATAATTGAACTTTAACTTGTGATCGTTTACTTCTTTATTTTGATTGCATCTTCCATTATTAACTTGATTTTTGGTTCTATATTTGTTTATAATTTTCTGATTGGTTGATAAATTGGGTCGATTTCAATGTGTTTGTTAATTGCTGATTGATTTGAGTGCCAAGCTTCTGGTGTTCTTAGAATTGCCTCTATCCATGATCTCCAAATTTTCCCAGTCCAATGTGTGTCCACAATTGTCCACATGCATTGGTATAAGCGAGGATATATCATGTCGTTTGATCCCTAACTGATGTTCATTCAGGCGTAGATGAAGAAGGTGTCCGCTTTGTTCGAAGTAGTGTTTTTCACGGTGGGAACAATTTATTTTGTAGATGATATTAAGTTTTTCTTCTTTTGTCATTTCGTCCTTTGGTTTGCATAGGATTGATTGAAGTGATTTTGTTGGGTTGTGTGCTACACCAATTCCAAACGGCTTCAACAGTCTCGTTACAATTTCTTATTTGCTTTTTACATATGGTAGGATGATCCGTTTGTTGATTTCTGTACTTGATTTTGTTTCTGCTGATGCGTTTGGTTGTTATTTTTTGATGAAGTTGATTAGGTAGCCGTTTTATTGAAAGACAGTCTTCAGGTATTTTTCTTCATTTTTCCGCGCTGCAAGTGTATTGCAGCGTATCCTCGCCTTCTTAAACAGAGTTTGTACACAGTTGATTTTGTGAGCTCTTGGGTTGTTGCTAATGTAAACAAGAACTTGTTTTGCATGGATTGCCTTCCGATATACTTGAATCTCCAGGTTTCCTGTGTCGGTTCAGGTGATTAATACATCCAGGAATGGTAGTTTATTTTTTAATGCCTGTCCCATTGTGATTTAACGTCGAAACTGACGTAAATAGTGTAATCAATCGACAGATACTTCCTAAAAAAGATATACTGATTTCATGCCTTTAATAAACCGATAAAAAAAGATAGGAAAAAGGCATCAGAATAAAGAATGATTTTTTTATATTTATAAAGAATATGATTTACTGATACACAAGATATTGAGCACCAAGATTAAACTCGTTTAAATTTATTTATTTATTTGAACACATAAACATTGGTACAAGGAGGTATCAAATATATATGTGCCAAATAAATCATTTCATTTGTGTGATGGCTATGATACTACCCGGGTGCCCAAACCGGAGCAGGTTGTTTTATTAGGAGGTCGAGTTCGGAGCCTTCAACCTAAATGTCTTATCCACAAGATAGTGGAGCAACGTTAGGAGATGTGGTCCATTGGTAGCCGGTGACCAATAATTGGTTCATACTCCATTTGTTCCTTCAGGATCGTGCATCCAACGTGCACTATTGGTTTAGAATCAAGGTTTTCCAACTTTCCTCGGTGGACTCTCCGTATCCACTAACCCAATTAAAGCACCGGACATTCGCTTTTCGTCCTCTCAATTTGGTAAACTACACTACTCTCACGAGAAAGCAATGAGTAGAGCTTCCCTGACAGTGACTATACACATGGCTATGTGAAGGCATTTCAAGACGGATTCTTAACTCTCTCCAGTCTCAGACGTACCAGGGCATTCAGGATACTCATTTAAAACTAGTATGTTTTTATTTATCAACCAATACAATTGTAAATCGACCAATTCAGCTAATATTTCTTCTGTGTTATATATGATATGAATTACTTTTCTAACAGAGAAAAAAAAAGAGAAAACAAAAAAAGGAAAGAAAACATTAAGAATGAATTAATATTCAATCAATCATTGAAATAAATACAGAATGAAAATATAATATCCGGCAATGATTCAAGATTGAAATATATAATGCGTGAGTCAGATTTAATTCAATATGAAGAGAGAGGGAGAAGAAAAACAAGTTAATTTAACAATATTACTGACAGTTTTGAGAAAATAATATTCACAAAAATTTATAATATTTTAACTTATTTGAAGAAGAAGAAGAAAAGAAAAAGGGTTAAACTGAATAAATTAAACTATTTAAGAGATCATCAGAAGGGGTTTGTGGAGATTTTAGAAATTTCACAGATTGAAATTATGAGTCAATTGAAGCTAGATCACCATGGAAAACCTGGAAGCACTGGATGGCCGTTTCGTCCTAGTATGAGACTCCTTAGCAGTGCAAATCCACGATACCGCACCTCGCGACATTCGAACCCAGGACCAGTCGCTTAACCAACTAGAGCACTGAGTCGGCATCCAATGGTGTTAATGTTTAACTTCAACCAATTTAAGAGATGTAGGAAATAAACATAAAGAGTGTAATAGATGGAAATGATTTACTTAGTTATATTTTTATCTATTAAATCATAATAACTCATGGTTTGAATTATAAGGTATTGTGCATTGTATAAATATAACACTGAACGAACTGCTTTAAACTCTTTGATAACTATATATATAACTGTTTTATATTTGTGTATCTGTTTAAATGCTGAACTTATGTTATACTTGCTCCCAAATGCCCTGATACGGCTGAGGGTGGGGAGAGTCAACTCTGTCACTCTCTCTAAATGTTTTCACATGGATACGTGCATAGAACCACTAACAGGGAAGTTCTACTCACTGCATTCTCGTGGCGGGGGTATTGTTTACCAAATTGAAAGGATGAAAATCGAATGTCCGATGCTTTAAACGGATTGATGGATATGTAGGATGAACCTAGGGGAGTTGGAAAACCCTAATTTCAAACCAGTAATGCACATAATTGTACTACTAAAATAACCTACATTAATTTCATCCAAAATAATGATGCATACGAAATAAATAGGTTGGATAAAGAATGGGTTCAATTACTTGTTAACGAATATTTGCCAAGTAGATACTAGTTGAATATCATCCTTTCTGTTCTTGTTCGCCCACATATGTAGCGCTTCCTTTATGAATATTAAAACTTTTCTGAAGTATTTTGGTCCCTTCATAATTAATTATGTATCCTGTTTCCAACGCATGTAATGCTATCCCCAATTTATTAAACCTTCAATTTGCACTTTTTTTCTTCCTTCGTATATAAAAACATATTAACACCTAATATTAACTATTAATAACTCAATCTCACACATACAAACAGACAGAAAGACACACACACACGATTCATTCAGTCATTGATTTCCACATCATAATCATTCTATTTACTAAAGTTAACATCTAAATATGATTAGATTGATAAAGTATCTGATTTGGTTGTTAAACGCTCCATATTTCTTTGATGATCTTTAATTCCTGTTATTACTCTGAAGAAGTCTAGACAAGTTAATCGGACGAAACATTAAAGTAATTTAAATTTCAAATCTAAATATAAAACTATGGATTACTGTTCTATTTAAAAAAAAGCGATTTTAAGTAGAATTAAACTCTTATTAAAATTGATCCTTAATGAATCTCATTATTCATCTATAGACTTGATTATCTCTAGTAATACCTTCCTAGAATAAAATGAATGTAAATATTAAAGAGAGAACTCATTTAAGTCATTTAATCTAGTAAACATATAGCTTTTTTTTAAGTATAGAGATTGTGGAGATTATTAAGTTTTTGATTGAGATCATGAACCGATTGATGTTAGACTACCATTGAAAGTCTGGAAGTATTGGATAGCCGTTTCGTTCTAGTATGGGACTCTTCAACAATGCACATCCGCGATCCCACCTCACGAGATTCGAACCCTCGGCCTTCAGTGTCTTGTATGAGATGGTTGATATCCGATAGTGTTAATGTCTAACTTCGACTAATCCAAGAAATTGCTTGACCATTTTCTATTGTACTGAAGTAGATACCTGTCTCTATCCGACACGGATATGTGTCGTTAGATTGGTTATTGAACATTAATATTTTTTTATAAAACTGTTAAATCTGTTTTTATAATGAACCTTAATAAAGAAGAATGGTATTAGATTTGAATTCCGATGAAGCAATAAGAAATGGATACTTGTTGAAAGACTTTGTCCTGGGAATTCTATATTGTAACAAAAATATAATATAGAATAAAACCATTAGTAACAGTAATCATTGTACTTATTCCATTTGAAACAAATCAAACTCTACTTCAAGCAATATGCGATGAGATTATAAGTTATGGGTGATCTTTGTGCGGCGCTGAAGTGACCTTGAGAAGGTCCACCATCAAATAACCTG
Organism: Schistosoma bovis; assembly: GCA_944470425.2. Taxonomy (NCBI): domain Eukaryota; kingdom Metazoa; phylum Platyhelminthes; class Trematoda; order Strigeidida; family Schistosomatidae; genus Schistosoma; species Schistosoma bovis. Next base: position 39,517,953 of record OX103955.1, read on the forward strand.
TTATCTTATGTCTAATTGATTTTTTCATAAATTATATTCTAACCGCATTAAGTTATCACCTTTTATTTTCTTATTAATTCACTATACAATATTGGTTTATGATTGATTTTTGAGTTTCTAAGGTTAAAAAAAAACAATTTAGGGATCATGTTACAGACATGATCATTGATTTTGATCAATATGACTTCTTAATGATTCCTACATGAAGACTAATTCAAACTTCTTCATCAAACTATTGAATTTACTTCTCCTATTTGAATAATGATAAGGTATATCGATGTTTGAATAATTTCTCCAAAACTTTTGATTAGGTTCTTAATGATTCACGTTTAACCTAACAAACAGAAAATTATTTTAATACTTGAGATTATGAGTCAATTAAAGATAGACCAGGATGGAAAACCTGAAAGCATCGGACAGACATTTCGTCCTATAATCCTGTTTCGTGAGATTCGAATCCAGGACATATCAGTCTCGTGCGAGAACGCTTAACCACTAGACTACTGAGCTGGCCTGCATTCAATAGTGTTAAGGTTTAACTTCAAGTAATCCACAAAAATGAGCCACCGTCAACCAATATATTCAGTGAATTACTATTTCACAACAGACCTGGTTGAACTCCACTGATCACTGCTTCACACTGGGACTCGGAAATACCTCATGAAGCCAGTCATTAAGAATATGTTGATTAGTATCAAAAGGTTATTTTGTGCATATTATAATGATTTTATTAGTCGAGATAATGAGTCAATTGAAACTAGACCACTATGGAAAACCTGGAAGCACTTGACAGCCGTTTCGTCCTATTATGAAACTCTTCAGCAGTGTGCATCTACGATTTAGCAATTTCGTCTGACTAATTGAATACCTAGTTAAGCAAAGCCAAAATTATTCAAACAATAGAAAAACATTTTTTTGTAAACTGTACACATTTTTTTTCTCATTTTTAATGTGAATACACAAAATCTCTTATTCTAAACACCTGAACAGATGGTTATTTATGTTTATTTATAGAAAGGACTATAGAAGAATATACTTCCATTTTTTTCTTTTGAATTGGTAACTAGATTGTCAAAATAAGTCTACAAGTTTTATAAATAGTTGGGCGTTGACCTCTTAAATTTTGTTTTCATTTTAGGCTTCTTATAAACATACTACAACTACTACCACCACGACTACTACTACTACTACCACGAATACTACTACTACTACTACTACTACTACTACTACCCTAATACATACAGCAAACATCAACTGAAACTCTTACAAAACAAAATTTCTCTTATTCAGTGATTTTAATCGCTGAAAAATTCCCATTATAATAAAACACAATTTTATGAACGAAGAATATTCTTTTCAATGTATTTCTCATCACCTATTCTACAATTATCTCATATCCAAATGAATAATCCATAAAATTGACCAGACTTAAGGCAGCGTACATCATTTGGAAATTGTAATATGTGAATGAAGAATTGTTGTTTGTTATATCAAATCAAGTCAAATCAAATCGTTAATGTTGGGGCTGACTAATATAAAGTTATCAGAATGAGTATTGTGGAGATTTTAGTAAATTTCACAGGTTGAAATCTCCACAAGCCCCTTCTGATAATAACAATCACCTGCTCACTAGTGACTGACTTCAAGAGATACTCCTGGAATTCTAGTGAGAAGCCGTTACCAGTAGAATTCAACCAGGTCCGTTGTGAGATATCAGCTCACTGAAGGCAATGGTGTTCGCTGGCGCAACTTCGTGAATTGGTTGAATTTAGACATTAACACCGTTGGATGCCGACTAGCTCAGTGGTCTAATGGTTAAGTGCTCGCGCGCGAAGCCAGTAGGTGCTGGGTTCGAATCCTGCAGGGGGCGGGTTCGTGGATGCGCACTGCTGAGGAGTCCCGTACTAGGACGAAGCGGTCGTCCAGTAATATAAAGTTGTTAGATATGGTAGATTTAGGGGTGGATATTGAATAAATTTCTCAAAAAGTTTATCAAGTGTAGTGACAATAATAATAACGATGATAATCACAGTGGTAAAGATAATAATAATAATAAGTATGGGACATAAAACGAGCATTATTTAAATTACGTCACCATATTATAAGATTGATTATTAACTAGTTGGCCCCAAAGTTGGCCAGGGTAAAAGGAGTGGCTGAACATATTTCTTTTGGATGCAAAGCTCTGGTTTTTTATCTGAATAGCAATTGTTTCAGCCGTCTATACAATTCGCAGTTTGACGGAATTAGGTAGACTGCTGTTAACACGATAGTTTATTGCGAGTGATTGCTCCATGTTGGCCGTATGTCCTGTCTGAACTACATGGTCTAAGATGGAGCTGTTAGCCGTTTTGACCACACCTTTCCTTAACCACACGGGGAGGTGATCAAGAGCCCGAATGTACAAATTCCTAGAACATCTGCTAATATAACTTGCTCCACAGGAGCAGTTGAATTGATAGATACAGAAAGAGGTGGCTAGTTTGAGCAATTTACCTTTCAACTTCGGAGTGATTATTGGACGTATGGAAAACATTAGTTGTAGTTTAACTGCATTAAAAGTCTTTTGAATTGATCTGCTTAACTTAAGTCTTAGCATTTCACTCGGTACATCGCCTCTAAATTGTAAGCGTATATATAGAGGCTTTTTATTTACAGTTGAGCACTCTCTTTTATTGGCTATGTTATTATTTATATATTTCTCGGGATATCCATTTGCTCTTTCACCCTATGTTGATCATATTTAGTCTGATCATTATTTATCGCACAATTTCATTTCACTTATAAACTGATACAAGTTAACAACTTCATATTAGTCAGCCCCAACATTAACGATTTGATTTGATTTTATATTACTTACTTACTTACTTACTTACACCTGTTACTCCTCGTGAAGGAACATAGGCCAACCACCAGCATTGTCCATCCAACCCTGTTCTGGGCAATCATTTTTAGCTCCTTCCAGTTCTTATTCATCCTTTTCATACCTGCTTCTATTTCCCAACGTAATGTGTTCTTAGGCCTACCTCTTTTCCGCTTCCTTTCAGGATTCTAAGTCAGGGCTTGCCTGGTGATGCAGTTCGATGATTTGCATAATGTATGTCCTATCCATTTCCATCGTCTTTTCCTAATTTCCTCCTCAAGTGGAAGTTCGTTTGTTCTCTCTCAGAGAAGGCTGTTGTTGATGGTATCCAACCAATGAATGTTGAGTATCTTGCGTAGAAAACAATTTATAAATACTTGTACCTTCTTGATGGTGGTTGTTGTAGTTCTCGAAGTTTCAGCTCCATACGGTGGAACGGACTGTCTTGACGTTCGTATTGAAGATTCTCACCTTGATATTGGTTGATAGATCGTTGTTTTGAGTTCCATATATTCTTCAATTGTGGGAATGCGGCCATTGATTTTCCAATCCTCTCCTTTACATCTGCATCTGAACCACCTTGTCAATCGATGATGCTTCACAGGCATGTGAAGAATTCTACCTCTTTCAGAGTTTCGTCATCAAGAGTGACTGAACTGCTGTTCTCCGTGTTGTATTTGAGGACCTTTGTTTTCTTCTTGTGTATGTTGAGGCCAGCTGATGACATAACAAACAACAATTATCAATTCACATATTACAATTTCCAAATGATATACTCTACCTTAAATCTGGTCAATTTTATAGATTATTCATTTGGATTTATAATTGTAGAATACCTGATGAGAAATTCATTGAAAAGTAGATTCTTTATTCAGTGATTTGTTTTTATTTCTTATGGAATTTTGTTATTTACATTGGAGACTATCAAATAAGTCTAATTAGAATTTGTACATAGATTATATTATAAATTAATAAGAACAATAATGTGAAAATTAATCATTATTATTTCTTAAAATAAACCTTGTAAGGAGAGATGACTTCATGTTGGTTTCCAAGAGAATTAGACGCCAATCAATGCTTTTTTTACAATCAGAATAATATCTCTCACCTTTATGGTGTAATCATAATGGCTCCAAAAATCTTGGAAAACTTTTATAAGTTACCATTCTCTATTAAATATCTTACTTTTAATCAAATCGACGAGGCAATATCTTGTTTGTTAGAAACGGAAACCAATATCACATTAAGAGGCTTGTGTATTATAGAATTTGTCAAATGATGAATGATTTGAATTCAACAATCTTGATATTATCGCATAGAGACATTTTTAAGGAAATAATTATGAAGCTCATGAAAGGTGTAAAACAGATAGAATCAAGAGACTTGTGTTTCTTGAAACTCCCAAGAAATATAGATTCAATTATCCCAATACAATACTATCCACCTTCCAAATGCAAGCAGAACCTCATGGACTAGAATTGTCTAATCCTTCAACGAAAAAATTATTATTATCAGGATGGGTTTTGTGGAGATTTTTAGAAATTTCACTGGTTGAGATCATGAGTCTGGTGAAGCTAGACCACCATGGAAAACCTGGAAGCATTAGACGACCTTTTCGTCCTAGGATTGGATTCTTCAGCGATGCTCATCCACGATCCCGCACCGCGAGATTTGAACCAATGACCTATCAGTTTGGCACGCGAGCGCTTAACCTCTACACCACTGAGCTGGCTCGAATCCAGCAGTGTTAATGTCTAACTTCAACTAATCCACAAAATTGAGCAACACATCCACCATTGTCTTCATTGAGTTACTATCTCACAACTGACCAGGGTCAGTTGTGCTTCCAGGTTTTCCATGGTGATCTAGCTTCAATTAACTCATGATCTCAACTAGTGAAAAAAAAATTATTGTACCCCATACAAAAAAGAAACACAATTTTAAAATATTATCAAACAAACATCTGTCTTAATTGTAGCCTCGTAAAAGATTTTCAGCTGAAATATCCTCATTCTTCATAATGAATCAATGGGATTGTTTTGTCATTTTAAAATAATTATATACTTTCATTTATGAGAACCTTTTAAATTAAAACGCTAGTATTCACTTGATATTGTTTACTTGAATATTCCCATTGATGTTTAGAACTGCCATTGATTAGTCTATTAATCACATGTGTGCATCCTGTACGGATCACCTAGATATTGCCTTAAGTCACAAGCTTTGTAAGTAAAGATGGATGGTGTCTAGTAGTGGAATCCAGTTTGACGCGCGTTTCGTCCTATTTGAGACTCGTCAGCTGGATGTACTCGCATCTCAGAGTTGATGTTCATTCTGGGACTCGAATCACTTACTGTTCACTTCAAATGCCATTGCGTTATTTATTTAGCTACTAAGTCCTGATAACCACTTGCTTATTCAATGGGGTGAAATTTCAATTCACTTGGTGTAGTTTACTTGAATCTTACCATTGTTGTTTAGGTTTGCAATTGATCATTATCTTATTGACATTTGTACATACTGTGCATACTGTCTCGATATTACCTTAATTCAAAAGCATTATAAGCAAAGACGGACTCCATAGCTAAGTGGATAACGTGATGGCGTTTCAAGAGAACGGTACTGGATCGAATCTGAGGGTGAACATAAATTCTGAGATGCAGGTATACCCTGCTGACGAGTCCCAAGTAGGACGAAACGTACGTCTTAAATTTCACTTCTAGCCATTATATACCTCTGCTTATAAAGCGCTAATAGTTTTTGAGAAAAAAAAGTAACCAAACTTAAGAGACCTACTCATTTATTTCATAAATATACTTAGTTAATCTTCATATAACACTAAATAATGAACCGTTTAAACGTTTATGTACATTAAGGCAGATTGAAAAATAATTACACTTAAGTAAAAATTGAATAAATTGGGATATAATCCCTTGTTTCTTAACGAATTTAAACATAATCTAGTTTTCACAAACTTCTCAATCTAATCTTAATCATATACTCACTAGTACTGGTGAGATCTAATCATTTCAGAAGTATGGGATTTAATCGTTATGATAGGTTTGTAACATCCTACTTTATATCACAAATCAATTGAATTTAGAAGTGATCTTTAAAGGTAATATGTTTGATGTTAGATTTAAGAGTTCTGGTTTATATCGTAATCAGGGTCACAGATACACATTGATGAGAAGTACTATTCTGACACAAGATAGTTGACAAATGCATTATAATTTCTAGTGGCTCCTTAGATGATATTAACTAGTGATGAAAACGGTCGTTAGAATGTCTGTATCATGAAAGCACAAATAACAACAAAGGGAATACTGTGGTTTATTACATCTACCTTAAACTGTCAGAAGATGTACCCAAATATATAAAAATGATCATATTAGGCAAAACCGATTTCTTCACTAATAATTAACCAAGATAAGTTTGCATAAAAAATAGAGCGTTCTATAAAGCATCGCTTAATCTCAATGGAACCTAGATTAGCATATGATGAGTGTTAAGAGATACCAAACGATTAATAACATAGGAAATTCAGATCACAAATTTATTAAACAATAATATTTTTTTTCTATAAACCTTTATTTATTTTCAGAAGGGGGGGTTTGTGGAGATTTCAGTAATTTTATAGTTGGATTCATGAGTCAATTGAAGCTAGACCACTATGGAAAGTCTGGAATCACTGGACGGCAGTTTCATCCTATTGTGAAGCTCCTCAGCAGTGTACATACACGATACCGCCTAGCAAGATTCGAACTAATGACCTATCAGTATCGCGCGCAAGCGCTTAACCATTAGACTACTGAGTTAGCCGGCATCCAACAGTGTTAATGTCTAACTTCAACTAATCCACAAAACTGAGCGACACATTGGCCATTGTCATAAATGAGTTACTATCTCACAACAGACCCGGTTGAACTCCACTGGTCACTGACTCTCACTAGAACTCCAAGTGATACATCTTGAAGCCATTCACTAGTGAGCATATGATGATTATCAGAAGGGGGTTTTGTGGAGTTTGTAGTAATTTATTTATTTCTAGAGAATAGTCAAAAATCATCATGAAACTAACTGAAATGTACGTTTTGCTTTGTTTTCTGTAAGTCATTTTCTTCAAACCATAAAACGATCTAAAATTCAAGACTGACAGGCTTTCGAATTCAACTGTTGAGGTAGCCATGTTTTCAGTGCTTCTTCTATAAGTACTTACTATGTATGTAAAAATATCCATGTAAAGTTATCAAACGAAACAAAACTTTTAGTAACAGAGATTACAAAAATTCTTGTCAATAATCATTTCAGTTTAAGATAGAATTGAATACTAATTATAATATATCTGTAGTGACGGTTACTATGTTAAGCCCACATAGCGTATTTTAACTTTACCAATTATTCGCTTATCAAACTTGATTGTTTTTATGCTCATCAGATGTCAGTAACTCATTTTTGCGTAACTATAAATATCGATTAATGCTTGATTAAGTTGAGTTGGCTCACACGCCTCCTCCAACAAGCATCATTTCGCTTCGCCTTCTATCTAATTGGTATCAAAATAACGGGCCATTAAATATTCATACTACAGATGAAGAGAATGTGGAATTCTGAGACATTGACAAACAATATAAGTATTCTATGAATATGAATTATACTACTATTATTATTATTAATGTATGGATCCATAAGCAAATCATTTCATGTATGTGTATAAAATGCATATTATATACGATCTTTGTTGAATCACCCTCTTGTAGACGCATTTTCTACCTTTAGAAGTTATTTAATCTTAAAAATAATCTGTCGCCTTTAAACAGCGTCATTCAATCTATCAAATGTCATACTTGGTAAAACTTAAAATAAGTAGTAATATCATGGTTTTAAAAAAATTTCATATTTGGGTCATTGAAATTTCAATACAGCAATACAATAATAATAACGATGGTATGATTAGCTGTTTTCGAATCATAAAAAAAAAGATATGTAATATGACAATTTAAGAAATGACTAGTCAACTGTCAAATAGCTATATGATTCCTTTTTAACTCTTTTTGACTATAATGAAAATAAAATAAGGGGACGCTTTAAGCAAAGATGAATAGTGGCTGGTAGTGGCAATACAGAACGTAAGTTTCATTCTATTTGGGACTCGTTCGCTGGATGTACCTGCATCTTAGAGTTGATATTCATTATCGGACTCGAACCCAATATTTGTTTGCTTCAAATACCATCGTGTTATTCATTTAGCTAGCAAGTGAATTTAAGGAGATATTTTATTTTGATATTTGTTTGTAGTTTTGCAGTAAATAATAACTTTTCGGCAATCAATGCGTATGAGTAGATTTATCTACAACTGGCCGTTTAAAAAAAATCATGTTCATATATATAATTTTTCTAGTCGTGGAATCTCTGAAGCATTTTTGTCTTATTTGAGACTTTAAATAAGAAAGATTAGTTCAGCGAAGAGGATTTAAGGGGAAGATGAAAGGTGAAGCAGATGGCTGTAAAGGAACAAGAATATAACAAAGCGAAAAAAATTATACAATATTAAGACAATAGTAGAAGAAGAGGTTGTACCAGTTTCTTATGCACACACAATTCTTGTTTTTCCAGATGTATGGTTAATGCTTCGGCAATGCAAAGAAGATGAAATCTAATTATCTTTGGAACACTTCTACTTACCTTGTAGATGACTTTGAACGCAGAGTCTGTCTTGATTGAGTGACCTGTATTCACAAGGTGCTCTATTATTGAACTTCTTATTGAGCCGTTGCCTCCTCTTTTTAGCCACGCCGGACAATGTTCTTGGATTCTTTTCGAACGACCTATATACCTAGCTCCACATAAGCAGGTAAATTGCTAAATGCACATTGAGTTGGTCAGATGCGATAATTTATCTTTTAGATTATTGGCGAACAATGATCGGCTGGAGAATAATATTCGCAATGTTGCTGCGAAGAATATTCTTTTTAAGAAATCCGAAATTCTACTCTTTAAGATATATGTGGCTCTATCACCTTTAAAGTCGATGTTCATGTATAAAGTTTTCTTTTCCACTGTAATTATTAGTGTTTTTGGCGTTTTCGGCCTCATGTTCTTATCAATGATTATCGGCGGATGCTCGTTCTTGATGAGTATCTCCTTTAAGAGGCCCAATTCTTCATCTACGACCTCAGGGCTACAGATTCTTCGTATTCTTGTAGCGAGTGTTATTATTAAGTTCCTGTTTCGGCTGATGGGAAGCCAGCTGTGTAAACTTGATAGTTGGCTATTCCATTTGAGACTCGCCAGATAGATATTCATTCATTTCAGCGTCCAAGTTCATACCCGGGACTCAAACTCATTATCTTTGAATTCAAACTTCCAGTACGCTATCCGCTAGATGATTTAGTTCGGATAGCCACTTATTTATTTAAACCTTCACAAAAAATTATTAAAAATGTTGCATTTTGGCCCATATCCGTATTTATTATTCATAAATATCGTTTTATCCTAAATAGAAAGTAGTATAGTCCTACATCACTTTTTATTATTTGTCATTCTGTTTAACTTTGTACAAAAATTATTTAACGATTATGGTGGATGTGTCGCTCAATTTCTTGGATTGGTTGAAGTTATACATTAACACTGTTGGATGTCGGCCAGCTCAGATGTCTAAGTGCTAAGCGTTCGCGCACGTGACTGATAGGTCTAGGGTTCGGATATCGCGAGGCGGTATCGTGGGTGAAGCCTTTTGAGGAGTCCCACAATATTGCTTCCAGATTTTACATGGACGTCTAGCTTCAATTGACTCATGACCTCAACTATTGAAATTACTACAATCTCCACAAAAACTCCTTCTGAGATTATGTTATTATTCACAGAAACGTCAGATTAGTGGTTAACTGTGACATCCCAAATGTATGCAAGTCATCTTCAAGTCAGTCAGTTTAAAATAGTTTACAATTTCAGTAATTACTTTCAATGATGACATATATCATAGTTAATGGACTATTTAGGTTTTAAGATAAATTTATCATAACAAAATTGATAGCTTTAATACCATTTGGTTCATAGAATATGATCAGAAGGGGTTTGTGGAGATTTTTAGAAATTTTCACAGGCTGAAGTCATGAGTCAGTTGAAGCTAGACCACCATTGAAAACCTGGAAGCACTGGACGGACCATGCTGGAGTCCCATACTAGAACAAAACGGCCGTCCAGTGCTTCCAGGTTTTCAATGGTGGTCTAGCTTCAACTGACTCATGATTTCAATCTGTCATAGAATATGAATTAACTAAAACTTCATACTTAAAATAATGCTTTCTGATATATATCAGAATGAAAAGGCTGACTACCCAAACAATTTTCCCAGTACTAAATTACTTACTTACTTACTGTTACCCTCAATGGAGCATAAGCCGTCGACCAGCATTCTTCAACTCACTCTGTCCTGGACCTTCCTCTCTAGTCCTATTCAATTTTTGTTCATTCATCTCATGTCTGTCTCCATTTCTCGGTGTAATGTATTCTTCCTTTCCTCCTTTTGGCCTTGAGGATTCCGAGTGGGGGCTTGCCTTCGAGATCGATAGGCTGAATTGCTAAATACAGGTTAATAAATATCTAAATCTTTGACTTACCATACAAATGATAGTTTAGGATTATATGTTATTATAAGCAAAGATGGAATCCAGGACGCGCGTTTCGTCCTACTTGGGACTCGTTAGCTGGATGTACCTGCATTTCAGAGTTGATGTTCACTCTGAAACTCGAACTCAGTACCGTCCTCTTGAAACGCCATCACGTTATCCACTTGGCTACTGAGTCCTGATAGCCACCTGTTTGTGCAATAGGGTGAAGTTTAAATTCATTTGGTGTTGTTTTACTTGTATCTTCCTATCGATATTAAGGGTTGCAGTTGATCAGTCTCATGTTGACAATACACTTGTTTAGTCATAAGAATGGATAAAATAACTATTCATTCAGTTATGAAGTAACTTACATGTAGCGGTATAACTAAGTAAATCTATTTGCTTACAAGATACTATCATAATTACTAATGAAGTTAAGCAAGTACATATGAAATGAACTACGTCTTTACTTTTATTATAGATGAACTTATCAATTAAGATGTGTTGAGCACTTGTTATGGTAATGACATTAAACATTGATATGATTGCTTTGTAATTGTTCTAAGGTATATTTTCTAATAAACCATTTTAAGTATAATAATCCATGTATGGTAACATTTATGTCCCATAGTTTAGGTAATAATTAATTTCCTTAGCATAGAGAAAACTGAATAAACCATATGAATTAAAGTCACCAATTTACTATCTAGTTTATATCATAGACTAATCTTAGTTGGAAAGCTATTAAAAACCAGAAGGCCTTGAATAGCTATTTAGCTCTAGTATGGTATTCCTCAAAAGTGTATATTCACAACCACATCACAAGTGATTGAACTCAGGAATTTTGGATTTCGTGATGAACCACTGAATGGGTATCCAATAGTTTACGTGTTTAGATTTAGAGTAACCATTTTTTTTAAAACTACATTGATAGGTAACTGATTTACATCCTCCGCATAGTTGAAGACAGACAAGGCTGTCTACTCTCTTCCTCCCCCTTTCTTCTGGTGGTCGACTGGATTATGAAGACCTCGACATCTGAGGGAAAACACAGAATACAATGGACAGCTCGGTACCAATTAGACGATTAGGACTTCACAGATGACCTAGCCCTCCTATCGCATACACATGAACAAACGCAGATAAAGACAGCCAATGTAGCATCAGTCTTTGCATCAGTAAGCCTCAATATTCACATGTAGAAAACCAAGGTCCTCAAATACAACACGGAGAATAGTAATCCAATCACTCTTGATGGCGAAACTCTGGAAGATGTAGAATTCTTCACATACCTGGGAAGCATAATCGATGAACAAGGAGGTTCTGATGCAGATGTAAAGGCGAGGATTGGTAAAGCAATGGCCGCATTCCTACAAATGAAGAATATATGGAACTCAAAACAACTGTATGCCAACCAATATCAAAGTGAGAATCTTCAATACGAACGTCAAGACAGTCGGTTCTACTGTACGGAGCTGAAACTTGGAGAACTACAACAACCATCGTCGAGAAGGTATAAGTATTTATAAATTGTTTTCTACGCAAGATACTCAACATTCATTGACTGGATACCATCAACAACAGCCTTCTATGAGAGAGAACAAACGAACTTCCAGTTGAGGGGGAAATTAGGAAAAGACGATGGAAATGGATAGGACATACATTATGCAAATCATCAAACCTCATCACGAGGCAAGTGCTTACTTGGAATGCTGAAGGGAAGCGTAAAAGGGAAAGGCCTAAGAACACATTACGTTGGGAAATAGAAGCAGATATGAAAAGGATGAATAAGAACTGGAAGGAGCTGGAAAGGATTGGCCAGGACAGGGTTGGATGGTGAGTGCTGGTGGTTGGCCTATTCTCCTTCACGAGGAGTAACAGGTGTAAGTAAGTAAGTAAGTATAGTTGAAGAACATGAATCTTAACTATTTGAGTTTTATGCATAAAAGTATACAAAAGTAAAGGATAAATATGTTTATAAACTGAATAATATCATTCACTTCAGACAATGGATGAAGGGTTGTGGGAGATTATGGAATTAGACATTAACACCACTGGATGCCAGCTTAGAGGTCTAGAGGTTTTCAGTGATGATCTAGATTAGATCGACTAGTGAAATCAACTGTTAAAATACTACAATCTTCATAAATCCTCACACTGATAATATCATTATTAATTATTTATCTTAATGTGTTTAACTATCAAGTTGAACATTATGCAAAATCTAAACGATGATACATACTTAAGTTATCATTGAGTTAAGATGATAGACACTTGAAAAATACTTGATAAACAGTACATATTTTTATTAATTTTTGAAGAAACAACCATCTAGTGTATCCAGGTTTTCAATTTTTGTCTAATATCAATCAATTCATGATCTTAATCAAAAGATATGACAATCAGCTTGGTTAATTCAATCTATCTTCACAAATGTATTTTTTAATGATGTTGCATTTACAATTCAATTTAGAGTATTAACCAAAGAAGAATTGTTTCAATGATATTGAACTGATCTACTTATATTATATATACAGAAGATATTGACAAATATATTCTGTCTACTTCATCATCGACAAATTGCTTTCATTCTTTGTTGTATCAGTTTGTATATAACAGCTCATATGAAGGTACTTACTTACTTACGCCTGTCACCCCTGGTCGAGGAGCATAGGCAACCCATCAGCACTTTCCATCCAACTCTGTCCTGGGTAATCCTTTCCAATTTCTTTTGATCATTTTCATGCCTGATTTCAATTCTCCGCGCAGTGTGTTCTTTGGCCTTCCCCTTTTAAGATTTACTTCATGATTCCAAATAAGCGCTTGCCTTGTGTTGCAGCTTGGTGATTTCCGAACTGTATGTTCAATCCCCTTCCAAAGTCTTTTCCTAATTTCCTCTTCGGATGGAAATTGGTTTGTTCCCTCCCACAGTAGGCTGTTGCTGATGGTATTCGCTCAACGAATATTGAGTATTTTACATATACAATTGTTTGTAAATACTTGTCCTTTTTTGATGATGGTTGTAGTAGTTCTTCACATTTCAGCTCCATGTAATAGGACTGTCTTGACGTTCGTATTGAAGATTCTCACTTTAATATTGGTTGACAGTTGTTTTGATTTCTACGTATTCTTCAACTGTAGAAACACTACACTTACTTTGTATAAGATCCTCCTCGTTTGTCGATGATGATGCTGTCGAAATACGTGAAATTTTCCATCTGTTCTAGAGGTTCTCCACTAAGTGTGATTGAGTTGGTGTTTTCTGTGTTATATTTGAGGATGTTGAAGTTTACTGATGTAGAGGCTGCTCCTACATTGGTTGTCTTCATGTAAATTTGTTAGTGTGTATGAAATAGAAGAGCTAGATAGTCTACAAAGTTCGTCTAGTTGCGTGCAAGCTGTCCATTGTATCTCATGCTTCCCGTCAGATATTGAGGTCTTCATAATCCAGTTGGCTACTAGTAGAAAGGGGAAGGGGGAGAGTAAGCAGCGCTGTCTGACTCCGGTCCTTACTTGGAATGTATCTGTCATCTACCATGCACGACTTTGCACTCATATGAAGGTAGTTGTACTAGAGACTAGGGATTTATTAGTGTACAATAATATTCAAATTGCATTACAAGTGGAATATGTTTACGCTTATTTATATCACAATCTATCATTATCATATAGATTTACTGGATATTGTATCAGTACTAGTTCATGTTTTGTTCCAAAAAAGTAACATATCATTGATTTTTCTGTTAACTTTCTTAGTAAATATTTTATAAGTATTGTGACATGCGATGTTCGAGAATTTATATAGATACACAATCTTCCTATAAATGAGCACATTAAGTCACTCAAGTGGAAGGAGTGAGAATGAGAAAGAAAGTTCATATACTAAACTGAATCAACATCTATGAATACACGTTCATATATAGGCATATGTTTGTCCTTAAGAAAATCAAGTCACTGATAAAGTATGTCACATCTTTTAGAAATGAAAGCCCCTTTCTAGTCAGTCAGATGCTCCTATCATTTAACTAATTTCTGATCCACCCAACGTATAAATAAACTATAAAGCTTCAACAGCATTTACAAACACTCTATAATAGTTTTAATCACGCGGAGGACGTGAGGCAGTTACCAACCAGTGGCACTGAAAGGACGATCAATATCCACAGTCGAATAAAGTGCGATATGTAAATCATTAGATGTCTATTCAGTGGTTCAGATGTTAAGCACTTGCTGTGAGACTAAAGATCCTGAGTCCGACAAACCATAAGATCGTGACTGATTACTTTAGAAGAGCTTTATATTACAACATAATAGTTATCCAATGCATCCTGGCTTTCAATGGTTATGTACGCAAGATCAGTACTTGATGTATTCTATAAAAACTAAGCAATCTCCACAAAACCCTTGTACTGATCCTACGATTAAATATCTCAATTCATTTGTTTAATAATTAGTATCTTTCAGTATTGAAATCATCTTACTAGCCTTTATCTTCTGATCTCTTTTTCAATTATTCGTTATTATTTTCATTGACATTCACTGAATTATTATCGTAAAACATGTACATTTATGCAATGTCATAATAAAAGACTAATTGAATAGAAATACCATAATAGCTTAACAAGTTAATCACTAACCAGACTCAACAGTTTAGTGGATAACATATTGACAGCTATAATGGCAAATATTGACTTTGTAGATACGATACAGTTGAGATCAAATGACGAGTCTCAACTAGGAAGAAACTAATATCAAAGATTCTGCCTGAAACCAAAATCCATAAATTTGACAAAACTAAAGTTAAATATAAATATATTCAACATTTAAATTTTTTAAAAACCTTAAAATTACTACATCTTATTGAGGAGAAAACAAATTGTCCAGTAACTTCCATCATTTTATTGCCAGTTCATTAAAATGACTTACTTACTTACTCCTGAAGCTCCTCTGTGGATACTACCGGTACCAAGCCCATACAAAGAAGTTCGGTTAGGCATACGGTTAGTAACCCCATCCCGTAGAAAATTAACTCGCCTCCCCCCCCCAAAAAAAACACCGCTAGCCAGAAAGTTCATTAAAACAGCAAATATTTATATCTTTATTTAAACTTAATAAAAAGTTTGGTGTTGTTTGTCTCAGAGTGAACATCTAATTTGAGTTGCAGTTAAATCCATCTGACAAGTCCTAGATAGTACGAAACACGCATTCCATATTGCCATTGTTAGCCACTAACCATCGTTGTTTCATTAAAAAGCTTTACTAAAATAACTAACAATTATTTTTAGTAAATTAATTATACTTTGCTTGTGGTTTTCTTGCATGACAAGTGTTAATTTCTTTATATGATAAAATGATTGTGTTTGTTGTTGTTTACAATAACAATGTTAATTTAATCTACAAAAGAGTCAAAATTCAATATTAAATCAATACATTCCACAGAGGAAATGCTTTCTCTATTCTCTTTATATATGGGTAGAGAGTAATACCAAAGCATTTAACTCTATTTTATATAAACAATGTAATAAAATGTGTAATTATAGATGATTGAGAAGATTTGTCGCTCAAATGGATGATTTTGATGGAGTTTTATTCTCCGAATTGGATAGTTTAATTGTGAAACTTTCATTGTTCTTCTGTACAACATCATCAGTACAAACTTCAGGTAGAATTGAAGTGTTCAAATTTTTCCACATGTGGTTCACAGCTTATCTTATAGACTTCGATGTTGATTGGTTCTTGTTATCCTTAATTATAGAATTATAAACTTCAGATTTAACAATGATGAGTTAATCATTGAAACACTTCACTTTCAAGTGGGAAGATCAAAGTTTCAAACCCATTATCATATAGTTTATTTTAAACAATTGTATACGTATGGATGATTTTGTGGTAAACAGTGAGATTTATAGTTCATTATAGAAAAATTGTACTTGTTAGAAGGATTACACTGTTAATTGACTCAATTCTTAGGTGTTTATGTTTACTACTTATTAGTAGCTTAAACACAACTAGTGAGTTTAAGATTGTTTTCTTAAATGTCTTACTAACACACAAAATGGGTAGTGGCTAGTAGTGGAATACATGATGTGCGTTTCGTCCTATTTGGGACTCGTCAGCTGGATTTACCTGCACCTCAAAGCTGATGCTCATTCTGGGGCTCGAACTCAGTATCATTCGCTTCACTTAGCTACTGAGTCCTGATAGCCAATTGCTTGTGCAAAGGGGTGAAGTTGAAATTCACTTGATATTGTTTTATTTGAATCTTCCCATTGATGTTTTTGGACTGAAATTGATCAGTCTCTTATTGGCATATGTGCATACTGTGCGTATGCCTCGATATTGCCTTAATTTACAAGCATCATAAGCAAAGATGGATAGTGGCTAGCAGTGGAATCCAGGACGCGCGTTTCGTCCTATTTGGGACTCGTCAGCTGGATGTACCTACGTCCACCAATTTGAAATAAAAGTAGTTCTGAACCAATATCCTTATTTCAAAATCTCATTTTTAACCAATCCAGTAATTCCCAATTATTGAGTTAATTCGATTATCATGAATTTGTTCAACTATGCATTCATTTATTTTCATTATGATTATGATTACTTGTAACATTGTCTCATCTATTTTGCATAACTACATCTTCAGTGTAAAAGAAAACATATTTTAACCATAATATCAAATTACGATTTAGGAAGCATTCTTCTGATTTTTGGTTTCACTTTGAGCATTTATTTCAGTTTCGTGCAATACGTATATGTTAAACTTCTAATTCTAATGATATTGTAGTGGATGCTATACTCACAAGATTGCTTGTAAGTAGTATGTTGTGAAATGTGACGTCGAAGTTTCAATAATTGTTAGATGGAGTAAACAGTTTCAATGCATCGAAAACACGGTATTGATAGAACACTTGTAGACCAAATGATAAAATTGTTCATATTGCAGTACACACTACAAGATGCAAATAAATGTATTGTAAATGAATGTTTTGTAACTTCCCAGAATGGACATACTATTCTACAACCCATTGTTGGAATTAAATTAAAATTTTTCGAAAGTGATGATAAAAGTTTAGCGGGGATGTATAATTCACTTTGTGTAGCTTATTCGGCGAGACTCTAATTTATGGACGAGCCAATCAGAAGCGTTTTAGAGGTTTCAAGGTCATGGCGCCAACTTCAGTGCTTAATGCTAACGTACGATCGGTTCACAAGGAATTTTGTACAAAACGTAATCATTGAGCGGTTATAACAAATAAAACGGCGAGACTATAATTTGTGGACGAATCAATCAGGTATAAGATAATAGATCTCGGATTTCGGCGCGAATGCCTTTCGTCCATTTGGCTAAATAGAATTTCTGGCATTATAGCAGATGTCAGTTCGTGATGAAAACCCTATATATAATTCCTAAGGCAAATTATGACAATTATTGCGAATCGGATAATAAAAGCACCAGTAACACTGGCCGCAGCCAGATACTACAATATATACGGATGATTGGAGAGCGTACAGACTCCTACATAGGCTTGGTTATGTGCATCGTGTCGTTATCCAAAGTAGCATTTTGGGTATTCATCAACCGGAGTATACATAAACAATATTGAAGCTATGTGGTCGAGGCTGAAAGGGTTTTTGATACTTTATTATGGATCCAGAGGCCGACTATTCTGTAACCGTATGGATGATTTCCTCTACTGTATCCTTTACGATTTTACGAACTCTGAACCTCTTTCTAACCTTAACAAGTTTTTGAACCATGTATAAGAAGTGTATTCACTTCATTTCTTTGGTTTTGTATAATATATTTTTACTCTACACTGTTTGTTTGCTGATTGGCTAATGTTTCTCAAGGTCACCTGAGATTCATTCAAAGGTCGTCCATAAATTAGAGTCTCGCCGCTTATTTTATTCTTTGTAAACTGTTCATAAGGAAATATATCATTATTAAAAAACCCATTGTTTCACTAAGCAGAAACTAAAGATGACTGAAATAAATAGAGCATTGGGTAGGAAGTTAATAATCAATATACTGTTTACTCTGAAGAAGTGGCTTATATTAAGTCACGAAACATCGGAAATACAAAGTTTCACTCATTAAGATATCACAAATAGTATATTTATTATTAGGGATAATTCAATTATTATGATTCAAAAGATGAAGTACTCTGTGATAGAATCATGAGTGATTACACCATAGGTATTGTGTAACAATCTTGTGATTGAACAAAATTAATCTATAAACAGTTGTATGAAAAAAAAGGATTCGGTTGATGACTTTAAAAATAGCGGTAGCGAAAGTTTTAAAAAAATTGTCATGAGTGTGAAAGCATAGTTTCTGTTGTTTTATTGTCTTCCTGCTTTAAACTTTCATAGTGAAAATCTTAGTTTCAGTCAAGATTCACACCTAATTAGACTTTTCTTACTATTACTCATCATATGTACAAATATATCCTTATGTTAGGAACAGATATGGATCAGTCTATCAAAAGAACAGTGATATTAAAGAATTTTATAGATAATATGTGAATTATTGAAACTTTTAAGATAATTTATGAAATCCTAAATTGTTTTATGGATATGCTGAATGTTTGATAGTAAATGTTTGAATGAATTCGGTTGGAAACTTTGGATTTAGAGTTTATTTTGATCTTAATACAGGAAGCATCATTTGTCTTCCGACTGAAAATACACCTTACTTAGTAGTGTTAATTGATTCATGGCATCTTACTTATTGTTTCCAACTACTTAGCATTATAAACATTGTTGGTTGTCATATCCAGTCAGCTAACTGATCAGTTATATTTTAATTTGATCGATAGAATTCGATCAATGCTAAGAATTAGCAAAACATGACATGGATTGCTTATCGAGCATAGGCGGCCGACCAATATTCTTCAACCTACTCCATCATGAACCTTCCTTTCTAATTCTATCCAATTTTTGTTCATTCTTTTCATGGCTGTCTCCGCCTGGAGCCCCTCTGGAGCTACTGCCGGTCCCAAATCCGAATAAAAGAGGAAGGTTAGGCATGGAGTTAGCGACCCCATCCCGTAGAAAAAAAATGACATGAATTACTGTCTGTTTTTCTTTGAAAAATAAACAAATCATTAAAACGTATTTTAGTCGCTTTTACTTACATCAGATAATTAAACTTAAGATCTTATGTGGAATTACATACTTCTTTTCACCATGTTTTTTTGTTGTTGCTTGAAGTGGTTCAATGTATGTATGAACAAATTTACAGTAGAAGTGAAAGCATCAACTAGTGCATTCTATTACTTTCCATTCGATTAACTAGCTGATTATCATGATTCCAATCTAAAATCATGTTGAATTTCAAATTTTTCAACTGTGTATCTCTCTTCGTTAAACTATTGTTACATGTCAATTAGATTATAAGAATAAGGTAAGTAATAGTGATTGACAAATTTTAGAGAGAAAAGACAAAGAAAAAAGAGAAAAACAACCCATGAAATCGATAAAAAAATTACTTATCCTTTGGAAATTTATATATATATCATACTTATTGACAGTACTTATCAAAAACAAAGAATGAAAATGTAGCAAATAAGTCTTGATCTTTAGGTTATTATTATTATTATTATGCTGATGTTTGCTTGACTTCCTCATCCTCCTCCTCCTTCTCCTCATCATCATCATCATCCGAATCATCATCATCATCGTCATCCGAATCATCATCATCATCATCGTAAGGCATCTGTTATATACAAGGTGGTCTGCTTGAATATCTGGACTACTTGTTCTCGCTATCTGGATATTTCAACAAGTTATCTGTTTTCTTGTTTGTTTTAACAGATTATTATACCTTTTCGTTTGATAATGTATTCAGGTGAGTTTGTGAGAAGTTTACGATCTTTCACTGTATAAGTTACAGAAGAGCATAATCAGAGACATCGTGGTTGCTGACAATATGCATTGAAAAGAATGAATATTATTCAGATATTGACTTCTGAAATGCCAATATCTAACTGGTAATCACTCAATATTTATTGTTAATATCGATCAAGAAATAAGAAATGGAAACTCGCTGAAATTCTTTGTGCTGAGAATTCTATATTGTATCAAAAGTATAATATTGAATAAAGTCTCTAATAATAATGATAACAATAATAATATGAAGGGAAGATTGAACACTCTCAAATTGTTTTTGATCGAAAACAGCGGTTTTATCAATATTGGTTCTTATAATATGAAATGATTTGTAGTGGCTTCGCTCCGTTAACCAATCACCTCGATAACCGCTATAATATGAATCTCAACTGTGATTAAAATCAGAAGGCAATAAGAAGCAGCAGCTATAGTTTATTAGTTGATAGCACAGATCACAAAGCTATAAGCGCATCGAGCGAACTTGAAGCGGAGAGGCGAATATTTATATTCGAGCAATTACATAGGCAAATTTAGTCAAATTATATAAGGGCGCAGTAAGGCAAAGCAAAAGCTAATAATATGATTTGAGTACATATATGTATATATGGAGAAGGGGATGAATCATCGAGTGATATTTAAGCGATCGATATTTTAGCTAGAGTCTGTTATGTGCTCTAGTGATTATAACGGTACAAAGAAATAGACGAATTGTTACTATTCAAATGATATTATCTGTTGAGTAAGTTAATAAAAGGCCTTAACCAACATGTAACCGTAATCGAAATTAGTTGTAGGTTAGTTACTGTAGATTTTCCGAATTTCTTCGTCATATATTTTCTATAGTTGAAATCTTTTCTTTTCATTTTTAGTATATTGTTCAGATACTTTCATTCAATAAGTTTTATTATATTCATCTATAAAAATTAGACTTTGAAATGTATCTTTTTAAGCAAAGATGGATAGTGGCTAGCAGTGGAATCTTGGGCGCGCGTTTTGTCTTTTTCGAGACTCGTCAGCCGGATGTACCTGCACCTCATAGTTGATATTCACTCTAGTACTCGAACCCAGTAGCGTTTGCTTAAAACGCGATCACGTTATCCACTTATCTTCGAGTCCCGGAGTGAACATCAACTCTGCGATGCAGGTACATCCATCTGAAGAGTCCTAAATAGGATGAAATGCACGTCCTGGATTCCACTACTAGCCACCATCCATCTTTGCTTAAAAAGCTTTTGACTTAAGGCTATATCGAAGCAATCCGCACAGGATGCACATATGCCAACATGAAACTGATCAATTGCAGTCCTAAATAAAAATGGGAAGTAACTAGTAAAACAACACCATGTGAATTTGAAATATATCCTTCATAAGAATATTAGATAAATCACATTAAATCATACAAAATATACTTGAATGTCAATGCCTATCTAAGAATAGATGAAAAGGTTATACCATCGTTTTTTTAGTTTTTCAACATGTCAACCACTGAAATCTTACTTAGATAATGTTTTTTGTTTTTGTTTTGTTTTTCTACATAGTTAACATTCTTTGAAGCTTGTGAAGTATAAAACGTATCTTTTTATAGATAATATTAAATGACAGATAGATTGACATATTCTATGTATTAGGGTTGAAGCTATCACGAATTTACTTAATCGGCGAACGAGAAACAAGACTCGGTGATCAGAGACCAGTAAGCTAGCTATTGATGCATCCCAGCCTCGCTAACTAGAGGGAAACGTCCAAGCTTGGAATGAGGAAGTATATTCTGTGAACAGCCAGAAACGAGCGATAACAACAAACACAATTCAAAACGTATATATACAGTGTGAAACCGTCCTTGAGGAGAGTTACCAAATAGCCTACTAAAAGACGCAACGGACCAATAGCATTTAAGATATTTCCCAGTGGGAAGTACGACATGAAGGTGACAAGAGCGCCTTTGGTGCGAAAACAAAGAAATTCAAATTTTCTAAATAAATTACAAAATTAGGTCCTTTCCTAAGTGAGTTCTGGAGATCTAACGTCCCCAACACTATGATTGAATGATAAGTTAAAATTTCTAGATAAAAATTCTAAACCATGGAATGATTAGTATCTTATTAAAGACTTAGCTCCACCTGGAGCCCCTCTACAGCTACTGCCAGTCCAAAGCCCGGATAATGGAACAGGGTTAGGCATGGGATTAGCGACCCAATCCAATAGAAAACTAACTCGCTAAAAATCGCTTATTAATGTCTAATTACCAAACGTACATTTTAGCTTAAATAAGTTTTAAACTAAATGCTGAAAATAAAATCTAAATTGTTCGATAATTACAGATAACCCTAGAGATATCCTAGATAGAAATATTGTGTAACTCTATACTCATCAATACGGTATATCTGTGATCAAAATGAATGTTATATTCTAGTGAAGATTAAATTACGGGTAACTTCTAGGAGCTATTAATGGACTAATATTATATGTATATATTCTTGTTATATAGCTATTCAGCAACTAGATTAAGTATATCTATATTCCTCTTATTATAAGCTTCATTTTGATCTATAGACGATTTACTCTTCTTCAGTTATGTTCAGTTAATTGATTACAATCTCTCACGTTCACAGTCACATTTTGACTTTATTGTGTACAAATGTTATTTGCTATTTTATGGAATGATGCGGTCTATTTGGCTGATATATAAACCAAATATGTTTGAAATAAATGATTCTCAGAATGGAAACTGTTACTGGTGTTCTGGACTCAACTGTCAGGCCTAGGCGATCAAAGGACGAATAAGGACGCTAGGCTCCTCATACCGTTCGAACGTCATTGGTTTAGCACAGTATTAATATTGAATAAGTCATATTTCGATTGGCGAGTAAATCACGTGATAACTAGCAGGGCTTGAAGTCACAACAAGATAGATGGCGTTTCGTGTAGGATTTTAATCTTTATTACTAAGCGTTACAATCACAAAAGTTAATAACAGGCTGTTAGAAACACGATTGATCAGGAAAGTTATTTTTTTATGGATTAGTCACCGTATAACAGCTGATGTCATGACAGATAGAACGAATGCATGTCAATTCTGGGAAGTTACAAAGCATTTACATAATACAGATACATAGCCTTCAATCATTTACCCACATCTTCTAGTATGTTCTGCAATCTGAAGTCTTCTCGTTTGGTCTACAGGTGTTCTGTCAATACCATGTTTTCGATGTAGTGAAACTTTTCACGCCATCTGACACTTATCGCAATTTTGACGTCACATGTCACTACATACTACTTACAAATAATCATGTGAGTAGCGTCCACTACACACTGAAGAAAAACCTAATCATTATGAACTATCAAAACCATTATTATTTCAGAAAATTAACCAAAATCTGCTTTATTTCAAACTAAGTACATGATAGTTATATTTAGAATTCTGGTGAAAAATGGATGAGTTTTTTTATTTCAGCTTCAATGTTTACATTACTATATGACTTCCTAACTTCCTTACAATATTGTCTTTCATTACCCATTAGTGTGTTTCACTAAAATAGATAGCTGTTTAATAACAACATCAATCAGCTTTCAGAAAAATTAAAATGTTTATCGTTAGACTAAAAAAGCGAAAATTTGAATGTGGTTAGTAAGGTAAGGTAAAACAACTAGAGTGGAAAATAAATCAATAATCATCCATTCAATTTGATTGAATAATTTCAAGGGTTGAGATCATGAGTAAATTGAAGCTAGATCACCATGGGAAACCTGGAAACACTGGACGGCCGTTTCGTCCTATTGTGGGACTCCCCAGTAGTGCGCATCCATGATCCCGCCCACTGCGAGCTTCGAACCCAGGACCTGTCAGTCTTGCGAGCGAGCACAACCACTAGACTACTGAGCTGGCTGGCATCTAACGGTGTTGATGTCTAACTTCAACTAATACACGAAATTGGGAGACACATCCACCATTTTCACCAGTGAGTTACTATCTCATAACAGACCTGGTTAAACTCCACTGATCACTGTTTCTCACTAGAACTCCAGGATATACCTCGTGAAGCCATTTACTAGTGAGCATCTGTTGATTGATATCAGAAGGAGTTTTGTGGATATTATAGTAATTTCAATGGTTGAGATCATGAGATAAGTTAGCACAGATTTTATCGTTTTATCTGATAGACATCCAATTTAGTTCATTCTATATCTCATTATACTAAGTATCTTTTAGGTTGAATAAAACGTAATTCTTTATTGGAACAACAATGAGGTAAAGATATTAAGCCATATATTACACTTACATTATATTACTAATCTTTTATGTGAAAGTAATGTAGTCACTCAGAATTGAATTGTTTAGGATTTAGGTACGGTTTTTTCTCTGAGGTAGATGGTTTGTGTGGATGGTACTGTTCAAAAGAACAATGAATGCTCCACTACCAAACTACCGAGCATAGCGAACAAAATACCTAAATCATCCACCTGAGCTACAAATCTTCTCCATAATTGTCTAGGATGTTACTCATTAAGGTTTAGGGTTTTCTGTTATTGATATTTAGGATACACACCTTTATAAGTAATAAATATCATATCAGTCGAATATGTTAATGGCCATTCCTATTCAGTAGCTTGTTGGTTAACACGTTGACGTCTAAAGTAATCGATACAGGGTTTATATAGAATAGATCAAATGCAGCTAACGATAGCTTTGTTTTAGTTTTAAGTGTGAAAGTAAACACCGTCATTCAGGTACATCTAAAGATTCCTAAATAAAACAAAACACAGTAATACTGATTATATTGGAAGTAAAATCTTTATCAATATAAATGGCTGCGTAATTTTATTCAGTTCAAATGTTTTTTCATAGATGTTGTAATTTCTGTTACAACATCTTTGTATGACAATACCTATTGGATTCAATCTCATAGCTCAACATTTGTTAGCATTTTCACATATAGTATACAGTACTTACATTGTATACCGTTTTTTATGATGCTGGTACTATGTCAAGCCAGCATAGGTTATTGTAGCCTCTGGACAGATTAATATATTCGTTCCTCTCAAGCTACATTTCGATCTTGTCAGTTATTCGCTTATCAACCCTTATGGTTTTTATGTGAGCGTATGTGTGTATATTTATTATCTTCCTCATAACATGTCTGTAACTTACATTTGTCTGACTATAAATATCAATTAACGCTTGATTAAATCGTGTTGGATAACATGCCATCTCTAGTCCGTTTCGCTTCTTTTGCTCTGTCTCTCTGATTGTCTGTTCAGATAAACGATTTTATGAAATATACGCATTCAAATTTCATTCTCGTATTTGACTTATTTAATTCCGTTATTCACCAACGCGATTTAAGTCGATGAATAAATGCGAGGATAGCCAGGATGTATATTTCGACAGCAATCATTCGTCCGATCTAACTGAGGTTAGATTAAGGGCTATTAAATATTTCGCTATTATATCTTCGATTACAGTAGACAATTCTCAGCACAAATTATGAAATATTGCAGTAAAATTGCTATCTTATAAATATTTAGCTTACGAGTTTTCAAAAAGGAATATATAGAAAGACTTTAAAGATTGGTTAGCTGTCATTTATATAAAACCATTAACGTTTACAATCCATTGTCTGACTTCATTATGATCGGACAATATCTATGTTCATGAAATATGTATCCTAATTGACTTGTCGTATTTGTCGACAAACCACGTTGTTACAATGTAATTAATAAAAGTCTAATATAAACTTTATTTAGGTTAAGTATATATCAGACGTGTTAATATCTAACAGCAGACAATCAACAAAAGATATAACGTCGCAATAAAGCATTGGAGTTCGAATAAACACAGACTAAGAAAATAAGGTGATTCATTTATGTAAGAAATACAAGAAATGGAAAGATAAACGTACTATAACACACACACACACATGTATAAAACACAATAAAGGTTGCATGCAAGTAGTTAGTGAGGCCAAACACATGAGTGACAGAATAAAAAGGAAGATAAGAATCATCCAACTACTCAGAGGTTAGAATTAATCATGTAGGCATGTCATAATACTAATTGTTACAAATATACTTAAGATTACGCTTCGTCCCATAACATTTCTTTTCATTCGATAATATATTTAACGTATAAACACTAAATCAATTGCCTGTTCTTACTTCAATAAATGCTTACTTACGTCTGTAACCCCCGATGGAGCATTAGCATTAGCATTCTCCAACACACCCCATCCTGCAACTTCATTTCTAGTTCTATCCAATTGTTGTTCATTCTTCATATGTCTATCTTCATTTCTCAATGTAATGTGTTCTTTGGTCTTCCTCTTCTCCTTTATTTAGCCTTGAGGATTCCATGTGAAGGATTGCGTTGTGAAGCAGTGCCGTGCCTTCCTCAATATGTGTTCTATCCACTTACAACACTTCTTCCTCATTTCTTCCTACACTGCAGTCTGGTTTGATCTCTCCAGAGTAGGTTGTCACTGTCTGATAATGTCTGGCCAATCGATCCAAAGTATTCTGAGTAGACAACTGTTAATTAACACTTGTATCTTCTGAATGATAGCTTTCGTAGTTCTCCATGATTCCACCCCACACAGTAGAATTGTCTTGACATTTGTATTGAAAACTGTGACATTGGTGTTGGTTGACAGACAGTTGTCTTGAGTTCCAGATATTCTTCAGTTGTAGATATGTTCTTCTTACTTTGCCGATCCGCTCATTCACATCTGCGTCAGATCCACCGTGATTATCAATGATGCTGCCCAGATATGTGAAGGTTTTCACATCTTCCAAATCTTCTCCGTCAAATGTGGTTCGATTGTTACATGGTGTGTTTTATTGGAGAATCTTGCTTTCCATTTGTGTGTATTGAGACCTACTGCTGCTGCGGCTGCTGCTACACTAGTAAGTTTTGGACATTTAACACAACTTGCCGCCTTTCGAGTGCACCCTATTTGCACTGCACTCAAAAAACTAGCTATCTCGGTGCAGTCTAGTCAATTTTACTGTAAGGAGGTATATATATATCGCGTGAACATCAGGTTTTTAGTTCCCAGCCGCGCTGCGTGGCGGGCGTATTGTCTCGCAAAACGCCCACGGACACTTAACTCCGCCGGGAGCCGCTCTAAGGCCATTACCGGTCCCCATCCCGTAGAAAACTAATTGGCTCAAAAAAACGCCAACCGAAAAAACCCAGTTCTATAGATACAGGGAGAGAAAAATATATAAATCACCACTATAGTTCTTATTGGGTTACTTAACAGTTAGATTCAGGATAGATCTTAAAAACTTTATGAATGTGAATAAGTACACATGGTTATCATGCATAAACAATTAACTAAAATAAATGTAATGCATTACAGTGTGTCACGATAAATGCATATATTAAGAAAATAATAATAATAATCAAGAAGGTTGAGCAAATCATTGAACAACACTGGATATGAAGACATCATGGGACGACACGGACTGGGAGAAAGAAACGAAAATGGTGAGAGATTTACAAATCTATGTGCCTTCAATAAGCTGGTCACAGGAGGCACCATATTCCCACATAAACGCATACACAAAACCACATGGACTTCACCGGATCACTCTACACAAAACCAAATCGACCATATTTGCATCAACAAAAAGTTCAGGAGGAGTATAGAGGACGTGAGAACCAAGAGAGGAGCTGATATAGCATCAGATCATCACTTACTGCTCGCCAAGATGAAATTGAAACTCAAGAAGCACTGGACAATGGGGCGGACAATATCACAAAAGTTCAATACGGCCTTTCTTCAGGATACTGACAAAACTCAACAAATTCAAGATAGTCCTCAACAATAAGTTCCAGGCCTTCCATGATCTACTTAATGGAGAAGGAACTACTATGGAGAGCAACTGGAAGGGGATCAGAGAGGCAATCACTTCAACATGTCATGAGGTCCTGGGTCACAAGAAACACCATCACAATGAATGGATCACTGTTGATACACTGGATAAGATTCAAGAAAGGAGGAACAATGAAGCACCAATCACTACCAGCCGAACAAGAGCAGAAAAAGCCAAGACACAAGCTGAATATACAGAAGTAAACAAACCAGTGAAGAGGAGCATCAGAACCGACAAACGTAAATATTTTGAAAATCTAACAATGAAAAGGCTGCAAGAGAAGGAAACATGAGACAACTGTATGACATAACAAAGAAACTCTTTGGAAATCGCCGCAAACCAGAACGACCAGTGAAAAGCAAGGAAGGCAAAGTAATCACAAACATTGAAGAGCAACAAAACAGGTGGGTAGAACACTTCAAAGAACTCTTGAATCGACCAGCTCCACTGAACCCACCCAACATCGAAGCAGCACCCACAGACCTCCCAATCAATGTTGACCCACCAACAACTGAGGAAATCAGCATGGCCATCAGACAAATCAAGAGTGGCAAAGCAGCAGCACCAGACAACATTACAGCAGAGGCACTAAAAGCAGACGTAGCGGCAACTGCACGGATACTCCACATTCTCTTCAATAAGATTAGGGATGAGGAACAAGTACCAACAGACTGGAAAGAAGGACTACTGATCAAAATACCGAAGAAAGGCGATCTCAGCAAGTGTGATAACTACAGGGGCATCACTCTTCTCTCAATACCGGGAAAAGTCTTCAACAGGGTATTGTTAAACAGGATGAAGGACTGCGTAGACGCCCAACTTCGTGACCAACAGGCAGGATTCCGTAAGGATAGATCGTGTACAGACCAAATCGCAACTCTACGGATCATTGTGGAACAATCAATTGAATGGAACTCATCACTCTACATGAACTTCATTGACTACGAGAAAGCATTTGACAGCGTGGACAGGACAACACTATGGAAACTTCTTCGACACTACGGTGTGCCTCATAAAATAGTCAGTAACATACAGAATTCATATGATGGATTAAACTGCAAAATCGTGCATGGAGGACAATTGAGGGACTCGTTCGAGGTAAAGACTGGTGTCAGACAGGGTTGCTTACTCTCACCCTTCCTCTTTCTCCTGGTGATCGACTGGATCATGAAGACGTCAAAATCTAAAGGGAAGCATGGGATACAGTGGACATCTAGAATGCGGTTAGATGATCTAGACTCCGCAGGTGATCTGACTCTTCTATCGCGCACACAAAGAACAAATGCAAGAGACGACCAGTGTAGTAGCAACCTCAGCAGCAGTAGGTCCCAATATGCACAAAAGGAAAATCGAAATTCTCCGATACAACACAGCACGCAACAATCGAATCATAATTGACGGAGATGATTTGGAAGATGTAAATACATTTACATATTTGGGCAGCATCATTGATAATCACGGTGGATCTGATGCACATGTGAAGAGGTGGATAGGCAAAGCAAGAGCAGCATATTTACAACTGAGGAACATCTGGAACTCAAAGCAACTGTCAACCAACACCAAGGTCAGGACTTTCAATACAAATGTCAAGACAGTTCTACTGTATGGGGCGGAAACTTGGAGAACTACGAAAGGCATCATCCAGAAAATACAGGTGTTTATTAACAGTTGTCTACGCAAAATACGTCCAATCCGTTGGCCAGACATTATTAGCAACAATCAACTGTGGGAGAGAACAAACCAGATTCCAGCGGAGGAAGAAATCAGGAAGAAGCACTGGAAGTGGATAGGACACACATTGAGGAATGCAACCAACTGCGTCACAAGACAAGCCCTCATATGGAATCCTCAAGGCTAAACAAAGGAGAAGAGGAAGACCAAAGAACACATTACGCCGGGAAATGGAGACAGACATGAGAGAAATTAACAAGAATTGGATGGAACTAGAAAGGAAGGCCCAGGACAGAGTGGGTTTGAGCATGCTGGTGTGCGGCCTATGGTCCATTAGGAGTAACAGACGTAAGTAATATACTACTTATTTTACATTATCTCATACATCTTTTATCACCATTATTGTTACTACCTTAATTGCTATCATTATTACTATTGAAAACAGGAAATCAAAATACAGAAACAAATAAAAGTGAACATTCATACATACAACATTATAATGTTCATTTCTATATGAATTATGTTGAGTTTGTTACTCAGTTTGTTTATTTATTTGTTTCTTCGTTTCAGAGGTATTTCGTCTTTACGGTTGAATAATACTTATTGTTTTGTTTGTTCTAATATAAGTATAATTAATATTCATTCTTTTCAACTGAACTGTAACATTTCAATTAAGTGAATTAGAGAAATTGTATTCAGTTTTATATTAAACTATTTTGTTGATTTATTCTCACGAATATTCGTTAATTCTTACTTACTTACTTACTTACTTACTTACTTACTTACTTACTTACTTACTTACTTACTTACTTACTTACTTACTTACTTACTTACTTACTTACTTACTTACTTACTTACTTACTTACTTACTTACTTACTTACTTACTTACTTACTTACTTACTTACTTACTTACTTACTTACTTACTTACTTACTTACTTACTTACTTACTTACTTACTTACTTACTTACTTACTTACTTACTTACTTACTTACTTACTTACTTACTTACTTACTTACTTACTTACTTACTTACTTACTTACTTACTTACTTACTTACTTACTTACTTACTTACTTACTTACTTACTTACTTACTTACTTACTTACTTACTTACTTACTTACTTACTTACTTACTTACTTACTTACTTACTTACTTACTTACTTACTTACTTACTTACTTACTTACTTACTTACTTACTTACTTACTTACTTACTTACTTACTTACTTACTTACTTACTTACTTACTTACTTACTTACTTACTTACTTACTTACTTACTTACTTACTTACTTACTTACTTACTTACTTACTTACTTACTTACTTACTTACTTACTTACTTACTTACTTACTTACTTACTTACTTACTTACTTACTTACTTACTTACTTACTTACTTACTTACTTACTTACTTACTTACTTACTTACTTACTTACTTACTTACTTACTTACTTACTTACTTACTTACTTACTTACTTACTTACTTACTTACTTACTTACTTACTTACTTACTTACTTACTTACTTACTTACTTACTTACTTACTTACTTACTTACTTACTTACTTACTTACTTACTTACTTACTTACTGACTTACTTACTTACTTACTTACTTACTTACTTACTTACTTACTTACTTACTTACTTACTTACTTACTTACTTACTTACTTACTTACTTACTTACTTACTTACTTACTTACTTACTTACTTACTTACTTACTTACTTACTTACTTACTTACTTACTTACTTACTTACTTACTTACTTACTTACTTACTTACTTACTTACTTACGAGTGTTACTCCCAATCGAGCATAGGCCTTCGATTAGTATTCTCCAGCTCACTCTATACTGTGCATTACTTTCCACTTCTATTTAATTGTTGTTCATTCCTATCATGTCTGTCTCCACTTCTTGACTTAATGTGTTCTTTCGTCTTCCTCATCTCCTTCGGCCTTCAGGATTTCATGTGAAGGCTTGCGTTGTGATGCAGTTTGGTGCTTTCCTTAATGTGTCCTATCCACTTACAACACTTCTTCCTCATTTCTTCCTCCACCGCAATCTAATTTGTTGGATTTGAACTGTTGCATAGACAACTGTTAATAAACACTTGTATCTTCTGAATGATGGTTTTCGTATTTCCCCATGTTTCCACCCCATACAATAGAACTGTGTTGACATTTGTATTGAAAATTCTTACTTTGGTGCATACTTTGCATACTTCATAGATGATAAGTTCAATGTGAGAACGTTAAAAGCTAAGAAGCAACAAAACACTTATTATCATCTTACTTTCAAATTCATCGGGACCCAAACATTTATGATCCTATTTAGGATTAAGATCAAGATCTTCATATCTTGTATAGTAAATCGCCTGGGTTTTTTAATGATAAAAAAAACAATTTCACATTTAACTCTATACTGTATACCTTAGAATTCTCACCGTTTAATTGAATAGATAGTTTAATTATCTAATTTTATACAGTTTACTAACATGAATAGTTTCAATACAGTTTGTATAAACATTGTCAAAAATAATTGTCATTTATGGAGTATGGTATGGTACATTGTGATGAGAAAGTATATTCATTTGAGAAAAAAAAGGCTAATTTCAATTAAGTTTAATTTCTAAGATGATGTTAGCTATTAAACCTATTGGAAACCTGAAAATCATTGAATGGTTGATTTAAGATAGATCATCATTGAAAATATTATAATCTCCACAAATCTCCATATTAATAATAATCATATGCTCATTAAGGACTGGCTTTAAGATGGAATTCCTAGAGTTCTAGTGAGTAGCTATGACCAGTGGAGTCCAATACGTGTCGAGTATTGGACGGTTATCCATCTCAGACAGTGGATGAAGGGTTGCGCAAGATTATGGGTCGATTGAACCTAAATATTAACACTGGTGGATACCGGCTCAGAGGTCTAGAGGTTACATGTTCGTGCACGAGAATGATTTGATTTTTGCGTGCAATATCGTGGATGCACATAGCTAAGAATCTCTATATAGGGACGAAACTGGCGTCCAGTGCTTCCAGATTTTCAATAAGGATCTGTTTTAAATCTCCACAAATCCCCATACTGATAAATGAATGGTTATTTCATTCAAATTTAAAACCCATCACCAGTGCTTACACTTACTTACTTACTTACCTACGCCTGTTACTCCTCGTGAAGGAGCATAGGCTAACCACCAGCATTCTCCATCCAACCCTGTCCTAGGCAGTCCTTTCCAGCTCCTTACACATTTGGCATTCATCCTTTTCATATCTGCTTCTATTTCCCAACGTAATGTGTTCTTAGGCCTTCCTCTTTTCCACTTCCCTTCAGGATTCCAAGTTAGGGCTTGTCTCGTGATGCAGTTTGATGATTTCCGTAATGTATGTCCTACCCATTTCCACCAACTTTTCCTAATTTCCTCCTCAACTGGAAGCTGTTTTGTTCTCTCCCACAGAAGGCTGTTGTTGATGGTATCCGGCCAATGTATGTTGAGTATCTTGCGTAGACAACAATTTATAAATACTTGTATCTTCTTGATGGCGGTGCTTACAACCGACTTTATATATAATGAGATTCATAATTTTCAAGTGATATAAACGAAGAGTTATATAAGTGCACTACTTCCTTTGTTGCACATAAATTCATCCACTGACTGATTAAGTAGTCAACAACAAAAAAAGATATTTCTTGTAAAAAGTCACAATTTTCCAGCTTGAAAATAGTTGATATTGAATAATAATCAAATAAATGGATTGAAAAGTGTAAAATATGCATGTTCAAGATAATAATCAACTATTACCATGTTTGACAGTTTCAAAGTAGTCAGTATTCCATATTTTCACCTGTGACATTAAATGCTAACTATGCTTTCTGAAATTTATATAAGGATTTGAATGTGTCAGATATATTTTTTACATTTTAGCTGAAGTTTCTCTACCAGTGGTTGGTTTATGAAGACCTCCATATCTGACGGGAAGCATGAGATACAACGGACAGCTTGCACGCAACTAGACGAACTTTGTAGACTATCTAGCTCTTCTATTTCATACACACTAACAAATTTACATGAAGACAACCAATGTAGGAGCAGCCTCTACATCAGTAAACTTCAACATCCTCAAATATAACACAGAGAACACCAACTCAATCACACTTAGTGGGGAACCTCTAGAACAGGTGGAAAATTTCACGTATTTGGACAGCAGCATCATCGAAAAACAAGGAGGATCTTATACAGATATAAGAGCAAGGATTGGCAAAGTAAGTGTAGTGTTTCTGCAGTTGAAGAACATGTAGAAATCAAAACAACTGTCAACCAATATTAAAGTGAGAATCTTCAATACGAACGTCAAGACAGTCCTATTACATGGAGCTGAAATGTGGAGAACTACTACAACCATCATCATAAAAGGACAAGTATTTACAAACAATTGTCTACGTAAGATACTCAATATTCGTTGAGCGAATACCATCAGCAACAGCCTACTGTGGGAGGGAACAAACCAGCCTCCAACTGAAGAGGAAATAAAGAAAACATTTTGAAGGTGGACAGGACACATATTGAGAAAATCATGAGGCAAGAGCTAACTTGGAATCCTGAAGAGAAACGAAAAATAGGAAGACTATAAAACACTGCATCAAGAATTGAAATCACACATAAAAATGATGAATAGCAACTGGTAAGGATTGCCAAAGACAGGTTTCGATAGAGAATGCTCCTATGCTCCTCTACGAGAGTTAATAGGTATAAGTAAATAAGTAAAGTAAGTTCTCTTTCAGTAGTTCAAGTAAAACATTTATGTTATGCTCCGATAAGCATAATGAGTGGTAATTTTTTGGATCCATTTGTGGACCAATACTATGCGTATATTTTCATCGTATAACTGTTGAATAACTAAACTATTCATATTCATGTCTCTCTTATCATAAGCTTTATCATAACCTATGAACTGTTATTATACGATTTACCATTCTTGAATTATGCCCTGTCTATCGATTACTACCTCCCACATTCACAGCCACATTTAGCTAAATCTCATACAAATGTTCTTTCACATTTTATGGTACGATGTGATCTGTCTGGTTGGTATATAAAACCCAGTATGCTTGAAATAAATGATTCATATTACATATGCTGAGATTGGTGTTCTGGACTTAACTGTCTGGACTAGGCAGGGCGCAGGACCGATAAATACTCTAGACTGCTCGTACGGGGTTTTATGCGTCATTGATCCGATCAATAACTCACTGTTCTCTAATTAATGGTATCATTACATTATACATTAACAGGGTAATTAGGCTACAAATTATAACAATTTATATATGACAATTAAGATAAAGTAACCTTATAATTAAATTTATCTTTCAGAAGGGGTTTTGCGAAGATTGTAGTAATTTCAACAGTTGAGATCATGAGTCAACTGAAGCTAGACCACCATGGAAAACTTGGAAGCACTGGACGGCCGTTTCATCCTATTGTGGGACTCATCGACAGTGCGCATCTACGACCCCGCCCACCACGAGATTCAAACCCAGGACCTATCAGTCACGCGCCAGGCGCCTAACCAACTAGAACACTGAGCTGGCCGGCATCCAACGGTGTTGATATCTAACTTCAACTAATCCACGAAATTGAACGATACATCTACCATTGTCATTTATTTTTAATTTGTCAAATTTCATTGAATTATTTCACCCATTTTGTTTAAAAAAAAGAAATTATCTTAGTAACCGATAATAGAAAACATAAAGAAATATGAGATAAAATCTTAAGGTTATAAAATATTGAATCATGTGTTAACTTGTTTAGTTTTATCAGATATAGTCTAATAGTCTGAAGAAAAAGAAGAAAAAAAAAGAAAAATTATGTAACTAACTACTTATTTTCAATAGTACACTTTAATTAATATGCATGGTTTATGACGTGCTAACTTTGACAGTAACTACGGAAAGATTAAATCAGATAAGTTCCATTAGGTAAAGATCTGGAAATAGTAGATGGGCGTGTTTCGTTTTAATACAAGATTTATTATCAATATATAACCATGAATCTGTATTCATGAATTTAACTCAGGATATTCAGATGATTGACCTAGTATCTAATGGTATATAATTGTTTAACTTTAATCAATATTGTGCACCTATTTTTTCATTTGTTAAGGTTGATAACTATTACACACACACGCGCACACCGAACATGGTTGAACTCTATTGGTCACAGCCATTTGTTACAACTTTGAAATTACCTTACGAAATTAGTCACTAGTTACTGATCACTAATAACTAAGATCAATCAGTAATGGAAATTATAAAATTTAAACAATCCCCCACAAAACTCCCATATCAAGAATATCATTAGTGTTAAGAAATAAAAATAAAGATCTTTTTGATTATTAGAATGAACACTTTTGAGAAGTGTTAAGAGATAGAACTACTGTTCTCTGATAGTATTTGATTGTCAGTGGTTCTCCAGTAACCATCAGTTGGTGATAAGAACTAACTTTGAAATGAAAAAAGAACCTTCACAAACCCATATCTTAATGATGTATTTAATAATGACTGTCATTTAATTTTAATTATAAGTCATAATGTACTTACTTACCTAAGCATGTTATGCCCAGTGGAGCATAGACTGACATCCGGCATTCTACAACACACTATGTCCTCGGCCTTCCTTTCTTCTTCTATCCGATTCTTGTTCATTCTTATCATGTCTGTCTCCATTAATCGATGTGATGTGTTCTTTTGTCTTCCTCATCTCCTTTACACTCGACAATTCAAAGTGGGGGATTGTCTTGTGACGCAGTTGATTGCTTTCCTCAATGTGTGTCCTATCCACTCACAACACTTCTTCCTCATTTCTCCCTACACTGCAATCTAGTTTGTTCTCTCCACAGTCGGTTGTCAGTGTCTAATAGTGTCTGGCCAACGGATCTGAAGTATTTTATGTAGACAACTGTAAATAAACACTTGTATCTTCTGAATGATGGCTTTCGTAGTTCTCCATGATTCCACTTCACATAATAGAACTGTTTTGATATTTGCATTGAAAATTGTGAATTTTGTGTTGGTTGACAGACATTTGTTTTGAGTTCCAGATGTTCTTCAATTGTAGATATGCTCTTCTTACTTTGCCGATCCACCTCTTCACATCTGCATCAGATCCACCATGTTCATCAATGATGCTGCCCAGATATGTTAAGATTTCTACATGCTCGAAAGCCTCTCTGTCAAGTGTGATTCGATTGTTGCATGATGTATTTTATTTGAGAATCTCACTTTTCCATTTGTGTATGTTGAGACCTATTGGTGCTGAGACTGCTGCTACACTGATCGTCTTCTCCTAATTATAAGTTATGATTGATGCAATTCAATTATGTTCTTAGTTAAACAAACAACATAATTGGAATAAAGTGATAACTGAGTAATATTGAAAATAAAAATGCTAACCATTAAATTTTAACTCATCAGCTTAAAAGTGTTTTAACAATGATAAGATCTGAAGATCCTGAATATTATCCTGATGCTTTCATAAATGCTCAGTATTAAGAAGTTGCAGTCATTGACGAAATAACATTTTGATATTTGTTGTCGTTGTTCGAGCGATCTAGAAAACTCCTCGAAAACAAAGCCAAGAAAGGCTTTGAAAACACTGAGAAGCAGCTTATCCAATCGGTGTTTTACCAGATACATCAAGAAAGTGAAAAGTCACTTATAGAGTTTTTGATTGGATGATTACTCATGCTGCTACTATGTTTAGTAGCATTCCGGAATCCTTCATGAAACCCAAGGACATCTGAAATACTATAAAAACCGTATATTTTTTGTACAAAAACGAACCTGTGGATTAAAGTGTTTGTTACATATTTCGAGCTTTTTTTTCTCGTGTTCAAATCGTTGTGTAAATCTAGCCTAGGAGTTACTAGAAGAGCTTAGGAACCAAATCTAGTGTTCAATTAACAAGGTTTATCAGTTGTATTCGTACTAAAATCATGGGTCGATTGAAGTTAGATATTAACAGTGTTGGACACCGGCTTAGTGGTTACTGATGCACACAGATGCAAACTGATGATCCTATTTAAGACGCATCAGTTGGATGTACCTGCATCCTAGAGTTGATGTTCACTCTGGAACTCAAACCCAGTATCGTTCGCTTCAAACACCATCACGTTATCCACTTAGCTACTGAGTCCTGATGGCCATTCGCTTGTGCAATGGGGTGAATTTAAATTCACTTGGTATTGTTTTGCTTTTATCTTCCCATTGGGGTTTAAGACTTCAATTGATCAGTCTCACGTTGGCATATGCGCATACTGTGCGTGTGCCTCGATATTTCCTTAATTCAAATAGGACGAAATGCGCGTCCTGGATTCCATTGCTAGCCACTGCCCATCTTTGCTTATAAAAGCTTGTGAATTAAGGCAATTTCAAGGCGTACGCACAGTATGCGCATATGTCGATAACAGACTGATCAATTGCAGTCTTAAACCCCAATAGGAAGGTACAAGCAAAACAATACCAAATGTACCTGAATGGTTGCAGAAACAAATAAATCAAATGACCCAATAAGAGTAGAGGATAAACATCTGTCATCCTCTTTTGCCAAACACATAATTGAAATATGTCACAAGATTGATCTTAACTTGGCTTTTGTGGTGTTGTAAGAAAGTGCAAAAGGGCGTGTTCTAAGGTATATAGATGTCTTAGACATATGAAAATTGAAACCTCCTTTGTGTATTCAAAAACTGTTTGTTTATTATCCAGAGTGATGAGGTTTCAAATTGTATGCACATTATTTCTTTATTATCTTTGTCTCCTGTTACCCTCCATTTCTGGTCTAGATGATTTATTTTTATATATAAGTGTTCTTAACAAGTATATATGTGATCAGATTGTTCGAAATGTATTGCGTCAATATATCACAGAGTTATGATAATCTTCGTCTTCTCATTACGCTGACGAGTCCCAAATAGGACGAAATGCGCATACTGTATTCCACTGCTAGACACTATCCATTTAGGTACATGTTCACACACTCTAATTTTGAGATCACTGCCGAGGCTATAGTAGGTCTCACTGTACCATGAACTTTCCATCTATTTATGAATTTAGGAGATAGCAATTTTCTATTAATGTTTTATTTAGCAACCTAACATCATCATCAATAACGTCATTTGTGCAAATACGATCAAACCTGTTAAATATGCACCTTATCAAACCCCATTTGTATTGCATGGGGCAATAACTATAATAACGTTGGTTTTCTAAAAATCGGTCGTTTGATTGAACCGTCTTCACGTCTACTCAGAAGTATATCTGTGAAGGAAAGCTGGTCATTCTTCTCTTCACATGAGAGACTGATGTGATTTTAGGGGGTGTTAAATTTATTCAATAAACAGTACATATCCTCCTTTCTTACACAGATAGCTAAGACATCGATCACATATCTCTTATAAAGTAATATGTCTTTGATTAGGTCTTCAGCCAGATTTTCAGCATGTGCCATGAACACATCTTCTATTAATGGTTCTAACAGACTATCCATAACAACCCCATCAATCTGGCGAAAGTTTTCACCTTCAAAAGTGAACTGAACTATGTCAGTACATAATAGTAATAAATCTTTAGGAAATTATTAAAGGGACAGGTAATTTAAGGTTGTTTAAAGATATGTAGTCATATAATTTATCGATAGTCTTTTTCAAAGGTATATTTGTGAACAAGGAATTCACATCGAATGAACGCATTGTATTTTCTTTGATATCAATATCACCTAAATGATAGACCCATTCAAAAGAATCCTTCAGAGAATACTTACATAAACGTATTCCGATAGGATCCAGCAATTTTGTTAACCATTTAACTAGGTTATGTGTAGGTGATCGGCACATTGAAGGATGGATAACGTCTTACTTTTATATCCACATCTGATTCTTTATCGGATTTCAATAAGACAATATCAAGGGTTTGTATTTATTCTTAATAATTACAAAACTCTATGGGTAGATTTCATTATAGATTGATCTTAATTACAGTAATATTGAAAACTAAAAGGTCTTGGGCATGTTTATTATTTTAACACACATATATTGGTACAAGGAGGCACCAAATAGATATGTGCCACACAAATCTCATTTGATATGTGTGAGGGCTGTGATACTGCCAGGTGCCCAAACCGAAGCAGGTGGCTTTCTGTGGGGGCCACTCCCTGAGTCCTAAACCTGAAGGTCTGATCTGCAAGGCAGTGGAGCATCGTAAGGAGATGCAGTCCTATGGAAGCCGATGACCAACGATTGGTTCATACGTCATTTGTTCCTTCAGGATACTGGAGCCCATGTACACCATAGGTTTGGAATCAGGGTTTTCCAACTCCCCTAGATGGACTCTCCATGTCCATCGACCCGGTTAAAGCGTCGGACATTCGCTTTTTGTCCTCTCATTTTCGCAAACAACACCCCCACCACGAGAAGGCACAGAGTAGGACTTCCCTGTCGGAGGTTATATACGCGTGGCCATGTGAGAGCATTTCGAGAGGGAGAGCGAACTCTCCCCACTCTCGGCCATACCAGGGCATTTGGGGGCATATATTTTGATGAGACTATAATTTGTGAATGAATCGATTACTTATTTAACCAAATACCATTTTGTCATTATAACTGATATCAGTTCATGATGAAAATATTGAATCTAATTACTAATTATGTCCAAATGTAAATCCAAATCCTAATTCCTGAAACTACTATATAACATTTATTTGTCCTCAGTAAGTGTATGAACAATCTAAAGTCCGTTTTAGCATTGTTCAAAGGTTGTTCATAAATTATGATCTCATCGAAATTTCATAACAATAGGCTCTCTAATAAAGACTTAAAGATGACTAGAACGAAACAGATATTCAATATTTTCTCTTTATCAGTCAAATCTCAACTGTAATTAATGTATCATGAAAAAGAAATCTTGACTAAACCATTTCATTTAATACCAAAAATGGATTTATTTTTGCTGAATAAAATATCACTCCACCTAGAGTCTCTGTGAGGCTACTACCACTCCCAAGCTCGGATAAAGGATGAGGATTAGGCATAAGGCTAGTTACCCCTTCCATAGAAAACTAAATGTCTTAGGAACAAACCCTAACCAGAAAAAAATAATTACCATTTCTACTGCAATATCATTTTTCTCCCAAATGTTAATACTACAGTTTTATAACGACAAAAATATTCATATCCATTCATTAGGTTAGTATTTATTCATTTAAATGAGAAAAAAAATAACATTCATATTTCCTTGTTAGTTACTAACCTACCAAGAATAATTTACTCACTTGTTGCTATGGTTATTTACAGTCTAATTTCAGTTAACAAGACAATATCATTTTAGTTCATAGAAGTCACAAAATTTTATTCTGATTTTCTATAATTCATTGTCTATTTCTTTGTAAATATTATATCTATACACTAATTAAACTATACTGATTGAATTTGTACATATGTAAATGATAATAATTACGTAAAAACAAAATGCATAAAGGCGATAAAACATAGATAATAATGTCTATCAATTGATGAATTTACACCGCTTATAGCATTATGAAACTGATGGATTAAACTGATTACTTTAAGAATTTCAGATTCTAATTGTGAAATAGTCACTCACTGAAGATAATGGTGAATGTGTCGCTCAATTTCTTGAATAAGTTGAAGTTAGACATTAACATCGTTTGATACTGACAAGCTAGAGGTTAAGCGCTCGCTCGCCAGACTGATAGGTCTTGGGTTATAATCTCGTGAGGTGAGATTGTGAATGCGTACTTCTGAAGAGTCCCGTAGTAGGACGAAATAGCCTTCCATTGCTTTGAGGTTTTCCATGATGGTCTAGCTTCAATTGACTCATGCTCTCAACCATTTAAAAAATCTCAAACTTGTCAAGCTCTATAAAAGATCTAGATAACAAAATCTTTTAATGGATCATTGGTAAATATCCTTGAATTATTGTTTATTTTTGTTTTTTCTATCAAAGCTGTTTTACACTATCATCAAAGGATGTTAGTTTTGCTTTCTTTAGTCTGTTAGTTTGAGGTAATATAGGGATTTCTTAAAAATAATCACTAATGACTATTACTTGAAAACTTGGAAAATATTATTGTCGTTATTTATTTTTAGTTACTCATTTAAACACATAAACATTGGTATAAGGAGGCACCAAATAAATATGCGCCACATAAACCATTCGATTTGTGTGGGGGTTGTGATACTGCCCGGGTGCCCAAACCGAAGCAGGTGGTTTTCTTAAGGGACCACACCCGGAGCCTTTCACCTAAAGGTCTGATCCATAAGGCAGTGGAGCAATGTCAGGAGATGCAGTACCATGGTAGCCGGTGACCAACAATTGGTTCATACGCGATTTGTTCCTTCAGGATACTGGAGCCTATCTACACCATTGGTTTTGAATCAGGGATTATCAACTCCCCCATGTGAATCCTTCATATCCACCGCCTAACATTCTCTCTTCATCCTCTCGATTTTGTAAATAACAGCAATTCCGCGAGAATGCAGTGAATAGAACTTCCCTGGCTGTGACTGTATGCACGTGGCCATGTGGAAGCATTTGGAGAGGGAGAGGTTACTCTCTTCACTCTTTGTTGTACCAGGGTATTTGGGGGTTATTAATCAAGTGAAAATCTCACCTACACAGTCAATATCATAATTCTTTCGATTATTCAACGATTTTGTCATTTTCACTTAAAAATAATTATAAAGATTTTTATTGTTTTCAACATTTCTATTCAGTACAGTTTACTCAAGTCTACACATGTAAATGTATCAAAACACTTTAGAAACTGTTGTTATATGTATAAATGAGATTTCAGTGTTTAGATAATTTCAAGAAGTATACATTGAAGTTTTCTGTGTCAAAATTGAATTTACTATGTTATACGGTATAGAGAACTAATTTCCGTCATACAGACAACATTATATATATAAACAGATTTCGTAGCATACATCTTTCCATTTTTTTGAATCCGTAAAGTTTAAATCGTTAGTTATTAATGAACTCAAACAAATAACCAGACGCCCAACTTTGAGACCAACTGGATTCCGTAAGGATAGATCGTGTATAGACCAAATCGCAACTCTACGGATCATTGTGGAACAATCAATTGAATGGAACTCATCACTCTACATGAACTTCATTGACTACGAGAAAGCATTTGACAGCGTGGACAGGACAACACTATGGAAACTTCTTCGACACTACAGTGTGCCTCAGAAAATAGTCAGTAACATACAGAATTCATATGATGGATTAAACTGCAAAATCGTGCATGGAGGACAACTGAGAGACTCGTTCGAGGTAAAGACTGGTGTCAGACAGGGTTGCTTACTCTCACCCTTCCTCTTTCTCCTGGTGATCGACTGGATCATGAAGACGTCAAAATCTAAAGGGAAGCATGGGATACAGTAGACATCTAGGATGCGGTTAGATGATCTAGACTTCGCAGATGATCTGACTCTTCTATCGCACACACAAAGAACAAATGCAAGAGACGACCAGTGTAGCAGCAACCTCAGCAGCAGTAGGTCCCAATATACACAAAGGGAAAAGCGAAATTCTCCGATACAACACAGCATGCACCAATCTAATCACACTTGACAGAAAGGCTTTCGAGCATGTAGAAACCTTAACATATCTGGGCAGCATCATTGATAATCACGGTGGACCTGATGCAGATGTGAAGAGGTGGATCGGCAAAGTAAGAAGAGCATATCTACAATTGAAGAACATCTGGAACTCAGAACAACTGTCTGTCAACCAACACAAAAGTCACAATTTTCAATGCAAATATCAAAACAGTTCTATTATGTGAAGTGGAATCATGGAGAACTACGAAAGCCATCATTCAGAAGATACAAGTGTTTATTTACAGTTGTCTACAGGAAAGACCTCAGATCCGTTGGTCAGACACTATTAGACACTGACAACCGACTGTGGAGAGAACAAACCAGATTGCAGTGTAGGAAGAAATGAGGAAGAAGTGTTGTAAGTGGATAGTACACACATCGAGGAAAGCGCCAAACTGCGTCACAGGACAAGGCCTCACATGGAATCCTCAAGGCTAAACAAAGGGGGAGAGGAAGACAAAAGAACACATCACATCGAGAAATGGAGACAGACATGATAAGAATGAACAAGAATCGGATAGAAGAAGAAAGGAAGGCCGAGGACAGAGTGTGTTGTAGAATACCGGATGTCGGTCTATGCTCCATTGGGCATAACATGCTTAGGTAAGTAAGTACGTTATGACTTATAATTAAAACTAAATGACAGTCATTATTAAATACATCATTAAGATATGGGTTTGTGCAAGTTCTTTTTTCATTTCAAAGTTAGTTCTTGTCACCAACTGATGGTTACTGGAGAACCACTGACAATCAAAAACTATCAGAGAACAGTATTTCTATCTCTTAACACTTCTCAAAAGTGTTCATTCTAATAATCAAAAAGATCTTTATTTTTATCTCTTAACATTAATGATATTCTTGATATGGGAGTTTTGTGGGGGATTGTTTAGATTTTATAATTTCCATTACTGATTGATGAGGAAGAAGTGTTGTAAGTGGATGGGACACACATTGAGGAAAGCAATCAACTGCGTCACTAGACAACCCCCCACTTTGAATTGTCAATTGTAAAGGAGATGAGGAAGACAATAGAACACATCACATCGATAAATGGAGACAGACATGAGAAGAATGAACAAGAATCGGATAGAAGAAGAAATGAAGGCTGAGGACATAGTGTGTTGTAGAATGCCGGATGTTGGTCTATGCTCAATTGGGAGTAAGAGGCGTAAGTAAGTAAGTAAATAAATAAATAAATAAACAAGTTAATTACTTATTTTTTTCCTTGTTTATTGTTCAATAGAGACAAAATAGAACTGTACTAACTGTTTAATGAACATCGAATTAGTTATTACAACACTTAATGTCGAGACTATAATTTGTGAACGAACCAATCAGATATA
This sequence comes from Schistosoma bovis, assembly GCA_944470425.2. Lineage (NCBI taxonomy): Eukaryota > Metazoa > Platyhelminthes > Trematoda > Strigeidida > Schistosomatidae > Schistosoma > Schistosoma bovis. The sequence continues at coordinate 39,562,897 of OX103955.1, forward strand.
AGGTAACAATTTCTTGGATTTTGGCGCGAAATTCACTAATTCATCATGCTAAATAGAGTTTTGTCAAACTCTAAATGTAATTTTTAAAGTTAACCATCAACTGTAAATTATAATTCTAACTCCTCACATTGGTTTATAACCCTTATTTGGTCCTAGTGATTAAGTGGACACTTTCAAGGTCAGTCTAACGTCGTTCAAAGATCGTTCATTAATCATAGTCTCATCAACTTTATATATATATACATATTTCCCTCACTAGTTTTTCTGTGATTTGATGGGAAATTTTCCTAACGTTCTAAATACAATAATCCACATTGGTGTGAAAAGAAAATAGAAAGAAAATCATCAGTTTCTGTCTGATAAAGTATAATCGATTTCATTATCTCTTTTCTTTTTGTTTATTCCTGTCATATCATCATCTCCAAATGAAATGAGTCTTTAAAAATAAATTTCATTATTTTATAAGTAGTCTGATAAATAAATTATCTAGTCTAATAGCATAATCGAAACAAAGTTATCGCTGAAAATGTTACAAATTATCATTATTATTTTATTTGTAAAATCTATCAGATATTATCTAACACTTTTTGTCAAATAGAGTTTATAGTCTATATAAGTAGTATAAGTAGTGTATATTAACTTGTAAAAATATTTGATATATTTAAGAAAAAAATGTATGCCGGCTCAGTGATCTAGAGGGTTAAGCGTTCAATTGCAAGACTGACAGGTCTTGGGTTCGAATCTCGCAGGGCAGAATCGTGGATGCTTACTGCTGAGAAGTCCCATACTACGACGAAAGGGTTGTCCAGTGCTTCGGGATTATCCATGATGGTCTAGCTTCAATGAATTCAATTATAAAGAAAAGATAGTAAATTTCAAGATTCACTGCATTACATATCATAAGAATTTAGTTTATCTGTCATTTTGAAAATTCAGACGAAAATGATTATTTTATGATGTATCTTTAACTTTCGATGACTAGTGAGAATTGATTTTAGTTATACGAAGAAACACATGAAACCATAAAATTTGGGTTCAAGTATACAGAAGGTTTGATCTGAACATAAAAACAAAAAGAATTTCCCTTATCAAGGAAGTTTTTATCATAAAGTTGTACAGTTGTACATAAAATTTTGAATACGTAATAATGTATATGACTTGTGTAAACAAAGAATGGGTATGGAAACATCAGTGATCAGTCAATCTTAAATATCAACAAGTCGGTCGGTAGCAGAATAGATCAGTGGTAACCTCTCAAACTTTGAAACTGAATGACATGGATTCAAATGTCATAAGGAATATCGGTTCCCAAAAGAGTACAGCTAAGTCTTGCTGATAAGCGTTAACTAGTACAAAACCTGGGTTCAGCGTTTCTTAGACTACCTTCAGCAACCTATTATGAAAACAAAGTGCAGTCAAGGTCAAATCCAGTGACTGCTTTGTAACTTAATTAATAGGATCCGATCGTGAGTAAAGAATTAGACAAACACAACTTTAATCAATATTCAATGGTCGATTAGCGGTAAAACCACTTAACTAACGATCTATCATAATCCATTTAAGATAAAGTAAATGATACACTCTTATCTTTTGATTGAGATTATGAACTGATTGATGTTAGACCAGCATTGAAAACCTGGAAGAAGTGAACGGCCGTTTCATACTATTATGAGACTCCTCCGCAGTGCGTATCTAAGATTCCGCTTGCGGGATTCGAACCCAGAGCCTTCGGACTCGCGCACGAACGCTTAACCTCCAGACCACTGAGCTGGCCGACATCCAACGGTGTTAATGTCTAACCTCAATCAATCTTATTAACTAGAAATAAAAATATTAAGGAAGCTATTCAATGAAGTGATATAAGAAAGAGTTAAATGTGAAAAAGAAACCTAAGAAACCCATAAAGTGATTTTATTTTAAACTAGGGAGTTTTCAAATACAGTACTTTACAAACTAAACCAAACTAAGGATCAAGGTAAACCACATTTCTTTTATATAAAAGTTTGGTTTTCGTCATTTTTTAGAGGAATATTGGTAGATAGAGAGGGATTTTAAATGAACAAGGGATATATATAAGTGAATATAGGTTTTTTTCGCCAAAACAGTTATGATATCTCCAAGTTACATTTGTATTGATAGTCATTTCATGCAATAGTTACTGTCTAAAATAGATGGAGTGACTAGTTTTTTTAAGACAATTGATTAAACTTATTACATTCTATAACCTTACTTGGACTATGTTATAATTATTTCTGGCCAGACACTATCAGTAACAACCTACTGTGTGAGAGAATAAACCAGATCCCAGCGGACGAAGAAATCAGGAAGCAGTGTTGACAGTGGAAAGGACACATATTGAGGAAAGCATCACAACGCAAGCCCTAATCTGGAACCCTCAAGGCTAAACAAAGGAGAAGAGGAAGACCAAAGAACACATTACGTCGAGAAATGGAGACAGACATGATAAGAATGAACAACAATTGGATAGAACTAGAAAGGAAAGCCCAGGACAGAGTGTGTTAAAGAATGCTGATCGGCGGCCTATTCTCGATTGGGAGTAACAAGTGTAAGTAAGTAAGTAAGTAAGTATCTTTTAGTTTAAAACTTCCTAAACTCCTTGAACTATATTCTGAATAGAAAGATAAATTTTTGAAAACACTAAATGCTGACATTATTCATCTGTTCGAAGTTCACTTTTGTCAGGATGAAAGGAAGAAATTCAAGGTTATGTAGGTTGTTAAATGACTCGTTGGAAAATAAAAATTGATTTTTTTTAAACAGTTAGTACTTATATAGTTTTCAGATTGTTTACCATTATATAACATAGTTGAAAAGGTTAAGTTTAACATATAACTATAAAGAAAATGTGCAATAATTCATTTGTGTTATTAGAGAAAATGAGTTATCTTTTAAAATTTATGTAAAATTTAAACAGTCAGCTACAACGTAGGATCAGGCACATATATGCATCGGTCCAAGTTGCCATACCGCATTAGCACAGCAAGATGAACACCGGATTCATAGGAGTAGTTAAGTCAATGGTGGTAATATATAAAAGAAAGATTGCATATAAGGTTATAGTACAGGAAGAAATAATTAGTTCGTAGAAAGAAAGATATAAAGCGATTTTAATCTCATATTTTAAAGGAAGACAGAGAGTGTATACACCTACATCATTGTGATCGATTCTGAGCCATGTCACCAAGAGTCTCCAGCCATGGTTACAATTGTCACGCGGACCCCAATCAAGTAATCTGTATCTATCAATATGACTCAGACTAGAAGTTAGTGACTCCAAGGACTGATGCCACGTTTTGGTTTGGCCGCCCCTCACTTTCTTCCATCGGTCTCTAGTCAACACTTCACGTCGAAAAAAAACTAGTACACCATGCACTCTATGAAGATGGAACAAATTAGATATAAGTAATCGGTTTTAAAGGAACTGATAATCAGAGATAATTAAATAGTAAGAATACTTAATCCATATTACTCACATTAAGAGTAGTGGCTAATTTTAATGGAAAAATAATAATAATTTTCATAATAATACACATACATATGAACACATATCAAAGTATCTTTTAAAGATTACAAAATAAACATGAACTCGTTTCAACGAATTGATCTTGTAGGAGAGATTAACCAATATTAATTATGAGACAGTATTACTTACTTACGCCTGTTACTCCTCATGGAGAAGCATAGGCCAGTCACCAGCACTCTCTATCCAACCCTCTCCTGGACAATCTTTTCCAGTTGTTATTTTTCCTTTTCATATCTGCTTCTATTTCTCAATGTAATGTGTACTTTGGCCTTCCTCTTTTCCACTTCCCTTCAGGATTCTAAGTTAGGGTTTGCATCGTGATGCAGTTTGGTGATTCCCATAATGTATAAGATAGTATACTTTATACTAAACATAAACTTATCATATATACTTAATTAAGAAACAGTCACATTATATTGTATTCAGATTCCCAATAGATTTATCCGTCAGTTAATCTTTATTTATGAAAAGAATTTTTCATTGAATTAATTAAGGGGAAATCTTAATTTTGTATATTTTTTCCCAACTATTACTACAAATTACTTAGCTAAATTAATTTTTTTTTGCATTTTTTTGAAAAAAATTGATTTTCTGTTCTTAGTCTTTGAAGCGGTGGTATATTGGTCAAAGCAATTGGAGTTTCATCATTCTTCAGAAGTTTGAGCTTAGACAATTTAGTTTCACTAAGGAGTATGTGTGTCAAAATCTGGTATGTTATCTGTACAGTCATATTTTGTCATATATATTAGCAATATATCTGGAGCTTAGTTTCATATTATACCGTATACAAATTGAGCACTTGAACGCTAAAACCCTCCCAATTTGCAAATAAGAAGATAGAAGATAAATTAAAGGAATGTTATTCCAAAACAGTGTCACTTATGTTACAGAATGTCAGGTATTTATAGATTTTAGTAAAAACGAAATCTGGAAGCACTGTATAGCCGTTTCTTCCCATTGTGGGATTCCTCAGAAGTGCACATTCACGATCCCGCCTCGCGAGATTTGAACCCAGGAGTTCTGGTGAGAAGTAGTGACCAGTGAAGTTCAACCGGGTCCGTTGTGAGATAGTAACTCACTAAAGACAATAGTGGATGTGTCGCTTAATTTCTTGGATTAATTGAAGTTAGACATTAACACCGTTGGATGCCGGCCAGCTCAATTGTCTAGAGATTAAGCGTCCGCGCGCAAAACTGACAGATCCTGGGTTCGAATCTCGTGAGGTGCGGAATCGTGGATGCGCACTACTGAGGAGTCCCACAATAGAACGAAAGGATTATCTAGTGCTTCTAGGTTTTTCATGGTAGTCTAGTTTCAATTGACTCATAATCTCAACTATTAAAATTACTATAATATCCACAAAACCCCTTCTGATATCATTATAGTCATCCAATTCACATACAGGGGTTTATTAGCTTTTTTCCAATAGGAAAGCCACAGATGGGGATTCTGAAATATTCTTCCGAAAGATGATAGGATGGAATATCTTTGGCTTTTTCTGAGCTTATTATAGACCCCTCGAGTTCATCCGTGAACCGTTCTCACACCTCCCCTCTTTAAAGTTTGTTGTGCAAGAGTTTTTCCTCGGGTCCACCTGAAACATGGTTAGCGCACAATCATTGATCTAGACAGGCAATCAGAGGGACGAAGTGAAGAGAAACAACACGCATTGGAGATTGCGTGTGAGCCAACTTCATTTAACCAAGCGTTAATTAATATTTATAACCAGATAAAAATAGGTTACAGACATGTGATGTGAATAGGAAAAGAAGTTTACACACATATACGCTCATATAAAAACAGTCAATGTTGATAAGTGAATAATTAACAAGGTCTAAACGTGACTCAAGAAGAATGGACAAATTAGCCTGTCCAGAAGCTAGAAAAAGTTATATGAACGTAACATAATAACTGACACTATATGTACTTACTTCCTTATCTATTTACATTTGTTACTCCTCATATAGGAGTATAGACCGTTCACCAGCATTCTCCATTCAACTCTCTCCTGGGAAAAATAAAAATACATTGCCCTCATATTGAATTCGTATTATTTGTGTGTGTGGTCTAATGATACATTACATCTATTCAAATAACAATAATATGACGAAATTGATTTCAAACTTAAATCTATTAAATAAAACGTTAAGTACTTCTAGTCATAACTTCTTTAATTGTACACATATTTTCCTAATATTACCATTCAACAGATTCTCTCAATCAATATATCCTCTTTTACTATAGGGTTAGAATAATAATAAACTAATCAGTAAGTATCAGGGGGTATGTAGAGATTTTAGTAATTTCAATAGTTGAAATCATGAGTCAGTTGAAGCTAGACTACCATGGAAAACCTGGAAGCATTGGACGGCCTTTTCTTCTTAGTATGGGACTCCTCAACAGTGAGCACCCACGATCCCGCCCCCCCCCCGCGACATTCGAACCCAGGACCTATCAGTCTCATGTGCGAACGCTTAATTTCTAGACTATTGAGCTGCCCGGCATCCAACGATGTTAATGTCTAATTTCAATCCATCCACGAAATTGAGCCACTATCCACCACTGTCTTCACTGAGCTGATATCAGTAAGTATAATACAATTGTAATATGATAAGTAAATATTTTGTTATTATTTCTAAATTGAATAATATACCAATGAAAGAGTATACTAATGGGATACAAACAAAAAACTGACATAAATGTATATAGACCATAGTGTGTTTTCTTTTTGTCGTAGTACAACTTTAGGTAATATTTTCACTAGAATAATAAAAATACAGTTTGTCTAGTGGTTTGTTTGTTTGTGTTTGTGTTTTATTTTCAATTATCTTATATTCAAGTACAATCTAAAAACTAGAAAGAAGAAAGAAAAAAGAAAGAAAAGAGAAAGAAGAAAAGAAAGGAAAAAAGAAAAAAAGAAAAAGAAAATAATTGATTGATAAGATTTTCTTTTTTTTCTGAAAAATAAAATTATTATTTTTTTTTTGTTGATAAGATCATTAAGTCAGTAACAGAGAAATATTTTGGAATGAAATAGTTCAACTTTGTTTCTTTCCTTTTTCCTCCTAATTATGATTATTTTTATTTGTAGTTAATATTCATCAACAAAATGAGAATACCGTTATTCTAATTCACAAGTGATTGATCACTATTGGGTGATGATCATGTGTATCGGGTCGTTCTTAGTGCTGATCGAATACTGTTGACCAAGCTGCAATGTCGCCATTAGTTTAGGTGACTTGATAGTGTGTATACTGTGTTGAGATAAGATGGTGGTTGGAGGTAGTTAATAGGAAATCTTGGACCGAGGTTTTGTGCTATTTGGCACTCTTCAACAAGGTGTACCTGTAATCTTGAGGGAACTGATGCTCCCTGATGGATTCGATCCCATGTCATTCAGCTTCACCGTTAGAGGCGTTACCACTGAGCTATTCGATCCGCGACTGAACTTCTGTAGGACTGAGGTGTACTTACGATTGATTGGTCACTGGGCGGTGATTAATGTCATATGTGTCAGGTCGTTCTGGGTGCTTATCGAATGCTATTGACCAAGTTACAATATGGTCAATAATCTAGGTGACTCGACATTGCATGTACTCTGTTGAGATAAGATGGTGGTTGGAGGTAGTTAATAGGAAATCTTGGATCCAGGTTTTGTGCTATTTGACACTCGTCGGCAAGGTGTTATTCATTCATGATATTGTCTACATGTAACTTATTTATCAAGTACTAAGATAGTATACTCGGTGTTAACATACTCTTGGAGTGAGGTCTAATTCAAAGTAATGACTATCCGAGAAGAAGTAGATAAAATGGAATTTGAAGCTATGATACAATGAATGAAGATTGAGTCATTCATTGGGTAACTAATTATATAACTCATGATATTCTAATTTATTTGACAAGAAATACAAATCACAAGCGAAAATACACTTGATAATAACATCATTCACGATATGGCGATGTTATGCTTTTGACTTGAACAAATCTATATCAAGCAGTTAAAATGGCTGCAATTAAACTCAATTCGATTTCGTAATTGTAACAGTCTACTTAGGGACCAATCAGAACGAAGCGGGAATTACTATGTCCGCCATCTTTGGAAACAATGGCGGTCGGCTTTCCTCGTTCTGTTTTTTTTTCGATGTTTCTTTTGTGTAGCTGCATAAGTTATTGTTTCAGTGTGCTGAAATTCTGCGGTTAATGTAATACTCTGAGTGTTGTAGGAAATTTTCATTGAATCAAATTTGTTTTCTCAGTTTTTGCTATTGCTACTCAAGTCGACTAAACTTAATTATACGATAACCGAGAATACTAAATTAATCTGGTGTCATAATTATTGTCTCATTTGCACAAAAATGTTACTTAAAGTAGTTAAATGTAAATAATTAAGCCTATAAACCCTAAACTTACCTAACAGAAGACAAACGATATTGTTTTGAGACTGAAGTCAACAGTCGCTTACTTATAAAAACATAGTTCACAGCACAACAAACCTTTGTCCAGTAATATTATTGATTGGTGGTCTACTTGAAAAAAATCAACGATGTGAATAAACTTACTGTGACTTAGGATATCATCCAGCATGTAATGCATGTGCCATGTAAGGCAAATGGACGTGGCTAATAAGAATTACAACCAGAGCAAAACTCACAGTATAATCTAGCTTTTTAATACAAAAAGAAAATACATCATAATATGACAAATTAAGTGACTACATGAACATAACCATGACCGTTATTCCACTTGGCCATGCATTAGGTTTACATGGCAACGTTGAGTTTAAAACTACCCCTTAAAACGAGTATTTTAGCCTGTTTTCATAGTTTCACAAATTTCGACATTAGATAAAATTTTATTGAATATCATTTTTCTTTATTGAGATCATGAACTGATTGATATTAGACCACCATTGAAATCCTGGAAACAGTGGACGACCGTTTCGTCCTATTGTGGGACTCCTCAGCAGTGCGCATCCACGATCCCCTTCGCGGGATTTGAACACAGGGCCTTCAGTCTCGCGCGCGAACACTTAACCACTGAGCTGGCCGACATACAATGGTGTTAATGTCTAGTGGATGTGCACTGCTGAGGAGTCCCACAATAGGGCGAAACGCCCGTCCACTTCTCCCAGGTTTTTAATGGTGGTCTTATATCAATCGGTTCATGATCTCAATAAAAAACTTAATAGTCTCCACAACATTATACTGAGAATTTTGTTTTAATAGGTTTTACTAAGAATGAACTAAAGTGACTGAATTATCAGAGTAGAATTGATAAGCAATTAGGATTTCGAATAATTTATATAACAAATAGCAAATGGATCAGCTATATAAATAACACAATGAAACTCTATTTATTAGGTATAGTTTGAGTGATAGCTAACAGGGGAATATAGAAAGGCCAATATATCCTATTTCACAGTCAATAGTCTGAAGTATTTGTATTTCACTTTCAATCTTCACACTGATAATAGAAACTTTTGTTTTTCTCTTCATTCGTCAAGAGGAAATATCTGAACTCATACAAATTGTAGCAAACAAACTGTGTGTATCAACACGTTCCATACGAGTAATTTGTATATTTTGATTGAAAGGAAGTTGAAATATGTCTGTTAAAAAATGTTTGAGAATGTTTTGAATGTGTATATCTTTTAGTTTTATTTGATTCACTCTACCTGCGCAATATTTTATATGATACAATGGTTTAACTGTTACTGTGGCTTGTATATACTACGTGTTTTCTCTATGTTGACACTTTTCACAGGACCGACATTTTACTTTTGAAATCACAACATACAACTTATCACATTGTTTGAATATGCCACTTAATGAAGGTAATAATCACCTTTTTGACTGTAAGAATTAATAGATGAGTTTGGACTTAAGATAAATGATTATTTTTAAATGATTAGAGAATGTAAAGCCTAATAATATGAATCATTACCGTAATTTTTGGTAGTTGCGTAAGGATTTCAAATTAATATGTTTAGTTTAATATATTGCAGTTCTTTAAATAAATACTAAACATTTCCTAACTAATGTATTTCACTCTTTAAAACATTTTTGTCTGCTTATCAAGTTATTTGATCACATTATGAACTATAATGAAGTCAACAGTTTCACTTCAGTCCTGATTACCATTAATCTGAATGTCAATAATTATTAATAGTTAGCAACAGAATTCATAGAGTATATTTCGTTGTATTTATGACTTAACAGCTAGATATATCTACGTTTTACTGTTGATATTTATATTAGAACTTCAATCGCCTAACGTGTTAACCACTTACGTAGTAAGTCCATATAGTCAGTCATCTACAACGTGGGACCTGGCACATATATGGATCGGTCCAATTAACACACCTCGTTAGCATAACAAGAATAACGCTAAATTCATAGAAGCACTTACTTCAATGGTAGTAAAAAAAATTTCATATAAGGACCTGATATAGAGAGAAAGAATTGATTCGTAGAAAGAAAAGTATAAAGCAATTTCCATCTCATGGTTTAAGAGGAGACAAACAGTGTCACACCTACACAAATGTGATCGATTTTGAGACATGTCACCAAGAGTCTCCAACCATTGGTTACGATGGTCATGCGGACCCCAATCAATTAGTCTACATCTACCAACACCGCTCAGACCAGAAGTTAGTGATTTCAAGGACTGATACCATGTTTTGGTTTGTCCGCCCCTAATTTTCTTCCAACCATCTCTAACACTATTCATCACTGTGCGTCGTAGTAATCGATGTTCAGGCATACATAACTCATGGACCAACCATTTCAATCGACGAACATTTACAATCTCATCAACTGATTTACCATCATCCTCTTGGAATAAACTTCTAAAAACACAGATGTTGTTTCCTTGTTTTAAAAAAGAAATTACTCGGGACTTTTTTTTCTCAATTTCACTTTATTTTACTTATTAAATACATAAATACAAGTTAATGTTCATTGTTTTGATATTTTGTTTCAAGAAAAATCAGAATAACTGAAGAAAATCATCAAACAACAAATCATAGAATATATAACCAAGCACTGACATATTTATATATATAACAGTGCTGATGATCGGCCTATGCTCCTTCACGAGGGGTAACAGGCGTATGTATATATGTATACCATATGTGCATGTTCTCATGTTTGAAGAAAACGAAGAATACAAACTTATCACGAATATAATGGAAATAAATACAAACAGTAGTAGTGGTAATAATAATAATAATAATAATAGTATTGAATAAATTTATCACTTAACAAATATCATATGTATACAGTTACATTTATAAATGTACATGCCGTGATAACAATCCAAAAACAAACACAAAAAATACACACACACACACCCAAAAAAAGAACTACCAAGAATAATAATTATAATGTTATAATGATAAAAACACAGCCACTTTTATATATCTCATATATAATATTGTCATTAGTTATATCAATTTAAGCATAAGATCATTTTAAAGACATATACATTACATAATTGAAAAGAAGAAAACAAAACGAGAATAAATTCTCAATTACTTGTTCATATAATATTGTAAGATAGATGATAGAAAAGAATTGTAACTCAACTTAGATGTATGAAGTTTTCGATGAAGTTTTAATTCTCTGAGATGAAATAGAGTAGAAGTTTGTGCTGCTGTTGCTGTTGATGGTGATGATGATGTCATTCAAAAGAACAATGAAAATTCCATGATTAAACCATCCAGCTCAAAGAACAAAACTTTATTATTATAATAATAGTGTATTTTCTTTATATAAGTAGTATTTTAATGTTTATAATAATAAGAGAATCTGATTTTAATGTATACACAAAAATGTGAATAAATAAAATGCACAATTTTATTGATTTTTTTTATTGATTTATGAAACATACCCATAGTGTGATGGGTAATACTAATTGTTTATCTTTATTTCTTTTCTAGAAAACAAACCCCCCCCCGAAAAAATTAGAAACATTTACAGAAATTGTTCATTCTTAAACAGCATTATACTGTGATTATGTAATGGATTGCTTAAATCATTCATATTATGTAATCTTATTACTAATGAAAGATTAAATAATTTGATATTGAACATATTAAAAGTACCAATCATAAGAGTAAACAATCACATTAGATTCAAAAGAACATGCTCACTTTAAGACAAAAATGGAAGAAAAACAGAAGTAAACAACAATTGAAACCAACAACTGAACAGAAAGAGAAAGGAAAACAAACAAACAAATAAATAAACAACAATCTATCAAATTATGAATGATAATTTAAATAATTTGTTAAACCAATAGATCCCTGATTAAATTGTGAATTTGTTGTTACAGAATTCATTAATTGTGGATAACAGCCAGATTGTAAAAAAAGTAAATTCGATTGAATATTTGGTTGAATAGTAACAGTTTTTAATGATAATGTTGAATTTGTACATGAATTTGGTAATGATGGTTGTGGAATAGATGGTGGTGGTGGAATAAATAAACCATTATGTATAAGATTATTAGAATTTGATTCAATAGGATTAGATAGATTTGTAGGTAATCCATTATATAATAATGGTATACATTGTTCATTTGTTATTCTTTGATTCATATTTATCAATTTATGATGATTTATATTATGATCATTTGTATTAGTATTAACTATCCATGGTACATCATATGTTACATTATTTGTATCTGAATAAGATATTGGTTCATAAGACATTGAATTTAAACTTCCATCACCTATTGTACTATTTGATGTTGGTTGAATACATCTACCTAATTCTGTTTGAATAGTTTGTTGTCTTATATTTACAGGTAATGTACCATGATTAAAACCAGATAATCCATTTAAAAATTGTTGTGTATTTAATAAATTAGTTGTTAATGAAATAGATTCAGAATTTAATTGATTTATAGGACAATTTGTTATTGAATTTTGTAGTAGATTTGTTTCTACAGAACTATTACTACTACTATTATTACTATTATTAGTAGTAGTGGTTGTTATTGTAGTAGTACTAGTAGTACTGGTAGTTGTCGTCGTCGTCGTTGTAATTGTATTTGGTCTGGATATATTACATAATGTATTTAATGATGATATACCACCACCATCAGGTGATAGATTAGGCACTTCTAAAATACTACTATGATCTGTTTTATGCGGTCTATATAATTTACGTTGATCACATGATGTTAATCTACAATGAAATGTTTGATATATAATAAAAAATAATAAAACAGTTGATAAAAATGTACCCGCTGTAGCTGCTATTAATTCACCTAAACTAAATTGTTTTATATGTAACATTGAATTTGTATAAGATAATGATGATATAGTAGTAGCAGTACTACTACTACTAGTAGTAGTAGTATTAGTAGACCAATTATTTAAATAATTTAATTTACTTTCATTATATGCAGATAATGATAATTGATTATCGATTTTTAATAATGGCCATTGTAATTGTATAGTTGCTGTGACATTACTAATTATATCAATTCCAATACATGAATACTTGTCAATTTGTTGTTGTTTTATAATATCTAGTTGACTTTCTACTTTAATAATATCATTATTCGTATAAGAAATTTGTTTATTATTTGGATATCTATGTGTGATATGATGATTGGATAGATTAACTAAAGTCATAGTATTATTATTATGATTATGATAATACCATGTGATTGATAATTCTCTAGATCCTTTCATTGAACATGTTAATCGAACGGAAGGATATTGTTGATGATCTGAGTTCTTTATCATAGAATTTTCCATTTGATAAAGATGAGTTAAATCAACATCAAGACGTTCAAGTTGTGGTGGTGTACAATAAAGAATAAATGGTGAATTGGATTTTTCCCATGTATTTATCACTGGATTATTATAATCATAAACCTCTGATAAATCAGTAATTAAATCATTAAATTTATAACCAGCTAAAGAGAATGGAGTTGAACATTTTGGTTGATTATCATCTTCTTCATCATTATGATTCCACTTATTCTTCTTATTATTATTATTGTTTTCTATTGTATTATTTCTATGAGATTTATGCATAGATTGATAACGTTTTATAAGCCAATTTAATTGACAATCACAATGCCATGGATTATCATGAATTTCAAAATGTTGCAACTCTTTAAAGATGACATCATATTTCTTATCCAATTGTTTTAATTGATTCCCATTAATAATTAGCTGATTTAATTTACTCATAGTGATTAATTGTATTAATGATTGATATGGTAATTCATTTAAATTAGAATTACGTATAATTAAACTTTTCATTGAAGTTAAACCATTAAATGTATTCAATTGAAAATTACGTAATTTAATTTCATCCATAATTAAAGTTAATTGATCTAAACCATTAAATGTATAATCTTCAATATGTATTAATGGATTCCCAGTTAAATCTAATAAACGTAATTGTTTACCTAATATTTGAAATGTATTCCGTTTTAAACTAATTATATTACAATAACGTATATGTAAACTTTTTAATTGAATTTGACCACCATATTCAATACTACGATAAATAGATAATTCATTTGGTCCTAATTCTGTATTCATAAAAGTTTGATTTTGTATTAATAAATATTCTAATTGTAATATTGGCGGTGGTATTGGTAAATAATTTAAACCGGATAATTCACAATTCATACGTTTGGAACTACATATACATTGTTTTGGACATATTGTATTATCATCTAATTGATAGGATAATTGAATATTAAGTAATGTCATCATCATAATAAGTAGTATATATTGATGATAAAAATGTAATTGTGTTTTTTTGATAAATGAATTCTGTAAATAATCCATATTCAATTGATTTATTACATTTGAAGTAATCGTGTGTTTTTTTTTAATTCCTGTTGTTTTGTTGTTGTTGTGGTGGTGGTGGTGGGTGGGTGGGTGGGTGGGTGGTGATGGTTACTCTGAATTCTTCTCCTCTTTCTTTTTCTAAACTAGATATTTAAAATAAAATAGAAAGAAAAAGCATTAAAAAATTGATAAATTGATAAACACATTTATTTTAATACTATTATTATACAATATGAAGATAACTTCTAAGGTGGATTTAGTTTTAAGTAAACAATTACTGAGTGACTTCAAAAGGTATTTCCTGAAGTTCTTGTGAGATAGTAACTCATAGAAGACAATGGTGAATGTGTCGCTCAATTTTGTGGATTATTTAAAGTTAGATATTACCACAATTGGATACTTACTCAGTGGTCTAGAGGTTAAGCATTCGCACGCAAGATCAATAAATTCTGCGTTCGAATCTCATGAGGTGGGATCATGAATGTTGACTGATGAGGAATCCCATGGTGGTCTAGTTTCAACTGACTCATAATCTTAACTACTGAAGTGAATGGAAACTAGGAAGTACTGAACAAATGATTCATCATTGTATAACACTCACGTTGATGATATAGATAGAAGTCACACAATCTACAATTTTTTGATTATTATTCTATATAGATATATATAAAACTATCAGTCATACCTAAGGTTTGAGGATTCAAAAATCAATAAATACATGGTTTATTGAATTTTTTACTTATTTGAACACATAAATATCGGTACAAAGGGGCACCGAATACATATGCACCACACAAGTCACTTGATTTGTGTATGGTTTATGATATTATCCGGGTGCCCAAACCGAAGCAAGTGGTTTTCTCAAGGGACCACACCTGAAACGTTTGACCTAGAGGTCTGATCCACAAGGCAGTGGAGCGACGTTAGATGTAGTACCATAATACACGCTGACCAACAATAGGTTCATACGCTACTTGTTCTCTTAGGATCATCACTCGGTAAGACACATTAAGTAAACTTTCACTGAAAGAACATTCTTTGTATGCCCACTTATAATCCATAAATTAATGCATTGAATAGTTTTGGCTATATATTAAAAGTTAATTTATTTCAAAAGTTGTAACAGCTCACTTATTACTATGGAGTTATAACTCAGTACTTAGGGTGTTTGACTTCCATTCAGTAAATCACAGGTTCAAACGTAACTTTATCTACTTTAGTTTAAATAACCTGTTAGTAACATCACTCATGCCTAAAAGGTGACTCAAAGCAAACGAGTGAATAAGGCATACAGTCAATAAAATTAACAATTACATAACTATTTTTAAACAAGTTCTAATAACATTTTAATAATATGCACTACTGTATTGTCTAGAATAATTTATGACAATAAGCGATTAAAATATGGGTCAATTTTGATTACGATTTTATTTGACTTCAGTACTTACCACTAAACTAACAATTTTATGGTTGTACTGTTAAATACACATTACACTTGTCTCTCTGTACATCAAACTACTTTCCTCAATCAGTCTAATTCACATAATCATTTTTGATGATAGACACTTATAGTAAACGAAAAATGTCTAGTTTTCATCAATATATTGGATCATATGTTCAGAATAATTAATTAATTAATAATTTCAGAAGGGGTTTTGTGGATATTATCGGTCACCAACGATTGGTTCACACGGCATTTGTTTCTTTAGGATACTACAGCCCATGTGCACCATTAGTTTGAAATCAGGGTTTTCCAACTCCCTGGTGTCCACCAACCCGGTTAAAGCGCCGGAAATTCGCTTTTCGTCCTCTCAATTCCATAAACAATATCCTCGCCATGTGAAGGCAGTGAGTAAGACTTCCCTGTCAGTGGTTGTATTCACGTGGCCACTTCAGAGCATTTCGAGAAAGAAAGAGAGAGCTGACTCTCCCCACTCTCAGCCGTACCAGGGCATATGGAGGCAAAGCCATGGCACCCGATGAGGGGGGGTAATAATAATAAAAAAACATTCAATAACTTCAGAAACTCATACATCATGTCCGTAATATTTTTCTACAAACATCTAAATCCATTCGTAATGATTATGATCAATAACAAGTAACGCATGAATAAAAGAAGTTTCTTATTTGAATGCGCATCAAGGAGTCAGACCAAGTAATTCATTGTCAGATAAAGAAAGATTATATAAAAGTAATAAAAACCTGGTCTGTTGTGAGATAACAACTCACTGAAGACAATGGTGTACGGCGGCGCAACTTCGTGGATTGGTTGAAGTTAGACATTAACACCATTGATGCCGGCTCAGTGGTCTAATGGTTAAGTGCTCGCGCGCGAAGCCAGTAGGTTCTGGGTTCGAACCCCGCTTGGTGTGGGATCGTGAATGCGCACTGCTGAGGAGTCCTATACTAGGACGAAACGGCCGTCCAGTGCTTCCAGGTTTTCCATGGTGGTCTAGCTTCAATCAACTCATGATTTCAACCTGTGAAATTCTTAATAAAAACTTTCGATTCGATTCAAAATGTACTTTAATAATGTGACAGAAAAACCTGTTCTTCATGTTAATTAATATTCATTTTTCTCATTTCATTTATTCTTTTCTTCTATTAGGTTAAAGAAATCTCACTGACCTTCTACTATATAACCTTGACTTTTAAAATCAATGAACAAATTACAGTTGATAATTAATTCAATAATTAATTACATGAGGTATTCAATTATCTTATGTTCTTATTATTTTCAGATCTATGTCTCTTTACACAATGTTAATTCATTCAATTAATACCCATGGTTAATGATCGAATTGAAAGAATGAACTCATTAAAAGTATATAATGTTGATTGTATGATTAAATGGAAAACATGAAAATAGAAACATTCTATGACTTTGTATCCTTTAAACATTCTCTGTTTATTCATGGTATTGAGAATACAAATTTAATTTTATGTATATTTATTTCAACAGTTGAGATCATGAGTCAATTGAAGCTAGACCACCATAGAAAACCTGAAAGCGCTTATCGGCCGTTTCGTCCTATTTTAGGACTCCTCAACAGTGCGCATCAACGACCCTCGCGCCAGGCGCTTAACCAACTATTTATTTGTATAATAATTTTAATAATTGAGATTATGAGTCAATGATAGCTAGACCATCATGGAAAACGGCCGTTTCGTACATATGTTCACTGATGACTGTCTTCAAGAGGTATTTTCTGGAGTTCTAGTGAGAAGTAGTGGCCAGTGAAGTTCAACCGGGTCTGTTGTGAGATAGTAACTCACTAAAGACAATAGTGGATGTGTCGCTCAATTTCGTGGATTAGTTGAAGTTAGACACTAACACCATTGGATGCCGGCCAGCTCAATTGTCTAGAGATGAAGCGTTCGCGCGCAAAACTGACAGATCCTGGGTTCGAATCTCGTGAGGTGCGGGATCGTGGATGCGCATTGCTGAGGAGTCCCACAATAGAACGAAACGGCTGTCTGGTGCTTCTAGGTTTTTCATTGTGGTCTTTCTTCAATCGATTCATAATCTCAACTATTAAAATACTATAATATCCACAATAACCCCATTGTAATATTTGTATAATAGTCGATTCTATTTAGACAGAACAGGACTCAAATTTGTATACACGGAATAGCTGAAATTCAAGAAAATTCTAACTATTTATATACCACACCTCAATTTACATAAAATCATCGATTGTGCACACTCAGTTAATTGTCAACAACCAAATACAAGACCAGTTAACCTTTTGATGATAAAAATACGACAGTATGAATTGTGATTTCAAAAATATCACAAAAGAATGATCATTTACTGGACGGAAGTCATTGTTGAAACATAAAGTATTTTCAATTATAACATTTTATCAGTCATATTTTGATTGTAAACACTAAGTTCATTGATTCGTTAGAGCGGTAAGATTTGTTTAAGAATTCATGAAGTGTTATAAGACTTATAGCTCATGAAGATGAAGCTCTAGAAAAATAATGATTTCTTCGCGGTTGATGAAAAACGATCCTGAAAAGTAAATCAAAGCATCATATTGATGACTTTTGTACATTGAAATAATTTCAGAATTATTTCTTAGTTTACATA
The DNA here is from genome assembly GCA_944470425.2 of Schistosoma bovis. Taxonomy (NCBI): domain Eukaryota; kingdom Metazoa; phylum Platyhelminthes; class Trematoda; order Strigeidida; family Schistosomatidae; genus Schistosoma; species Schistosoma bovis. Next base: position 39,581,362 of record OX103955.1, read on the forward strand.
CTTGGCTTATCTTAGTTGAACACATATTGAAAACCAGGAAGCATTGAATAGCTATTTGGTGCCAGTATGAGAGCCCTTAACAACACGTATCCAATTTCATATATACGGGGGGTTAAATCTAGAGCCTATGTTTTTCACGACTGTCACTTAAAACTTAGGCTTATAAACCGGCATCCAGTTGTTTTCATGTCAAACTATAAATTATTCGCGATCTTGCACAACGATCTCCTAATAACATTTGTGCCATTTTCTATTCATATTAAACACTTCATACTACTTTGAGCATATCAAATATTAGAGAAATAAAAAGAAAAAAGTAACAAAACAAGATAAGCATAAAAACAACTGCAACTACCAAAGTGAAGATGGATAGTGGCTAACAGTGGCAATACAAGACATACTTTTCGTCCTACTTGGGACTTTTCAGCTGGATGTGCCTGCATCAGAGTTGATGTTCAATTGCAATCCTAAATAAGAATAAGAAGATACATATAAACAACACCAAGTGTATATAACTTCATCCCATTACACAAGCAGGTGGTTATCAGGACTCAGTAGCTAAGTAGATAACACGATGGTGTTTGAAGCGAACTGATAGTGGGTTCGAGTCCTAGAGTGAACATCAACTCTGAGATGTAAGTACATCCAGTTGACGAGTACCAAATAAGAAAGAACACACGTCCTGGATTACACTGTCGACCACTATCCATCTTGTGACTTAAGGTTATATACAGGATGCACATATGCCAATAAGTGACTGATCAATTACAGTCTAAAACAACACCAAATGAATTTAACCGCAACTATCATTAAAGAATAAATAAACAAAATAAAAATGGAATATGTAAAATACATTTTCAACAATGTTAGTTTCTCAACACCTAAACAGCTGAAATTGTTTTGACAAGTAGACTGGTTAAAAAGTAACAATATACAATCATTTACTGTATAGACATACATAGAAATATACAAAGAAATTGACATGAATAGAACAATCTACACATTATGATTCATTTGTAAGTAGTGTATTTTATTTATTTTTTTTTGGTTTTCATTTTGCACAAGAGTTGCCTATTCCAAAATTAAAATATCTAAAACTGTGACTAATGCACTACTACTACCACCACCACCACTACTACTACCAATAATGTACACAAATTCTTTATGTACAGAAAAAAAGGTTATTAGAGTTAGGGTGTCGCGGGGGGGGGGGTAGAGGTGAATAAAATATAAATATACATTTGTTCACAGTTTCTTTTAATTATGCCCTTTTCCGTTGTTGTTGTTGTCGTCGTCGTCGTTGTTGTTTTCACTGTACTTCACTTTATATTTAAATATTTTTTTCGTGAATATGACATGTAAACTATTATTCATTGGAAGTGATTTTTTTTGGGTTTTTTCAAAAAAAAAGAATCACAACAGTTGTCTCACAATATGTATATAGAAAATAACTTACTGACCTGCCTGACTGACTGACTGCCTTCCTACCTACCTACCTACCAACCTACCCATCTACTTACTTACTTACCTACCAGCAAAACCGCATTAACAATTGATCATTCATTTCATTAATTTATGAGTTACACCCTTCTTAATTTTGTCATAGTTATTGTCATTGTTGTTGTAGTACAGTGTATGTTACTATGACATTTATTGTATAAAAAAAATTTTTTTTTAATTATTTGAATTTTTCATGATTGGAATAAATTAATCTTGTAAATAGTATAACAACAAAAACAAACGAAACTGCATGTTTTCTAGCTTACGTAGTTTAACAATGATATATTACGATGAATGACTTACAATTGTATTATACAGAGTTTGATCTATTGACTACGCTATAACTTACTGAACTAATATATGATAACTAATTTACGAAACAATACAATATAGAATATTAAACTCTATGTAAGATTATTTATTTTATTTAAACACATAAAGATTAGTACAAGGAAGCACCAGTACATATGCGCCACAAAAATCATTCGATTTGTGTGAGGATTGGAATATTGCCCAGGTGGTTTTCCCTAGGGGTCACACTTGGAGCCTTTCACTTAAAGGTCTGATTTATAAGGCAGTGGAGAAACATAAGGAGATACAGTCCCACGATAGCCGGTGACCAATTAATAGTTCATACGCCACCTGTCCCTTCAAAATAATGGAGCCATGTGCTCCATTGCTTTGGAATCAGGGTTTTCCAACTAACCTAGGTGAATCATGTGTCCACCAACCTGGTTAAAGCACCGGACATTCGCTTTTCGTTCTCTCAATTTCGTAAACAATACACCCGCCACGAGAAGGAAATGAGTAGTGGTTGTATGCACGAGAGCATTTGAGAACATTTGGAGAGGGAGAGTTGACTCTCCCTACTCTCGGCCATACCAGGGCATTTTGGGGTATTTAAATGACCAACTAAACTGTTTCAGAATATAATCGAATTTAATGAATACATTTATTATCAGTTTAGGAGTTGTGGAGATTGTTAAGTTTTTGATTGAGATCATGAACCGATTGATGTTAGACCACCATTGAAAACCTGGAAGCACTGGACAGCCGTTTCGTCCCACAATAGGATGGCTGTCCAGTGCTTCCAGGTTTTCGATGGTGGTCTAACATCAATCGGTTCATGATCTCAATCAATTAATTTATTATTTCCATAAGCTACTATTTTGTACTAAAATAATCCAGTAGATATTTCGTATCAGCTATCAATAAGAAGATTTATTTCGATCGATTATATATATAGTTACTCTTGTTCATTTGCTTCATTATCATCATTAATTGCTAAGTCACCTAGTTGTTTTGAACAATAAACCTGTGCACTTATCATTTAGTTATTTTCATTGTCTATATTATTTATTTATGTTATTGCATACTCTGTCATCTATTTTTATAAAAAAAAAAGAACTAACTGTCATAAGTGTTTAGCAACAAAGCAAATCATATATCAGGTTGATGATTTGAATAAATACTTTTCTGTTGGCACTAGTAATAAAAATCAATAATAAGAAGTAGTAGATTATGAAACAATAGTAAATGAAACTTGGTATTATCAGTATAGGGTTGTGGAGATTATTAAGATTTGTTTTGTTTGAGATCATGGATTGGTTGAGGTTAGACATTAACACCATTGAATGCTGGTCAGTTCAGTGGTCTATAGTTTAAGCGTTCGCGCGTGACACTGAAGGCCCTGGGTTCGAATTCCGGGAGTGGGATTGTGAATGTACACTGCAGAGGAGTCCCACAGTAGGATGAAATGGCCATCCAGTACTTCCAGGTTTTCAATGGTAATCTAACATCAATAGATCTATGATCTCAATCAAAAAAGAAACTTGTTTTATTACAATTTGATAAAAATACGGTGTGGTAGTTAGGGATTGAAAGCATCAGATTTAGGTTCAAAAGTTATATATACAGTCTTGAAGAAAATTATATTCTCTATTGGATTTAAACCTACGTCTCACAATAGGACGAAACGGTCATCCAGTACTTTCAGGTTCTCCATGGAGGTGGTCTAAGTTTAATTAACTCATGAACTGAACTATTAAACCTGATGAAATTAACTTAACCACTGTTAAGTAGTTTATAAAAGTGTGACTAGACCATCAATGTTAAGACCAAGACAAAATATACACACTACAAATAATTAGTTAGATTACCAGGAGGAAACTTTAATTTTTTGTAACCTTGTAGTGTTTCTCATCTTCTATAAACTATATACTATACAATGGAATCACAATTGATTGATCACTGGGTGGCGATCAATGTCTTGCGTGTCCAGTCCTTATTAGTGCAGATCAAATGCTATTGATCATGTTGCAATGTGGCTACCAATATAGGTGACTCGACACTGCGGGCACTGTATATTGAGATTAGATGGTGGTTGGAGGTAGTCGACAGGAAACCCTAGACCCGATTCCTGTAGACTACCTTCAGCCACCATCTAATCTCACTATACAATGGAATATAGATTAATCCTTTGATGTCTTATAAAAACAAAACAAGTTAATATAGTATAAAAAATAAAGAATTTATATCAACATATCAAAGGATAAAAATAAAATAAAACCCATCTAACATTTGAATAAACTACAATAAATGAACTTAAGTTCGAATCCACGACTTGGTAATTAAAGATCCATTACTTAAGTTTCAAACAAAAAGAAAAGGTCAAAAGGTCATATCATGATGTCACTAATAAAAATAAGGTGTGGCTATCACAAGTAAAACAATTAAAAAAAACTCAACTTTTAAGACAATGAAACACATTGGATATAATTAATTGTGACTAGAGATCTAATATATGTATATATTCTTTATCAAGTTAATTTTTACGCTAACTCAATTATCTTTGATGCGTCATTGAATATATAAGGACAATAATGAATTCAAAGACAAGTTTTATCTCTTTATATGAACTTCTTCTTCTTCTTCTTCATCTGTTTTGTTTAGAACATAGGCATACAATATTTATGTATCGGAATAACTCTGTGCATGTATGTGAGTATATATATATATTCCCCAAGGGAGTATTTAGAAAGTGAATAACTCTTAAAGGCTGAACATTATTCGTATCTACGTCACTATTATAATTATAATAAGAATTAATAATTAGACTGACATCAATAGTTTAGCAAATGAAGAAATATAAGTATAAAGTTAATCAATTAATTCAAGCTAAGAGAAGAATAAAAGAGAATATAATAAAAAAAAATAAGTGAGATCATAAACATACTGGACGACCGTTTCTTTCTTGTATAGGACTCCTTAAGTAATGCCCATCTACAATCCCGAATACAGGACTTGAACCTAGAACTTTCGGTCTAGCACGCGAACATTTAATCTTTAGACTACTGACCTGGAATTCATTGTCTTCGGTGGATAACTGCCTTACATCGGATACAGTTTGGACTTCATTAATCACGGCTTGAGTTTTTTTTAATTGAGATCATGAACTGATCACTGTTATATCACCATTAAAAACCTGGAAGCACTGGCAACCGATTGCTTAAATTTACAAATCTAACTAGTTCGCGATATTTTGTGTCCATCCTTCATACCAGCTATGGCTGAACTTCACTGATGAAAGCTACTTACTAGAACCTCAGAATTATTTCCCACAGTTAGACACTTGTAAGTAAATGATATATATATATATATATAGGGTTTGCAGAGATTATTGGATTCCATACTTTACATCATGAACTGGTCGTAAGTGGATTCCTGATAGAGCTGTGTATGCCTAGTGCGAAATATTCTGTACAAGGACGAAAGTGAAGTTCATTATTTCTTGATATTCAATGGTTGTCTAAATAAGTTTATTTTATGATATAAATTATGATATTCAACAATCTCTTTAAAACCATGATAGTGATAAAAATTCTTGATCTTTTTAATCTTCTGCCTCCAGGTATTTCACTTTCGATTGATGATGCATACTACTTATATCTGTCAACATCAGTAGTACACACCACAAGATGTCTTAGAATCTACAAATTTCAAACATGTTGAAAGATGTGATATATAGACAGATTTTGAGACAACATTGAATTCATACTTTTTTCTTTATTCTTCAAAAAGAGCATCAAATGTCATCAAATATTCTGTTATAAGTAGTTGGCTTGGTTTTATGTTGCATAGAAAACGGTTCATAGGGTTGACACATTTGTCTCACTGACAGGTGTTGTCTTTGGATCATATATATATATATATATATATATATATATATATATATATATATATATATATATATATATATATATATATCCTTATGTGTGTGATCATTTCGATAAAAACACAGTTATTAAAACACAGATACTGGAAAATTTACCTCATTCACATTAAAACAACACAGAATGTTTCAGTCTCCAACTGTGCTTAAAATGAAAACAGTTCAACTGTATTTAAACTAAATTCACTTCGTTGTGTTTACTTGAATCTTCTCATTGATGTTTAGGACAGTAGTCCCTTATCGGTATATGTGCAATCTGTGCGGATTGCCTCGATATTGTCTTAAGTCACAAGCATTATAAGTAAAGATGGTTGGTAACTAGCAGCGAAATATAGGACGCTCGTTTCTTCCTATTCGGGACTCGTCAACTGCATGTACCTATATCTCAGAGTTGTTCACTCCGATATTCGAGCCCAGTACCATTCGCTTAAAACGCTATCGCGTCTCAACTTTGAGATGCAGGCACATCCGGCTGACGAGTCCCAAGTAGGACGAAACGCGCGTCCTGGATTCCGCTGTTAGCCACTATCCATCTTTGCTTGTATTTAATTTATCCTAAAGTTAACAAGCGAAAAAGAAATCGGTTTCAATTTAATAGGTATTCAATATGTGAAAAAAAGAAGTGACTATTCACATAACTTCAAAATTAAATGTTTTTAAACTGAAAACACCTCCTTATATATTTAGTTAGAAAAGTTTTAAAATCATCTAATTGAAAACCATAGTGACAAAAACCTGGTTACTTGAATATGATTGAGTTAAACTCATCTAAGTAATGTGAATAGTTCTAAACGCTATTCAAACTTCGTGTGGTGTTTCGAGCTCTCAAGTATGTAAATCTGCGAATGAGAGATACTCGTCACTAAAAACCTGTAGCCGGGATCAACATGGGAATAAATAGTTTGGTTCTTAATGAATTTGTATGAAGTAAGCGTTTAGTGGTTGAATTATTTGGTTTCAGTTTCGAATCCTATTTTATCTACTTTGGTTCCAGCTATTCGATAATATCATTAGACCTCTTAAAAAATATGTGAATAAAACTGCAATCAGTCAATCATTATAACAATAGGAATGGTAACTATTATTCATGGTCTAACTATACAGTTCCTGGTTTTCAGTGATGATCTAAGGTTAGTCCGTGATATAAACTATGAAAATTCCACAGTCTCCACAAAGCCCTCACAATAATAATAAACCTTTACTCACTGAAGACTTCTAGGTGCAAATCGTGAAGCTCTAGGGAGAGTTCGTGATTAATGAAGTTCAGTTATATTAGATGTGAGACAGTTATCAACCGCAGTCAATGATAGATGGTCGCAAAATATCGCGAATCGACTCGAGTTAACCACGTTAACCAATGGATGTTGGTTCACTGTTCCAGAGATTGGGCGTTCACAGCCAACAATAAGAGTTCCGCGTTCAACACCCGGTGGGGGGGGTCATGGATATACACTCCTGATGAGTCCCATGCTAGAGCGAAACAGGCATCAAATGCTTTCTGGTTTTCACTGAACATCTAACCAAGATCAGTCTATTGTGTAGACCATGGGAATTCAACAATCTTCACAAAACCACCATAATATTTAATGATAAGTGGTAACATTTATCATTCTTTTTACGTTGGTAACGCCTTCCATTTTTAAGCATCTTTGTTATCCTTTAACTATCACACCGTTTTCGTACTTCCCCATATAACACCTTGTTATGTTATTCAATCTTCCCCTCATGAGATCTAATCATTCATTGTTACATTTCCCATAGTATAACCAATACTACCTAAAGATTTTTTATTCCAAAAAATGATTGTTATCTATAATAACGTTTGAATTAAAAATGCATGATTCCTGTTATCATATAGATGTTATATTTGAACGTAATTGTGTAGGCTGAAAATAATATTACTACACTGTCACTGTTTACTATGCAAAAAAAGTTTATTTGACACTTCTGTATTGGAAGTAAACTTGGATTATAGCAACCAAAGAGAGAATGACACAGTTACTGACTAGTCAAATTGGATGATAGTTGAACAATACTGCAAAGCGAATGAAGTTAAATATGTTAAACACCAACTTATTCAAAAATATCTTGCCTCTAGAGTCTAGATATCATTTAAGATCGTAGTAGGAACTCTGTTGTGAAACAAACTGTTAACTAAAAATAAATATATATTCTGTGCTTCTTTCTGGTGTTCATGGCTTTTCTGGGGGATATAAATCTCTATATTCAACTACTAACTACCCTTACATACAATGCTAGTAATGACAATAATAAGTTGGAAATTTTCTGGCCCTATAACTGACTCCAGTTAGATCGTATGATGATCATTATCGAAATATACGTGCCGCCAACCTTCATACATAATTATCGACTTAATTCACGTTAGAGAAGAACGGAATAAAGTAAGTCAAATACGAAAATGAATTTTGAATACGTATATTTCATAGACTCATTGATCCAAACAGACATTGTGAGAAATAAAATCAAGCGAAGCGAAACAAAGCGTAGAATGTCGTTGTGAAAATGGAAAACAAAGTGACGCAGAGAAAACGAGTAAGCCAACTTGATTTAATCAAGCGTGACTTGATATTTGTAGTCAGGCAAAAATAAGTTACAGACACGCTATGTATAGAGTAAGCATTTAACACACACTAACATAAAAACAGTCAAGGTGAATAAGTGACAAGGTCAAAATTTGATTTCAGAAGAATGAATAAATTGGTCTGTCCAGAAGTTAGAATAGCCTAGCCACTAAACGAACTACTGATTTAAGCCATACTGGTAGACACCATCTATTTGGTTGGGGTCAGGATGTTAACGGAGATCAATGTTAAGAGATTCTGAATAATATACCATAGGGTCATTTTCTGCAGTACACATGGTTTAACTCATCTTTCTCTAGAACTTAATATATATAATCCTGCATAAAATGTCTCATTCCTTGTTTTTTTTAGTTTCCTCATCTATCACTGAAACCATTGATATTATCCCAACTTCTTCGCAAGTCATCTTTTCAACTTTATCTTGTTGTTAATGTAACATCTTATTTTTGTCAGGCTTCATATTGATTATAACTGACTGATTTCAACCTGTAATGAAAATTATCTCCAAATATTATGGTTTATAATCAGAGGAGTTTAGTGGAGATTGTAGTAATTTAATAATTGAATTCATGAGTCACTTGAAGCTAGACCACCATAGAAAACCTGAAAGCAATAGACCGTCGTTTCATCTTAGTAGGGGACTCCTCAACAGTGCGTATTCACGATCCCGCCTCACGAGATTCGAACCCAGAACCTTCCAATCTATTACGGTATAATTAACTTATCATAGAGTGTATAAACATGCAAAGTTAAACTATCATTCCTCATTAATTTTGTAAAAAAACTCACATTTACAATTTTCTTATTTTATATAATTGTTCAATTATCAAGTTCATTTCGAATAAACAAACATTATTTTGAATTGAATTTCCCTCAATTATAGTTGTATCAATGTAATTTGGGTGTAACCAAATTGTAAATCTAATTCAAGATAAATAAGAATAAATTTTAATTATCTACAAAGTTTTTAATAATGTGAATAACATAAACGGAATCAACATTCATGAGATGATTTGAATAAAAGTTTCAAGGATAATGAACTTTATTATTTATCTATTTGAATACATAAATATTGGTAAAAAGGGGTACCGAATACATATACACCACACAAGTCGCTTGATTTGTGTGTGGGATGTGATACTACCCGGGTGACCGAACCGAAGCAGATGGTTTTCTGTTAGGGCCATAGCCGGAGCATTCGACCGAAAAGTCTGATCCATAAGGCAGTGAAGCATCGTAAGGAGATGTAGTCCTATGGTGACCAGTGACCAACAATTGGTTCATACACCATTTGTTCCTTCGGGATAATGGAGCTCATGTACACCATTGGTTTGGGATCATGGTTTTCCAACTCCCCTAGATCGACCCTTCATGTCCACCAACCCGATTAAAGCACCGGACATTCGCTTTTCGTTCTCTCATTTTCACAAACAACACTCCCACCATGAGAAGGAAGTGAGTAGAACCTCCCTGTGAGTGGTTGTATGCACATGGTCATGTGAGAGAATTTGGACAGGGAGAGCTGACGCACCTCACTCTCGGCCGTATCAGGGCATTTAGGGGCTCATTTAAAACTAATATGGTTTTATTTAACAACCAATAAAACTGAGAATTGAGTATTATTTCTTCCGTGTTATTTATAGTACTACATACTTTCCTGACAAAAAACTTTGCCAGTGCAAAGTTACATTTCATATCGTTAATCAAGTGTTTAGAATGAATAAACTACTCAAAATGTCTTTACAAGTGTTTATATAAAAATATTACAACACAATAGTCACAAATGAAATCCTTTTCAAAAATAGCCATTGAATACATTGACTTTATTCAACTACCTAGTCAGCTAAAAATAATTTGACTTATAGGCATTATGAATGGTAAATTTATTTTGGGATAATTTAAGTAAGTGTATTTCCTACGAATAATGAAAGTGATATTAATAAACATTGGTACATATGTGTGAGTCTATGGATTATTGATTAATATACTCAAATTTCAACTATGAAGTCGTAGTTTTAAACTTCTCTCTAACTACCTTTTTTTATTGAGATCATGAACTGATTGATGTTAGACCACCATTGAAAACCTGGAAGCACTGGACGGTCGTTTCGTCCTATTGTGGGACTCCTCAGCAGTGCGCGTCCACGATCCCACTCGCGAGATTTGAACACAGGGTCTTCAGTCTCGCGCGCGACCGACTAACCTACTGAACCACTGAGGCGGCATCCAATGATGTTAATGTCTAACCTCAACCGATCCACAAAACTGCGCGAGCATCTTCCATTATGCTAAGGTAGATACCTGTTCCTACCCGACACGGATTAGCTCCACTGGTCACGGCTTCTCACCAGAACTCCGAGAATTTTCTCACGAAGCTAGTCACTAGTAAGCACATGGTAATTATCAGTATAGTGGTTGTGGAGATTGTTAAGTTTTGATTGAGATCATGAACCGAAACTCAGTATTATGAATGCGAAGACATGAACTATCAAGATCCAAGTGTTGGATATTTTCCGGAACGGTAAATGTACCCAATGCATGTGGTAAGAAATGTCTAATTCTTAATAAATGTTTATACCATGGTTATTTTATAGAGAAGAATCGTGCATTATATATACATATGCTATGGATAAAGCGATTTTTTATCTTGTGATCTCTGCCTATTATAACCAACTTAATGCCTGGGACAAATTTATGTTAGGCAAAGTCTTCATATCACATCAGCACAACGAGATGAAATTGAAAGGATGAATAGCGGAAGAATCGAAATCATATAGTCGCAATGATAATGTGAAAAACGATTGAGAATATAGTTTACTAGGTGATATACCACGTAACATCTTCAACCACAATGTTTGATCACATTTGATAAATTCAAGATATTTTCGAATGATTAAATAGATACATCATGAATAGTATTTAGAATCGATAAATTATACCAGGCAATTTGGAATCTAGAACATGAATTGCATCTTAGTTGACACTTTTCAGTGGAATATATCTGTATTCAAGTGGTAATATCTACACTAAGAATCAAATCCAGTATATTTGGTTTAAACTACTTAATCTCATTGTCCACTGAGTTACTAATTGTAGATAGTCAAAGACATATTCAACGAATATTCTGTTTATATCATCATTATAAAAGGTTTAAATTATTCAATCACTGATAAGTAAAACCTTTATTAATAACCATGTGAAAAATACTTTTCAATGAAATATTGAAATTATTCATATTTGTATTTCTTCACAATAGTGACTATGCCTAATGACTATAAAGCTTACACATTAATTATAAACCAGTCGTATTATTATTACAACTAAGCACACACAAAAAACTTATCATTAAAACTCAACCAAAAGCAGAAACAAAACAAAAGTCATGAGAATCAAAATTATCACAAAACATCTGTTTAGATATTTTCTTCTTCGTCTACTGCTCCTACTACTCCTACTCCTACTACTAAAACTACTACTTCTACTACTACGACCACTACTACTACTGCTACTACTACGACCACTACTACTACTGCTACTCCTACTACTACCACTACTACTACTACTAATACTAATACGACCACTACGACTACAACTTACATAAATGTTTATACATTTATATATTAATCATTATAGTAACAATATCATATGACTAAGATAATATTAAGAGATCTCTACCGGAAGCATTACTATAAGATGAGTTGAATTTGTTTGATATAACTTAAATCAAACTAACCATAGATGATCTATTCATTCATGTAGAATATATTGAATAAGATGTCAATAAATTTCTGTATGTCTTTCCTGAATACATTGATCATCTTTTGTAGAACAAAAAAGAAAACAATATATGTATATATATATCATTTTATTATTTATGTAACATGAGAGGATAATGTTTTCAAAGCATCTGTTCTAGAATTTACATTAGATAGTATATTAATCTTTAGATTAGTTGAAAGAGTCTTAAACGAAGGGAGAAGGAAACATTAAGACATATGGATGGCTATAATGTTTAAAGCAAAACAAAAGACAAGAAGTATTGTTATTAAGAAATTGGTATCCCTAATAGATTAACGAGGTATATATATACATATATGGATAAATCAGAAGAAATTGAAATGACTGAATTATAGTCTCGAGATATCTATTAGGTACCATGTCTAGTTGTAAATATGAATTATATACATATATATACTTTGTGTCTGAAGGCTACGCCTATTGAGTAGCGATAGTTTGCATTACATTTCCAGTAATGTCATGTATTCATTACTTGAGTAGAAAGGGAGAGTAAATGATATTGATATTGTATTATACTGGTGATTTATTTATAATTTCATTTATTTTCCTTATCAATTTCGTTTGTACTATTTTGTTATATTTTAGAACTACATTATTTATTTATTATTTATTTATTTTAACACATAGATATTGGTACAAGGAGGCACGAAATAGATATGCGCCACACAAGTCACTTGATTTGTGTGTGAGATGTGATACTACCCGGGTGACCGAACCGAAGCAGATGGTTTTCTGTTGGGGCCATAGCCGGAGCATTCGACCGAAAAGTCTGATCCATAAGGCAGTGAAGCATCGTAAGGAGATGTAGTCCTATGGTGACCAGTGACCAACAATTGGTTCATACACCATTTGTTCCTTCGGGATAATGGAGCTCATGTACACCATTGGTTTGGGATCATGGTTTTCCAACTCCCCTAGATGGACTCACCGTGTCCACCGGCCCGGTTAAAGCACCGGACATTCGCTTTTCGTCCTCTCATTTTCGTAAACAACACCCGTCGTACGAGAAGGCAGAAAGTAGGACTTCCCTGTCAGAGGTTATATACGCGTGGCCATGTGAGAGCATTTCGAGAGGTAGAGTGGACTCTCCTCACTCTCGGTCGTACCAGGACATTTGGGGGCCTAACTATATTAATAGCCATTATCACTTTATCCACTGTCTCTCTCTCCCTCTCACTTAGATTTAGTCATATGAAAAGAGTTTTCTTCAAGTTGGAGTATTCAATCATTGATAAAATTATTCTGAATTTGACTACAAACAAATTGGAGTATAGACGTGAACATCAACACATTTAATTTCATTAGAAGAAGAGATAAATAATAAAGGGGAAGAATATAGAGTAACAAACGAAATAGATATCAAGAAATGAAATAATTTTAAAGATCACATTTTATTTTAAATAAGAGAATATTCAATGTACTGTGATTGATCTTTAGTCATGTTTATCTAACTCTTTCAGTAATCGACAAGAAACCTTAGATCTAATTGGCATTCATCAAAGTATACTTGTAATCTATAGAGAACTGATTATCTTGCAGATCCATCATGGGAAATGTACTCGTTTGAGCATTGATTGATTTAATGAGCTCATAATAATCATGACTTTATCAGACCAGTGGATTATAGTCTTACTTTTCAATAAATATATTCTGTTTTAAATTTGAATTGATACCACACAAAGACCAATCGTTTAAATAATCAATTAGATAACTTTAAAATGATTTCAACAAATAACTGAAGATTTGTCATTCTACAATTTAATTCCACTCTTTACACAAATAAATAATATTATCACTTCGGAAAAACGGGTATTCAATCCGTCAGATACAATGTAGGACGAAGTACATATATGCATCGATTCAAGTTGCCATACCTCATTAGCACAACAAGATGAACATCAAAAACGGGTGTTCATGTATTTAAATGTGGTTTTGTTACGGTAATCTAAAAAATAATAAACAGAATACTTAAATGTTTTCATTAAATAACAATTTACTATTTGATGATTGAATTCATGAGTTAATTAAAACTAGACTACCATGGAAAACCTGAAAGCAATTGATGGCCGCTTCGTCCTATTGCGGGACTCTTCAACAGCGCGCATCCACGATCCCACTCCGTGAGATTCAAACCGCGCGCGAATGCTTAACCTCTAGATCACTAAGTTGGCCGGCATCCAATGATGTTAAGCTTCAACAAATCCACGAAATTGCGTCACCGTTCACCATTGTCTTCAATGAGTTACTATCTCATAACAGATCTGGTTGAACTCCACTGTTTCTCACTAGAACTCCATGAAGTAATTCTTTAAGACAGTCACTAGTGAGAATATGATAATTATAATCGAAGAGAGGTTTTGTGGAATAATATAACATTATTAATACTAATTCACTACTACTTATACTTATAATTGATAAATTTTTACATGCTAATCCTTTATACTACTTATCTGTATTAGAAAATTGAAATGAATTGTGGCAAAAAAAAGCAAAGAAAAAACAACAACAACAACAACATTTTAGCAAATAAACTTGAGATATTCAAGTGGAAAATTAATAGATTTAGTGGGTTGTTTTCAGTTCATGCGTATTATTATTACCATTACTATTACCATTATTATTACTATTACCATTACTATCATTATTATTACCATTACTATTATCATTATTGTCAGTATTATTATTACCATTATTACTATTACCATTATTATTACTATTACTATTACCATCATTACTATTACTATTATTATTATTATTATTATGGTTAGTATGAATATTTAGTTAAAGTAACAAATGGATAATTGATAGTAAATTACATCTATAAGACATTGGGGATAAAATGAATAAAAAGTAAAATTAATTATTCTATACAAATTTATCATAACACAACTATGAATTTGTTCTATTGAATATTATTCAATTAAAAAAAATAGAATGAAATTTTTCATCATAAATTAGGAAGAGAAAATTAATATAAAAAATGGAAAGAAAAGAAAAGAAATCCGAAATGTTTACAATAAATTTCAATTTTATAATGTTACGCCTTTTGAAGAAAATTGTAATGAAGATCAAGAAAAAATGAGATAGGAAGTTATTCTACTGAATATATATATACTGCTTTGCCTAACCCTCCTTTCTTATCCGGGCTTCGAACCGGTAGTAGCTCCAGAGGGGCTACAGGCGGAGCATAGTGGATCTAATGTAGATGTGAAGACGAGGATCGGCAAAGCAACAGGAGTATATTTACAACTAAAGAACATTTAGAACTCAGAACAACTATCTACAAGCCAACACCAAAGTCACAGGTTTCAATACAAATGTCAAGAGGTTGATTATGAATACAGTGGTCTTGAGTGCTGTTAGAGGTATGAGGGCGGTTATCACTTCCCGGTTGCCCACACCGTGGAAGGGTCCCTTTGGAGGTACCTGAAAAGGAAATTGGATTAGAGGTGGTCTTAGTGACCTGAGAGCGTGACCGCATTGCCCAAGGGACAACTGCTTGAGGTCGGTCACACACGACCTTTTTATGGGTGATTTTTGTGTTAGCTCCGTACTTGTTGAGACCTTACCGCCGGAGACGGATATCCGTGGGATAAGACGAGGTGTGCATTTTCAGGGTCGACCTTTTCTAACCCTACCCCTCCTTGTGGGAAGGCAGCATTGCTGTCATGCTGGTTGTCTGAAGAAAACACCTTACTGCCGTCACACCTCTGTATAGTCAGCAGTACGACTTCGCCTTCGGACCTTGGTTTTGTTGCTTTTAGTCTTACCGCTCTTCAACCGACCTGTCTGACATGGTAGGACCTTGAGGAACTGTTGTTCCAGCCAGTATAGCTCGGTTGCTTCATCACGATAGGCTAGCCCGACCACCACGTCAAGGTAGCAACAACGGTCGGGAAATGTCAAGACAGTTCTACTATATGGGGTGGAAACTTGGAGAACTGCGAAAACAATCATCCAGAAGATACACACGTCTATTAATAGCTGTCTACGTCAAATACTTCAGATCCATTGGTCAGACACTATTAAGACATTAACAACCTACTATGTTGGAGAACAAACCAGATTCCATTGGAGGAAGAAGTCAGGGAGAAGTGCTAGAAGTGGATAGGACACACATTGAAGGAATCACACACCTGTGTTACAATGCAAACCCTCACACTGAATCCTCAAGGCTAAAAAAAGTAGAAGAAGAAGATCAAAGAACACATCACACCGCGAAATAGAGACAGATATGCGAAGAATGAACAACAGTTGGATAGAACTAGAAAGGAAGGTCCAGGACAGAGTGGGTTGTAGAATGCTGGTCATCGGCCTAAGCTCCACTGGAAGTAACAGGAGTAAGTAAGTAATATATACACCGGTCAATGAACTAGTTATGAGAAATTATAGACTATTGTAGTGCAGTTTATTGAGTTGTGTACTACTTCCTATTGGAACACATGAACAAGTAATAGAATTAATGGATAAATTTTTGGCAAATGGATTTGTCCTTTAAATTGATCATAAACTTATAATTTTGTTGTCAATAATTGCAATGCTTAACATTATCAAACAAACTCTTGTAATAATGAGTAAAACAATTGAGTGTGACCAATTTTTTAAACAAATATACGATAGTTGTTAATATTGGACTGAGAAGATTGAAAGTTTTAATGATATCATGAATCAATTTAATTTACACAACCATTGGAAAATCTGAAAGCAATAGACGCCCCTTATCAGAGCATAACCAAGACCACGAACACGTAAATCTTACATAGCATCTTCAATCTCGTACACAAACGCAAAGGCTCAGGGTTTGACTCGCGTTTTGGGAGTTGTTGATGCGCGCTGTCTAGGAGCCCCTTGATAGGAAGAGACAGGTTTTCAATGGTTGTCTAACTTAGATCGGTTCATAATTTCAACAAAATCCATGGTAATGGACGTGAGCATAAACATCAAGAACTGATATCAGATGGGATATCATTTTCGTAATTGGAGATCCTTCTGTAGTACCCAATCAATAAACCAAACATTTCTGAAGTTAAGTCTTCAATTTAGGTTGAATTCAACTAACCCTTATTTATATTTCATCAGCTGGTTCATGATATAGTGTAGTGAAAACTATGTTTAAGCTGAACTAATTTCCACAAATTACACAGCAAACATAAAACCAAATAAAATGTTAGCAGTAGGAAACAATATTACATTTATACCAGTAATGAAGAAGCAACTACTTTGGTAACCGGCTCATTCAGTAAATAATCAACTGTACGATATCATATTAAAATTATAGGAACAAAGAAAACAAACGACCTTTTTGAATCACCTAGAGGAATTTTAAAGTTTATAACAAACACTGTCAATTGAAATAGAATAAATTACATGCTAATCCCAAGATAACTAAGATTTAAAAACCCATTTTCCGGCTATTTATGTAAATTATTATAGAAAGGAGGATTTCAATAAGGCATGAGCACAAATATAACATTAATAAGATAGAAATAGTGCGCATATTCGAAATAGAAATACTTTATTATTCTAATTACGATCATGAACCAATCAATGTTGAACCTATAAAACACTGGATGCCATTTTGTCTTTGCATGGGTCTCCTCAGTAGTGCGCACCCATGATCCAGTAAGCGGAAATCGAAATAGGGACCTACAGTGACGCATGTGAACGCTTAGCCTCTAAATTACTGAGCAGGCGGCGTCGAACAGTGTTGTTAATGTCTAAATTCAACCAATCCACGATATTGCGCCACCATCTTCCATTGCCTTTGTCTGATCTCCACTGGTCATGACTTCTCACTACAATAATGATCTTACATTAATCGGTTAATGATCTCAATGAAAACTCAATAACCTCCATAACGTTATACTGATAACTTTATTATTTAACCTGAAAATAACAAGTAATCTTTAGTCGACCACTGAGAACATGATTTATAACATGAACAAAACAAAAGTGTAATTGTTGATTACAAATAGTTTGTAATTTGTTTACTTGTTTAAGCCATGAAAAATAATAATAAACTGTTAAAAAATCGCAGTTATTCTGTAAACACATTTCATTCTAAACTAATACCATTAAACGATAACAATTGTTCTTATGAAATAACAACATTCACAGAAACATACCCCGTTGAGTGAACCACTTGGGTCTATAGGGCGAAAGAGAGAGAGAGAGAGAGAAAGGTACTTGAAAACGGAACAGACTTCATCTTGTTTTTCTACAGGTCAAATATAAAGCTATGGATTAGTTAAAGGGATAGATAAACCAACAGGTTTATATTTATTATTATTATTGCCAAAATATTCCCATAGAAAATAAACATCAATAGTCATTAAACTTATGCTTGTTTATTTCTTTTTCTTTTTTTTCAAAACTAAAGGTTACATTAGGTTTGTTTGTTTGTTTGTTATTTACCTTTACCAAAGAGGAAAATTGAACATTAAAATTTCCCAGTAAAATAAATTCAATAAAATACATGAGGATGAAATATAAAAAAAGGAAGAGAAAACAACAACAGAAAATCAATAAACAATGAAACAATCTAATTGAAAACATGCAAAATAGGCAAATACATTTATGTAATGTTTACATAGATATTATTTAGTGAACTTCTTTATTCTTTTTTTTCTCTACTTTCAATTTATTTCCTAATTCTAATATATCGCTGTAGTTTAAATCTACCTTAGAAAGTAAGTAAGTAAGTAAGGTATAGTGAGATGAAGAACAATAAGTATAGTAAGTTAAAATGAATCGGAAAGGCGGAAAAGGGTTTTTCTGATGATGATAATAATAATAATAATAAAAAGACAGTATTGCATGAATCAATATTGTTTTAGCCTATTTCTAGTTGAATGAGAGGAAAGTTATTCGCTTGTATATTTATTTTATTTATTTAAACATATAAACAATGGTACAAGGAGGGATCAAATATATATATATATATATATATATATATATATATATATATATATATATGCGCTACACTCCCCTATTCGATTTATATGAGGTCTGGGTGTACAAATCGAAGCAGGGGATTTTCTTGGGGAAGGGGCATTCCCTGAACCTTTAGTGATAGATGAAAATGTTAAAAGATAATGAACTTTGATAGTGTTGCGTTCTTTAAACTAGATAGTTTAATTGTGAAATATTAATTGTTGTATTCATTTCAGTTAGGAATTGAAGAGGGAGGTTGATTATGAATACAGTGGTCTTGAGTGCTGTTAGAGGTATGAGAGCGGTTATCACTTCCCGGCCGCCCACACCGTGGAAGGGTTCCTTTGGAGGTACCTGAAAAAGAAATTAGATTAGAGGTGGTCTTAGTGACCTAAGAGCGTGACCGCAGTGCCCAAGGGACAGCTGCTTGAGGTCGGTCACACTCGACCTTTTTATGGGTAATTTTTGTGTTAGCTCCGTACTTGTTGAGACCTTACCGCCGGAGACGGATATCCGTGGGATAAGACGAGGTGTGCATTTTTAGGGTCGACCTTTTCTAACCCTACCCATCCTTTTAAGGTTGTATTCATTTGCATTGGAATTATTCTTGATCATTTAAAGAAAATGGAATATTGAACTAAAAATTACAAATGATATTTCATCAGTTGTGGTTGTGATGTTTACATATGTGTAATATTGATCAGTAAAAGGTTATCTTTAGCTAAATTGTAAGCATACGTCTTATGTTGGTTGATAGTCGTAACAGAAAAGTATCTCTAATCATGGTAGTATTTACATTCCTTATTGAGTCAGAAACTCATTTTACCAATATATGCCGATTGTCTCTCTTGGTATGAAACATAAAATGAATTGATGAATGTTTTAGTAGCGAGATCGTTCTCGTAACATTCAGTACCCACATTATAACAGTAACATCTAAAGCTTTAATTCAGTCGATTTTTTTTAATATTTATCCTTAATACATATCATAAGCCAAGTATTCAACAATACTGATCTAAACTACACGTTTCAGGGTTTGAATGGGGTCAAGTTTAGACAGGATTGGGAACAAAACCGTATTAACTATACATTTCTTCTATGTTTTTGTTGACAGTTTCGTTCAAAGACTGTGTAGTTTATTGGACACTAAATTCAGGACATTTGTACAATGTTGTCCTATTGTTCTATGATGATAACAGTAGTTTATAAAAATGAAGGATTATTAAAACTTATCCTAAGATTGGTGCTCAATAGCTGGAACACTTCAATTTCATTTACTAAGCCACCGGTTGGAGTCCTCCATGCATTTGAGTTTGGACAACTAGATAGTATCATTAACATTTACCTTTAGATTGTTACTTACAGCCAAGCAATCTAATTTGTACCTGGTAAACTAGTTACCTATTTCGATAAACATATACACTTTAAACAACCATTAACATGTACTGAATAGTCGAATGTGATATATATATAGATCACTTAATTGTTCTGATACTATCTGCTTATAACCATATTGTTAGTATCACTTTTACTTAATTCCAAGGAAAAATGGAATAAGTAAACTGTGCCAACGATATAAATTTAATGCCCAACTGTTATGAATAATTGAAGAAGAAAAAAAGAACCAAACAAGAACAACAAGAAAGATGTCAGAATTAGGTTAAATCTCTAAAAAAAAAACATCTACGTGAATAATTAAATTAATCCAGTCAGGGGTGTGTGTGTGTGTGTTGTTGTTTTTTATTAATCATGAAATAATATAAAACTGTGAATAGTCTAAGCAACCCATACATACAGTTAGAAACATACAATAACAAACATACATGACCTTCAGAGTAAAATAATCATAGTAATAAAATTTAGTTTCCCTGTTTTTTTTTAAAAAAAAATAATTTTTTTCCATCTTTTTTCCTTTATAGGTTTTCTTCATATATCCCAACCAAATAATAATAGTAATAGTAATAGTAGTAATAATAATAATAATCCATAGACTAATCCTAGAGTAATAGTAATAATAATAATACTATTATTATTATTATCATTTTCTTATCATAATGTTCTATCATATCAAGCCATTTTAACAAATTGAAGGTGAAATAATAATCATAAATTTTAATAATATTAATGTGTGAGAGTGAATGGAACACGAAAAAGTGAGCGAGTGAGTGAGTGAGTGAGTGAGAGGACGAGTTGGTGAGTGATTGATTGATCGAGTGAGTGAGCGAGTGAGAGGACGAGTGAGTGAGTGAGTGAGTGAGTGAGTGAGTGAGTGAGTGAGTGAGTGAGTGAGTGAGTGAGTGAGTGAGTGAGTGAGAGGACGAGTGGATGAGCGAATGACTGAGTAAGAGCCTTACTGAATAAACAGGATATATGAACAACAGAATGATTATAATTGAGAATATAATCTAAATATACACACATTAAAACCATAAACCTAAATAGAATATTATTCATATGTTTGGTATGATGAGAAAGAAATTCATGTAAATGGCGAGAGAAAAAAAACGTGTATACAAAATATAAATAGATAGATAGATACATAGATAGATAGATTGATTGATTGATTGATTGAGAGTTCGTTTTGAGGTCAGAAGCCATCTCTTTATTATTATTTCTACAATCAAATGTTGAAATTAGAAGCATAAGATGGAAAGTGAATGAATGTGGGTGTGTGAGAGAGGGATAGAGAGACAATTCAAATTAAGAACAATAAACAATGATGATAACCGGAGGATACAATTATTCTAATTTGCATGTATACAAGTCTATATTTGAATAATGTAGGTTTATGAAATGATTGACAATGAATTAAAACCTCAGTTAATTCGAAGAACTATTATAAGGAATTAGGATTAGACGATTAGTCATTTGGTTTCGAATAAAATAGACACTATTTTGATTGTCAAAACTAAAAGAAAACACAACTTAATAGGCGTCCATTTAAAAAAAAAAGAAGTAAAACTTAACCTATCATCATCAGTACTATTATTTGTATATAGTGCAGAAGAATAGACAATTATATGTTAATATCAGAAGGGGCTTTTGTGGATATTATAGTAATTTTAATGATTGAGATCATGAGTTAATTGTAACTAGACCACCATGAAAAACCTGGAAGAACTGAAAGGCTGTTTCGTATATATGCTCATTAGTGACTGGTTTCAAGAGGTATTTCCTGGAGTTCTAGTGAGAAGCAGTGATTAGGAGTTCAACCAGGTGTGTTGTGAGATAGTAATTCACTGATGACAATCGTGGATGTGTCGCTCAATTTCGGGGATTGGTTGAGACTAAACATTAACACCACTGGATGTCGGCCAGCTCAGTGGTCTAGAGGTTAAAGGTTCGCGCGTGGTTTGAATCTCACGGGGTGAGATCATGGATGCGCACTGTTAAGGAGTCCCACAGTAGGACGAAACGGCCGTCCAATGCTTCCACGTTTTCCATGGTGGTCTATTTTCAATTGATTCATGATCTCAACTTCTAAAAGTATATGTTATTCTTGAAAGACGAATTCAATATTTAGTTATTTAATGCTAAGTTGGAAGCTTTCTCTATCTACAACGTTTTGATAGGCCGAACGATATCTTCAGATTCTAATAAAGTACCTTTAGAGGAAAGGCGGATACCTACTAATTGTATTAAGATCTAATATATTTTATACTTCTAACTTATGACGATGTCACAGAAATGAACATACAAATAGGTTTGCATGATTGTTCTTCCCGGAAGTTCTCTGACTTGGTTAAAAAAACTTTAAAAAAAACACTACATATTTATACTTCATGAATATTTTTACAAATAAAATCAATCTACAGTTAGTATTACTGATACACTGGAAATTGTTATTACAGGATGGCTGATTATGCCATATATCCTTTTTATAAGTTAGTTATGACGAAGAGAAAATCAATTAAATATCATAGAGATTGTTTTTTCCTAATATTAAATCAATCTAGTCTTGATAACTTGATGTTTCTATCTATGAAAACTCTTGTATTATAACAATAAGAGGAAAGAAGAAATTCTTGAAGTCACTAAAAGACTCTTCAGAAAAAAATTAAACCTTCCGCAGATACTCTCTTTTTTAATGCACAAGATGAAAGGGGAAATTTTCCGAAAGATTTCAGTATGAAATATAGTCTCTGATATGTCTTTGTTTAGTTCATAACTTACTTCCTTACCTTAATGGATAATAAATAAGGCTACCGTTGTGTACATCATAATGTTCCCATATACATTTCTTTTTTAACAAGTAATATATACATTCAATCCTTTGCATTAGTCAATTTATCCAAGTTTTATAATTCTATATCGATCTGATTTGCCATGTTTAAAATCCCTGACGGAGAAAGTCGGTAGAAAAAAACTATGTATCAATAGAAAGTTATTATGTCATACAAGAAAAAAAAAGAAAGTAGTACGTTAATCAATTGAAATGTCTATTAAAATCGTAAACCGACTTAAGTCATACATACACTGAAGAGTAAAGAGAGATAGATGGTTGTGTCGTCCTAGTAGGAGTCTGTTCAGTAGTGAGTATCTACAATCTCATCAGGGATTGAACAACAAGATGAACACCAGATTCATAGTAGTTAGTTCAATTATGGTAATATATAAAAAGAAAGATTGTATATAAGGAAGAAAGAATTAGTTCGTAGAATGAAAGGTATAAAGCGATTTTAATCTCACGGATTAAGGGAAGACAAAGAGTGTATACACCTACGCCATTGTGGTCGATTCTGAGCCATGTCACCAACCACTGGTTATGATAGTCACGCGGACCCCAACCAAGTAGTCTGCATTTACCAACATGGCTCAGACCAGAAGTTAGTGATTTCAAGAACTGATACCACGTTTTGGTTTGGCAGTCCCTAACTTTCTCTCAACCATCTTTAACACTAATCA
Organism: Schistosoma bovis; assembly: GCA_944470425.2. Taxonomy (NCBI): domain Eukaryota; kingdom Metazoa; phylum Platyhelminthes; class Trematoda; order Strigeidida; family Schistosomatidae; genus Schistosoma; species Schistosoma bovis. Next base: position 39,605,332 of record OX103955.1, read on the forward strand.
GCACTGCGCGTCGTGATAATCGTTGTTCAAGTATACGTAACACGTATCCCAACCATCTCAGTTGACCAAGATTCACAACCTCACCAACTGATTTACCATCATCCCCTAATACCCTACGTCTAACCTCACCATCAATTATCCGGTCATCCCAGCTGATACGATCAATATTTCTGAAACATCTATGATCAAATACTGGTAACTATGTCATAATTAAAACTAAAATGAAACATTTGTTTAATTGTTAGTGTTTGTCTGTTCAATGTTCAATGAAAATTAATTTGAAATTAGACAATCAAATCTTTATTCACCAATATCAGGGTTGATGATTAGGTGGAAACACTTAGTGTTGATAGTTCAAATTCAAAATAATAATAATTAGCTAATTTCTTTTGACACCAAGATATAAATTACACTTTACACATCATTCAATATCGGGAAAGTAAATACTTAAATCTGTAAAAGACACAAAAACTGTAAGTTGCAAATGAGAGTATAACAAATTCAGGATGTTCGTAGTTAGTCAAGACTCAATTTACTAAGATTTATAAAGGACTTTACAGGTCATTTTTTTACTAACCAATATTTTTATTTCCCTTGAATTCATTGCAACTATCATTCATTATCAGAATAAGTTTGTGAATATGATTAGGTTATTGATTGAGATCATAAATCGACTGATGTTAGACCATTACTGAAAATCTGGAAGCACTGGATGACCGTTTCGTCCTTTTGTGGGACTCCTCATCAGTGCGTTATCTGCAATCCCGCTCGCGGGATTCGAACCCATCATTTCTAACGATGGTTAATAAAAGATTAATTTATTTCAATTGTTATAGACCATCTAATGTGGATATTTATTCAGTGTAGCAATATAGATTACTCAATAATTAAGGAAGATTTTGATTCTATTTCTAGAGTTAATATCAGTAATCAACTTATAATTTACTACTTTAAATTCACTTTGAAGAAAAAAGAGACAAAATTAGAAAATAAAGAGCACTTAAGACATATAAATATCTCAATAGTTTAGATCATGAATCAATTGAAGCTAGACCATCATGGAAAACCTGGAAGCACTGCTGAAGAGTCTCACAATAGGACGAAACAGCCATCCAGTGCTTCCAGGTTTTCCATGGTTGTCTAGCTTCAACTGACTCATGATCTCAACCATTAAAAATTACTAAGAATGTTAAATCAAATGCAGTTAATTAGTGAAATGTACATTTTTGGGCATGATCTCAACTATTGAAATTACTACAATCTCCATAAAACCCATTCTGACACATATATATTTTATTTATCCCAAAAATATCCAATACACAATCATACATACATACATACACACAATTGGGATAGTATATATTTTCACTTAGTTAATCAAAGGGTCGATAAATACTATCATTTATCTAGTATAAAAGATACTATTATGTAGCACAACTAAACTTCAACAATAGTGCAACTACTACTACTACTACTACTACCACCACTCTTGTATATACGATCCTAGAAGGAATGCAAATTACGAATCAGTAACTAATTGACAGGTGTAAACTTATTATCTCCAGTTACTAATTCACATATTGATGTATAATTAAATAATTTTGTGTGTATGCGTTGACTAATATCTACACTACTAATAATAATATTGTCAGCGCCAGTACTATTGATCCTGAAGTAATAAAGATTGTACTTGAAAGAATAATCCATCAGAAACAAAAAAAACTTTTAATCATCAAAAAAAAAGTATTTTCAAACCAATGAACATGATTTTTGGCACTGGTAATATGTAAATCATTCATCTACATATGCATAATCTTAGTGGTGACTTTTTGATTTTTTTTGTTAAATACTATGCAGATTAATGTGTATTATGATTCTATTAAATGGTTGTCAAAGGAAAAATATATATATATATATATATATATATATATACTAAGACATGCCTACACGTATAGAGAAATTATTTGAACCGGTAGTTTCTTATATAAATATATGTATAATAAGATTAGTTTTATTGTTCAATGATTTTACTACTTTGGTATACTGCGTTATTAAGTATTTCTTTTTTATTTTAATAGGTGATATTGTGAGTCAATTGAAGCTAGACCATCATGGAAAACTTGGAAGCATTAGACGGCTATTTCGTCTTAGTATGGGACTCCTCAGCAGTGCACATCCAGTCTTCAGTAATAAGGATAGTAGGTTGATGAACCTGTATTAATCCTGACGCACTGCTTTCCAGTAAAGGTCCAGCTTCTCCTTGAAAGTATTCACTGATGGGGCTGATACCACTTGTTCGGGTAAGGCGCTCCAATGATTGACTACTCGATGAGAAAAACGGAACCCCACTTTAAGTTTATTAGATCTTGGTTTATGAACCTTCTTGCTATGACCGCGGAGATTATTAGTGCTGGAGGGAGCAAAAAGATAAGACATATTAACACCCAAATCATAATTAAAGATACGAAATGCCAGTATAAGGTCACCTCGTGTCCTACGATACGACAAGGGTTGGGGTCCGCGTGACTATCGTAACAAGTAGTTAGAGATTCTTGGTGACATCGCTCAGAATCGATCACAATGGCGTAGGTGTATACACTCTCTATCTTCCCTTAAACTAAGAAATTAAAATCGCTTCATATCTTTCTTTCAACCAACTAATTCTTCCTTCCTGTAATATATCCTTATTGCAATCTTTCTTTTATATATTACCACCTCTGAATTAACTACTTTCATGAATCCGGTGTCAATCTTGTTGTGTTAATGAGGTATGGCAACTTGGGTCGATGCATATATGTGCCTGATCCTACGTTGTACCTGACTGACCGCATCCACGATCCCACCTCGCGAGATTCGAACATAGAATCTATCAGTCTCATGCGAACGATTAACCTCTAGACCACTAAGCTGGCCGGCATCCAGTGGTGTTAATGTCTAACTTCAACTAATCCACAGAATCGAGGCACACATCCACCACTGTTTTCAGTGGGTTACGATCTCATAATAGACCCGGTTGAACTCCATGAGGCGTGATCGTGGGTGTGCACCGCTGAGGAGTCTCACAATAGGACGAAACGGCCGTCTGGTGCTTCCGGGTTTTACATGGTGGTCTAGCTTTAATTAACTCATGAATTTAACTATTAAAAGTATTATAATATTCACAAAAACCTCTTCTTATATTTCTTTTTAGTTCTAGAAATAACATGATAAGAAATAAGCAAAAGATTATTGCTTTCCCTCCGATACATTTGACCAGATTTCTGACCTAGAATAAAAATCAATAAAAATCAAGTTACAATGATACGTTGTCATGAATGTCTAGTTTAGATGTTAACTTATGTAATGTTTAGTAATTACGTTTAAGAATAATGAAATTTCAGTGAACCACATATTCTATGGAGAGATTTCATTGTGAATTAGAATAAATGAATCAATCCCTCAGTAGTTTCAAGTTAGCTGATAGATATGACATTCTGATCTTGTTTCAATGTAATACGTTAAGATTTTGAATTGACCTCGATTTCGGATTCTTTTTCTTTCAATTGTTCATTCAAATAACCTATCATAGTTGAAGTTGCTAAATATGTATGTATGACCTTTTAAGGGTATAAGTCGTATATCCATCACGCTCTAATTTCAGTCAGTCAGTAACAATGTAGAACTTCGTACGTACGTACATCAGTTCAAGTTGCCATACCACATTAGCACACAGATACAATTCTATAAGCAGTAATCGGTAACATTGGGGTTTAAAGATGTTACTCAAGGAGTATAATTTAGTGAAATAAACTTGGAAAGAGAAAAAAGTGATATGAGGAATTCAGAAGATTAGAACTTGCGCCATTCCAAACGATTTTGAGCCATGTCATTCAGGGTCTCGAACCATCGGTCGCTATCGTCTCCCAGATCTCAACCAGATAGTCTAAACCTACCAACATGGCTCAATTCACTTGTCAATGACTTCATGGATTTGTGCTATGTTCATGCTCTAGATTATACATAATGACATGAAACTTGAAACTGATAACAACAACCACAGACGTATATTTATATTTCTGTAGATTTTCATATTAAATATAACGCACACTTTTTCCTTTGATTAAATGTTAGTTATCAGCTCTTAAAACATGTTAATGCTATCCTTGAAATCTTAATCAACTAAATACCTTTATTCTTCCAAACTTAATCATTTATTCAACATTTTGAATCATATCTTTAAAGTAATCTAGTCTAATTGCTATATATTGTTTTACAATAACATTGTCCTTTATATATATATATATATTATATATATATATATAATCTGATAAACAATGTCTGTCTTCTTCTAGTCTAAATACAATGATATAAAACATAAACCATATTTTCTTCTGATACACTGTTTTCTCTCCAGGTAATCTACATACTACTACTACTACTACCACCAGTAGTAGTAGTAGTAGTAGTACTGATTACTATGAACATTTAAATAACCAGTTCATAATGTATCTTCATAGGTACATATTCTTCTATTGTGTATATATATGAATCTACCATTGAAAAATATCTTTTACTCTTTAGTATACAAATATGATAGTTGAATACTTTTGTCAAACAATTTAGTTAAGTAAGTTTATTTCATAAATCAAGATTAAGTTGGAATGTGATCAGAACTAACATTCATTAATACAACAGAATAACAATATAGATACAGATATATATATATATACTAGTTCAAAGGAAAGTGTACCGTATAAAAAAAGAAAAAAAAGTATTCATAAAGAAAGGGGGGAGGGTATATTTGTTATTGAACATGAATAATTGGCATTTTCTAAACTATCAAACTACAGCCCAATTGTTTAATATGTATGAAAATCCGACTAATTAAGATATAAGATATACATACATATATACCATAGATATATATGTATAATTAAGTATAACAGATTGGATTAAAAATAACAAAGTGTTTCATCGCATGAATAAATGGAAACCAAACAGTAAAAACGAATAAATAAGGGTTACATCTGTTTATTATATTTTCTCTGCTTAGTGACCAGTACAATGTTAGGTATTGTACTTTTTTTGTTTGAAAACACCGCAGGTGATGGAATACAAGGATATATATATATATATATATATATATATATATAGTGTATTTACTATATACTAGACATAATAAAGGGTAAATTTGTAATAATAAAAATGAATAAACTAAGTTAAGTTGACGTATTGAGTAGAAAGTTATTTTATGATTTACATGATAAATCATCACTATATTTTTTTTTATGTAGATGGTCACTTATTCTAGTTATTAAATAGTTACTAAGGTAACTAGTTATCATTGTATTGAAAGTTCTCAATGTTATCGATAGTACAATAAAGTTTAATATTATTTATTTACTGTGAATTTATTTTATTTTAAACGTACATTTATTTATATTCGTTATTGTTATGAATCATAATAGAAATATGTAATTGTAGAAGTTTTACTCAACATATATATCCAATATATTAAATAGTTATTAATGAAACATCATTTTATTTATTTTTTATTTGAACACATGAATATTGGTACAAGAGAGCGCCAATATATATGCGCCACACAAAACAATGAGAATGCGAAGAGAAATAGAAAAAAAAACTAAGGAGCGCAAAAGTAAAAAAAGAGAACAATAACGAAGAGATTGGTGTCAGGTAGTGTGGTAGTAACGAGGTACAATCAGAAGAAATCTTTCAGGTAAGGGAGACACAACCACTTTTTATGAAGAAAGTAAAAGAAGGTTACAGCAGGATCGCCACTGGCTTCTATTCTGAGCCATATCTGATAACGTCTCTAGCCACTGTGTAGCACCATCTCTCGGACCCCAACTAGGGAGTCGTGAAGGACCGACAGAAGCCAGTCCTTTGCAGCTTTCTTTCATGCCACGACACCATGTCATGCACTGACCACCTCTCCGCTTCTTCCAACCAGTCCCAGAGTCGGCAAATAATGCACGACGTGGAATTCTCTGAGACGACATTCGGAGAACATGTCCAAGCCACCGAAGTCGGTGTTTCAAGATGGTGACACCAATTGAATTATCATCTCTGTGCCCGAACACACGATGCCGAACCTCTGCATTACTGACATGGTGTTGCCACTGAATGTCAGCAATCCTTCGGAGACAGCGATGATCGAACACAGAGAGTCGTCTAACGTCCTCAACTCGGAAAGACCAGGTTTCACAAGCATAGAGCAAAACTGCTCTCACCGACGCGTTGTAGATCCGGCCTTTTACAGCCAGACTAACATCACGAAGGCGCCAAAGGTGGCCCAGATTGGCATAAGCCGCTCTGGCTTTCACTATTCGTGCATTGATCTCATCACTCACACCCCCACCAGCACTTATGCAGCTACCCAGATACACGAAATTCTCGACTACTTCTATCTGCTCACCACCCAGGGTGAGTACAGAATTGGAATCCTGCCAGTCTTGTAGAAGTAGTTTGCACTTCGAAGGTGCAAAGCACATACCATACCTACGGACACTGATTGCCAACTGATTAAGAGCGGATTGCATGCCTTGGGCATTATCGCACAGTAAGACAATATCGTCCGCATACTCAAGGTCGAGAAGTCTTTCTCCAGGCAACAGATCCACACCACCATTACTTACATTCATCAGAGCTGTTTCTAGAATGTCATCGATGGCAAAGTTGAAGAGGAATGGTGAGATTGGGCAACCCTGCCCAACCACACTGCTCGAATGGAACAATGGAGAGAGGCGGTTGTATGCCCTCACTCTGCCTGAGGTGTTCGTGTACAGGGCTTTTAGGATGTTAATAAACTTCTCAGGCACACCCTTCTTCAATAGACAATCCCAGAGAACAGTCCTGGCCAACGAATCGAAGGCAGCCCTGATGTCAAGAAACACTACGATTGTTGGCCTTTGATAAGTATGGAGGTGTTCTAACATTTGGCGGAGGGTGAAGATATGATCAATACATCCTCGACCAGAACGAAACCCAGCCTGCTCCTCGCGAGTCAATCTTTCTCGGGTTTTGAACAACCTACGAAGTATGACGGAAGCCAATAGCTTGGACGCAATCGGAAGTAGACTTATCCCCCGATAGTTGTTACAGGAACGACGTGAACCCCTTTTAAAGATAGGGACAACTATCGACTCATTCCATGACGTTGATACACTCTCTAGTTCCCAAACCTTTGTAAACAACGTCATCAATTCCTTAGTCAAAAAGTCACCACCATCTTTAAAAAGAGCCGGAGGTAAGTCATCTGGGCCAGGTGATTTGTAACGCTTCAAGAGTTGGAGTTCCTTGCGGACTTCCTCCTTGTTTGGTGGATCAGTCGTCACCGGCCATGGAGGGCAGGACAGTCTGACCGATGTTGCCGGAACAGCAGGCCAATTGAACTGCCCTTCGAAAAATTCTTCCCATCGTCCAAGACGTCGATGGATGTTAGTGATTGGCATCCCATCATCCTCGCAGATTGTTTCACTTACACCAGACTTCTTGCTGCCAGTGGCTCGGATGAGCTGGAAGAGCTTCCGGTAGTTACCAGATGTAGCTGCTGCTTCCAGCTCATTAGCACGCTTCGACCACCAGGCTTCTCGGTCCTTTCGCAAGCTTTGCCCAATTTCCTTACGTAACATCCTTCGTTTATGGTCAAACTCACGGTCACCTGGAGTAGACCGACGGGCTTCAATGAGTTGTAAGGAACCAGAAGAAACCCAGTGCTTAAAAGCGGGACGTTTCGCAAACCCACAACTGACTGTTCCCGCCATTTTCATGGCGCCATGCAATTGCAACCTAATACTTGTGTTTACACTAATGAAGTTCGTTTACAAGATAGTTTAATTATTACTAGTATAGGGGTTGTAGAGATTATTAAGTTTTTGATTGAGATCATGAACCGATTGATGTTAGACCACTTTTGGAAACCTGGAAGCACTGGACAGCTCATCAGTGACTAGCTTCGAGAGAAAAATCTCGGAGTTCTGGTGAGAAGCCGTGACCAGTTGAACTAATCCGTGTCGGGTAGGAACAGGTGTCTACCTTAGCACAATGGAAGTTGTTCGCGCAATTTCGTGGATTGGTTGATGTTAGGCATTTACATCATTGGATGCCTGCTCAGTGGTCCAGTAGGTTAGGCGGTCGCGCTCGAGACCGAAGGTCGTGGGTTAGAATCCCGCGAGCGGAATCGTGGATGCGCACTGCTGAGGAGTCCCACAATAGGACGAAACGACCGTCCAGTGCTTCCAGGTTTTCAATGGTGGTCTAACATCAATCAGTTCATGATCTCAATCAAAAGTTTATTTATTATCAACTAGTATGAATAATGACTACTGTTCTGTTTAAATTGACCAGTTGTACAAAGGACTACGACTTCGGAATAACTAATAGATATAAGGGAAATGCTGATAGATAGTAGTTTTTTATCAGTTTATTGACTTGTTCTATTAGATTGATCCTACCGATAATTAAGTACAAACTACGTTTGTAAGAACTACACCTGTAGCTCTTCTAGAGTTACTGCCGGTCCCAAGCCTGGGTAAAGGAGGAGGATTGGGCATGGGGTTAGCGACCCCATCCTGCAGAAAACTAACTTGCTAAAGAAAACGCTAACCATAACTTCTGTAAGACTGGAAGTAACATATCCCTGCTTACATTTACTGTTTACTGTGATCCATTAGAAGTGGTTGAGTAACTATAATGACATGATAGATAAAGTAAATTTGTATATTGTAATAGTCAGTGGCTCATGTAAATGACGATAATGTCACCATCTTGAGAAAATGACTTTCATGGATTGAATATGTTTTACGAATGTCATCTCAGAAGTTCTATATTATATATTATTTACTGAATTTGGGACTAAATGTTAAAAAAAATGGAGAAGTGATCAATTTATAACTTGAGATCATGATGTGAAAGCTGTATAGGCCCAGCATCTCTTGGTCCATCACGATTACCCAGTATAGCATGGCTTAAAATAAAAGCTAATAATGATTCAACTGTAAAATGGAAGGAACTATCTCATCTGAGGAATTACTTATTTTCCACACTTTCAAGTATATTGGCTATTATATACTACCCTTACTTGTTCTATCCTGATTATGCTTACCTTTTATATTCCTTTACAATATTATTTCTGTGGTGCAACCTTTTTCGGTGCTTTAATCTATCCTAAACTACATAAACTAACAAATTTTAATGGAACCATTGACGGAAATATTAACCATGCAGACTACTAATAAGCCAAAAAAATTAACACAATCAACATCTTATCAAACTTGAGTACGATTATGTTTCTGATCCAAATTAGTAAACAACAACGTAACAAACTCAAAACTAATCAGAATTGCAACCTGAATATCTTATCGTTAATTGAAGTGTTTGTAAACCATACGTTGAATCATATTGATTCAGACGAAGGCAGGATGGTATTCAACCAGCACTAAACGATTAAACAACACATAAAGTTATTAACTTGTACAAACATCCCAATCAAAGCTAAAATTTCCAAGTGGTATCATCTCGAATTAACACTGTGTGACTCGGATTCGAATGCTATAGGAACTATCTGTTTTTTTTTTAAGATTTCCGAAACTCTTTGGTGATGAGTATCACAAAACTTAAATCTAGAGGTTCTTCTCGATCATCACATACCTTCAAACATTTGACAAACTGAAATGTAATTTTGAACCAGTTAAACTGATATTCACATTGTAACTATGATCGACAAATTTTGATAACGTGTAAGGATTAGACACTATGACTATTATTACAAAATGATTAAAAGATGTAAACATTAAATAATAATAGCCATGTAAATGGAATCATTTTCAAATTTACCACGTCATAAGTGACTTTTAAAACGACTACACCAATCACTTAACTATACAGGTAGAAATCTAATTAATACACTTATTCATTAAGAAAATAAACTTCATTATGTTTTCACATATAATACCATTTTAACCTTTAAAGTATAAAATGTTTCTTATCATTAAAATTCTAATAAAATAAGAATGCTTTTCATCTAAATAATTAAAAGTTATTTCTTTCTGGCGTCACCATTTGCTCATATGTTCATATATATATATATATATATATATATATATATATATATATATATATATATATATATATATATATATATATATATGAAGTAGGGTGGGTTAGTAACATACACCAAAAAAACATACATACATACATACACACACACACACAAGTACATGCACAAAACCCTAAAAACCAACTTTTAATCATTCCTCCTTATTCTCCCCCCTTCACATTTTTCTTAATCGTTTTTGTTTTGTTTCAAAAGAGATCTTCAACAAAACGATATCACAAAAACAAAAAAAAACAACACAACTTTGTTCAGTAATGCATAACACAATATTGATCTATTTCAAAGAAGAAAAAGAAGAAGGAGGAAAAAAACATGCAAATCAGACAATTTTGAAATAACATCCCTATGCATATCAACATGATCACTACAACTACATTCTTTTAAGATTTACCAAGTTTGGATTTGATTTTTTTTTGGTTTCTCTCTTATTTTATTGAACGTTTAAAAAAATTTTTTTTATGAAATAAACTAGTAACCAGAAAGAAAGAAAGAAATAATCATGACAGAATGATAAATGATTAGCAGTTTCTTTATATTCCATTAAACATATTAAAGTATCGAAAAATATCATTAGAAATATATACCTATATATATATATATAACACACATGAAGACTGTGTTTTTAACCTTCTAAATATTTGGAGCGTATAGATTCAGTAACATATTAGCTACTGTAAAGATGGATAGTGGAAACCAGATTGAGAGTTTCGTACTCTATTTTGGGTCTCGTCAGATGTATGTACTTGTATCTCAGAGTTGATGTTCACTTTGGAACTCGAACCCAGTACCGTTAGCTTTAAACGCTATCGTGTTATTCACTTAGTTACGGAATCCTGAGATGCAGGTACATCTATAGTTGATGAATTTCAAAAAAGATGAAACATGAATCTTGGATCCCATTGTTAGTCACTATCCATCTTTACATATAATGCTTGTGAATTAAGGCTATATCGAAGCACATATGCCAATAAGAGACTGATCAATTACAGTCCTAAACAACAATGGGAAGATTCAAACAAACAATACCAAGTAAATTTAGCTACTATAAAATTTAAATGTAGTAAATATGTTAGACATTTTTGTGAGGACGGTTCCTAGGTTGAACTGAAAATAGCTCTAGATAATAACAATTGGCCATGGGGTCAACTTATCAAGATGTTATTTAACTTTCATCAAGTTGAAGCTTTACTGAAGTGTCATAAAAAAAAACAATAAGAGCAAATATATAACAATTTTAAAATAGACAATGAGGATAATGATGATTTTATTTATTTAAACACATAAACATTTGTATAAGGAGGCACCAAGTAGATATGCGCCACACAAATCTCATTCGATATGTGTGAGGGCTTTGATATTCCCCCGGTGCCCAAACCGAAGTATGTGGTTTTCTTAGGGGGTCACTCCCTGAGCCTTCGACCTGAAGGTCTGATCCACAAGGCAGTGGAGCATCGTAAGGAAATGCAGTCCTATGGAAGCCGATGACCAACGATTGGTTCATACGCCATTTGTTCCCGCAGGATACTGGAGCCCATGTACACCATTGGTTTAGAATCCGGTTAAAGCGCCGGACATTCGCTTTTCGTCCTCTCATTTTCGTAAACGACACCCCTGGTACGAGAAGGCAGTGAGTAGGACTTCCCTGGCAGAGGCTATATACGCGTGGTGATGTGAGAGCATTTTGAGAGGGAGAGCGGTCTCTCCCCATTCCCGGCCATACAAGGGCATTTGGGGGCTAAATAAATATTTTCATACAATTATTTCTGTTGGTTAAGTAAGAATAATAAGCATTGTAGGATTAAGTGAATTAATTCCACGTTAAATTTAGTTCATCAGAAGGGGAGTTTTGTGAAGATTATAGTAATTTAATAGTAAAGTTTATGAGTCAAATAAAGCTAGATCCATACTAAGACGAAACGGCCATCAAGTACATCTAGGTTTGCCATGATAGTTTAGCTTTAATACTGACTCATGAACTCAACTATAATTGATTTGTATAGTTCATTGTTTTGTCATACCACCTTCAAGTATGATATTATTATTATTACTTACTGGTGTCTGTTTTTCTTGTTTTATTTGGACAATCCTTATCCATTTCATCATTCTCTCCATTGTAATCATAACAATTTACACATAATCCTTATTACTCAATTATGTCATACTCTTATTACATTTCATTATACAAAGTTCCTTGTACTAGCTTCACAAAATAAGTTTCTTAAATAAGGTGATAGTGTAGTGAGCAAGAACACCAGTGGGGACAATCCAATGTATTGGAACATGAAATTACAGAACATCTCATTAAAACCTGAGAACAATATAGTAAATATTTCATTTGCAAAATATTAATCAACTGTCTCAAACTTGACTGTTTCTTTTGAAAATATCAGTCCATCGTCTCAGATATCATTATTCCTGAATTTTCATACCAATTGCTTTCTGTTCCCGTTCTGTACTTCTCGATCCTCTACTAAAATACATTCTATGAATGACTATCGTTATATACTACTTATGTGGATATAAATAGATCACATCACAATAGTAATCATTGAATAAAAAAAATCATTTTCAATACACTAGTATAAACTTCCATGTTGCTATTTATGTAACACTAGTTGTGTGAAAATAAAGGATATTATCCTGAAGTTCTACATATGTTCGAATTATTAATAGAATGAACGACGGACAAGGTTGACACCAAAAATTAGTGGAGCTTCACAGATTTGGATCTGAACTCATTTATATGGAAACTAGAAATATTTATTTATTTAAACACATAAACATTGATACAACGAGGCATTAAATAGATATGTCACATAAATCATTAGATTTGTGCGAGGGCTGGGATACTACCTGGGTGCCCAAACCGAAGTAAGTGGTTTTCTGTGGGGAACCACACCTGGAGCCTTCGACCTAAAGATCTGGTCCACGAGGTAGTGGGACGACAGCAGGAGATGCAGTTCCATGGTAGCCGGTCTCTAATGATTGGTTCATACGCTATTTGTTCCTTCACCATCATGGAGCCGATGTGGACCATTGCCTTGAAATCAGAGTTTCCCAACTCCCCTAGATGAACTATCCACGTTCACTGACACGGTTAAAGCACTCCCCACGAGAAGGTAGTGAGTAGGACTTCCCTGTCAGTGGTTGCATGGGCATGACCATGTGAGAACATTTGGAGAGGAAGAGCTGACTCTCCCCACACTCTCTGTCGTACCAGAGCATTTGGGGGCTAAGAAGTAAAACTTGTTTCGAACTAGCCTCGAAATCCTTACCAATACATACAATTCATCTTTTCAATGAATCAGAAGTTAAACTGTTCAATAATTAGACTATCAACAGTGATATTTAAAGCTCGTACCATAATTCTCTTGCATGAATATAATCTAGTATTACATAATAATTACTGTAGAATCATACTATTCTCTTTGCATAGACAGATGATATTTATTCTTCGAATTTTTTAAAAGAAATGTCACTGAAAGCAGAATACACGAACATATACTCAAAAAGTTAATTAATTATTTTGTATGTTAGTTACCAAGTTACCTATTACAGCGGGTATTTCTTTAACTAACAAAGTAAATACTAACTCATGAAAATATCCATTATAAAACAATAAGTCATTTAGAGTAAGATATATTTCGTAATGTATATATATTCTATTCAATGGAATTATTGACATTCCATTTTATAAATTACGCTTATTTTACATGAAATGGTACTCTAAAGGTTTACATGTGATACTTTTATGACAGTAGATTTGAAAAGAAGAGTATTTATTGCTGAATGAATGAATGGATGATCCATCATATGATCCCTTTTGTTATGGTATGCAAACAGATCATGATAACTTTATCTGGATCATATTCATGAGAATATAATCAATTGGTTATGAGATAAAAGTAAGTCGTAATGTAGGGTGCTTCGATTATTTATTAATAAATATTCTGTGTATTTAAGATTAACCTATAAAAAGGAATAATAATGGGTTATATTTTCCAATGTTTAATTCCTATTTTAAGAACAGTAGTGTCTCAGAGTATGTTGACTAGATTTGTAATAAACTGTGAAGAAAAAAAATCATTAAAAATGATGACATGCGTCAAACCAGATTGAAATAACTAAAGAAAGCTAAACAACCACAGAGATTATTTGGATTTTATTATGTTTTATATTGAAATTCACTCGTAATTATGATGTTAAGAAGGTCTCCAAATGCCTTGATACGGCCGAGAGTGGGGAAAGTCCGCTCTCCCTCTCTCTCCAAATGCTATCACATGGCCACGTGCATTCAACCACTCACAGGGAAGTCCTACTCACTCCCTTCTCGTAGTGAGGGTATTGTTTACTAAATTGAGAAAACCAAAAGCAAATGTCCGGCACTTTAACCGGGTTGATGGACACCCATGATCCACCTAGGTTAGTTAGAAAATACGCCATTTGTTCCTTCAGGATACTGGAGCCCATGTACACCATTGGTTTGGAATCAGTATTTACTAACTAACCTAGGTGGATCATCGGTGTCCACCAACCTGGTTAAAGTGCCGGACATTTGCTTTTGGTTTTCTCAATTTAGTAAACAATACCCTCACTACGAGAAGGGAGTGAGTAGGACTTCCCTGTGAGTGGTTGAATGCACGTGGCCATGTGATAGCATTTGGAGAGAGAGGGAGAGCGGACTCTCCTCGCTCTCGGTCGTACAAGAGCATCTGTTGTAAACATACCTGCTGAAATCGACGATCTAAGTTTTAAAAACTTTATAATCATTGGTGAAAATGATTAGGATAAATTATAAGTTTAAGGATTTCTATTAATTACTTTTAATGACCTAATACTAGCCTATCCTAACTCTCTGTCTTCTCTCAAACTAAGAGATTAAAATCGCTTCATATCATTCTTTCCATGTACTAAATCTTTCTTCTTATACTATATCCTTACATGCAATCTTTCTTTTATATATTACTACTATTGACTTAACTACTCCCATGAATTCGGTTTTCATCTTGCTGTGCTAATGCGGTATGGCAACCTTGACCGATGCATATATGTGCCTGATCCTACGTTGTACCTGACTGATTGAATATAATCATAAGCAATGTAAAACAGAACACAATATATACGAAATTAAGTGAATGTAAAGTATTAAAAAAAAGAGGAATAAGATAATGACAGAGATACTTTTCATCATTATCAATTAACTTTAGGTAGAAAACTAATAAAAATCCAGGTACTACTGAGTAACGCGTATGTCCTAATTTACGACAATCATATCAACAAAACAAGATTATTGTATAAAACAATTTGGTAGTCAATAATAATAATAATAAAATTTATTGTTGAAATACTATCGATAACAACAACAACAGCACCAGCAACAACAACAACAGCACCAGCAACAACAGCATCAACAACAAAATGATAATAATAATCTTGTTATTTTGAATCCATAATTCCAATGAACAAAACATATAGTTGTCATTTGACTAATTCTAAATAATAAACAAGTAACAATAATATTACTACTACTACTACTACTAACAAAGTGATCATTAGTAATATATTTTCCTCCGGCGCTATGCATTTTCTATACAGCTCATTGTTATTATTATTATTATTACAACTATTATTGAAAATACATTAATTGTATTGTATCAATAAATGCCGAAACTCTCTTATTGTAAATTATTCAACTAAATAGGCTGATGATATTCAATTGTTCATTGATGAATTAAAAATTGAAAAATGTGTCGATTCCAATATCAAAAGATAGTTACTGTAAAGTAAAAAAGAAAATAGTCCGCTGTTTTCTTTATTCTTGGGATGATAATAATAATAATAACAATGGGGAGTATCATTCATTGTTTCTATCTTGTTTTTTATGATATATTTCATTATTATTAATGTAATTCATGTAGATTTCACTTGTACACTTTTCATACACACATACACATACACACATACACACATTTAAACAAAACGATATGGAATACAGTTGATGAAATGATCAACTAGTAACAAACAAGTGAACAAACTAACACGACAATAGATATCACAGTAAATGAGGGGGTTAATTTCCAATGTGTATATAATATCAGATCTAAGCTAGACGGCCGTTATTTCCTAGTATGGGACTCCTTAGCCTTGGCCTTGAGTCCCGTGCGCAGGGTTATAGGTATGTACTTCTGATGAGTCTCGTACCATAACAAAACGGCCATCCTGTTCTTCTAGATTTTCAATGGTGGTCTGGCTTTAATCTACCCATAAATCCAACTAATAAAAGTATATGTAATCATATTTTCTTAAGAAAACAAATGAACAAAGATAGATTTTTTTCATTTTCTATGAAAATCTAGTAAAAAGAAACGTTTTATTTCCTTTTTATTAATAAAATAATTGAAGGTTTCATCTTGAAGGTGGGTAACTTTTGCTCCCATAGTAAATATTCCCTTATGAAATATGCATAATAATAATAATCATGTAACTAGTTGAAACAGATTTCATTTTAAAATATTATACCCTATAAGTAGTTATGTAGAGAATGTAGATTGAAATTACATGGTTGAAATACATAACATCCTGAAGGCTTTTTCAGTATTAAACGTTACTAATTATAAGACAATGAAGGAAGAAATGAGGATAAATAGAGATATATTGATTTCACTGAAACCAGTATTAAATATAATTACTTCATAGTAATATACTTACTGACTTACTTACTTAAGTTTGTTAGTCATCCTGAGGCAAACTCCGTCTCAGTCAGTCAGCTACAACTTAGGATCAGGCACATATATGCATCGGCCCAAGTTGCCATACCTCATTAACACAACAGGATGAACACCGGATTCATAAAAGTAGTTAATTCAGAGGTGGTAATATATAAAAGAAAGATTGCAATAAGGATATAGTACAGGAAGAAAGAATTAGTTGGTAGAAAGAAAGATATGAAGCGATTTTAATCTCTTAGTCTAAGAGAAGACAGAGAGTGTATACACCGACGCCATTGTGACCGATTCTGAGCCATGTCACCAAGAGTCTCCAACCATTGGTTACGATAGTCACGCGGACCCCAACCAAGTAGTCTGCACCTACCAACATTGGCTCAGACTAGAAGTTAGTGACTTCAAGCACTGATGCCACGTTTTGGTTTGGTCGCCCCTAACTTTCTTCCAACCATCCCGAACACCGGTTAGCATTGCATGTCGTGGTAATCGGTGTTCAAGCATTCGTAACACGTGGCCCAACCATCTCAGTCGATGAAGGTTTACAACCTCATCAACTGATTTACCATCATTCCGCAATACCCTGCGTCCGTCTACCAAGGATGGTAATATAGGTGTACATTAAACTGTTTGTGAACTAACTACATTAAATCAATACTATGTAGTAGGTAAATTAAACAAGTTTAAAGTCATTATATGAGTATTCCCGTGTAAGTTTTCTTTGTAATTCTTTGTTAATGAAAGTGTATAATTTTGAAGGATAATTTATGTATATATTTTGGTTGATGAATTCTCAATCCATGAAGTCATTAATTATTGACCAGAATCAGGTTGACATATGAAGATTACTTGATTGAGATCAACATCCATATCGTAATCAGTTATTTAACACGTTAATTGACATGGTTTACAATCGATTTCAATGACACAGATCCGCTTACTTTTTATCCACCCTTAGATCCAGTATTTCAAAATTATCTTATATCTTTTTATCACACAAATTCATATTTTCTCGAATTATATCACCTATATCTAAGGGTTTTTTTTACTATTCTGGGACCGTTTTGTATTGATATGATATGATAACTTGAACCGATCAGCGTAGAAGCTAGGTTCAAATCTATAAATAGTAGTTTTCCTTACTCCAACGATCTCTAAATGAAAAGCAGACTAGTATTATCGGTTGTTAAATAAGTAATCCAATTCAGAGGATATATAAACTTGTAATTGAAGAAGGATTAAAGATATCCAATTACAACGATCTTCTTTTGTATATAGTGTCATGACTAAGACTGTACAACCGTATCTTAAATGACTTAACAAGAAAAATATGTAACAATTCAAAAGTGAAAGAAATATATGACAAAATGATGATAATTTGCAGATTAGAAATAAGAGAGATAATTATCGATTTGACAGATTAGAAGGGAAAACAGGAAGGTGATAATTACAACTGAATGGTAATTATGAGAAATTTATAAAAGGATAATCATAATTAATTATTGATTGTTTTTGTTAAAAAAAATATATAAAACAGAGTAGAAAAGATGTCGATATTAAGGAACAATGGAATAGTTTGTATGTGATTCATTTTCATACATAATTCAAGTCTTAGACTGTTAAACAGTTAAAGTCACAATAGTACTTTGTCAGGAAGTGATGTCAACCTCTATCAAAGTGACAATCTTCAATACGAACGTCAACACAGTCAGTTGTATTGTATGGAGCTGAAACTTGCAGAACTACCACAACCATCATCAAAAGGTACAAGTATTTGTAAACAATTGTCCACGTAAGATACTCAACATGCATTGGTCGGATATCATGGGCAACAGCCTTCTATGGGAGAGAACAAACCAACTTCCAGTTGAGGATGAAATTAGGAAAAGACGTTGAGTGTGGATAGGACATACGTTACAGAAAACATCAAACTACATCACGAGACAAGCGCTAACATGAAATCATGAAGGGAAACGGAAAAGAGGAAGGCCAAATAACACATTATGTTGGGAAATAGAAGCAGATATGAAAAGGATGAATAGCAAATGGAAAGAGCTGGGAAGAAGTGTTTAGGACAGGGTTGGATGTAGAGTGCTGATGGGTGGCCCATGCTCATTGACGAGGAGTAACGCTTAAGTTTACATAATACTAAAATAAGCATACGATACTTATCATTGGTTTACCATTCTTCTTTTACCTATCTACTCAAATTCCATACACAACAATGTAAAAAAAGTAGACAGAAATCTAGGCAAATTCAAAAAAACACTAGAAAAACTATATTTCTGAACAAAAAACATGAAGAGGATAATTGCTACAACATAAAATTATTCATAGTCATGAAACAAAACTATGTTTGTATACATACTAATTGAGCTACTGGATTGTTGCCTTTTATTTGACAGTAAAAGGTTGTGTATATTATTAAGTTCTTGATTGAGATCATGAACCGATTCATGTTAGATCACCATTGAAAACCTGTAAGCACTAGACGACCATTTCGTCAGCAGTGCGCATTCACTAGTGACTAGCTTCGTGAGGGAGATTCTCGGAGTTCTAGTGAGAAGCCATGGCCAGTGGAGCTAATCCGTATCGGGTAGATACAGATATCTACCTCAGTACAATGCAAAATGGTCGCACAATTTCGCGAATTGGTTGGGATTAGACATTAACACCGTTGGGTGGTCTAGACCTTAATTGTTCGCTAGCGAGGCCAAAGACCCTTGGTTCGATTCCCACTAGCGAAGTCATGGATATACACTTCAGAGTAGTCCCACAATAGGACAAAAAGGTCATCCAGTGGTTCCAGGTTTTCCAATGGTTGTCTAACATCAATCCATTCATGATCTCAATCAAAAAAGCTTTACATTTATGTTTAAGAAAATTCAATTAGTAAATTATTAGTCATTATGAAACTGATAACATAACTGAAATAATAATGTAATTTATCATTTTGTTATAATAATATATTCATTATATTACTGATGACGTACTGATATAATCAGATATAAGTCAAAAAGTAAATTAATTAACTGCATTAACTGTAGCATGTCATTAATTAGTATTACTGATACATATATATACATCTATAAGTATAATTTGGTATTCTGTTCCTGTTATTCAGTACATAGAGAACAACAACTACTGTTGTTTGACATCAAAATAGATATACAATCTGAGCTAATTAATCATTATTATTATTATTATTATTATTATTATTATTATCATAATGACTAGAACTAATGATAAATTAAATCACTTGGATGATAAGCCTTTAAAAAAAGAAGAAGAGCTTAGAATCTGTTTTCAGACGCCTTAAATTGAATGAAATCAGTCATCTTAACTAGTAGAATTTTATTCTAAACAAATGTAATGGGAAAATTTCCAAGATATTGATTATTAAATAATGATTCTATTCCCTTTTTGAACAAATGAAAAGGTCATTAATAATTAATAGGAAAAGAAATTAAAGAAGGAAAACATATCAACACACATTCATCAGATAATAATAATAATAAGACTGAATGAAGGAAAATATCAGACTGTATTAATTATGACATTGTGTTGATTTAATTTACTATGTTATAGAGTTCATACAATATGCCAAGTATATCTATATAAGACCTCGAATTTTCTTGTATGTATACCGAATCAATCATGATTGACATGAATGTTAACTAAAATGGTATATATATATACATCTACATACATAACTTGATAATGGTTTGAACTTGTCTTATTTATTAAAGAAAAGATTGATAAATGAAATATGAATGTTTTCATTTTGACCATTTCTATAATTAAATAATGATAAAGGGAATCAACAGTAAACCTGACCAGTGAAGTTCAACCAGGTCTGTTGTGAGATAGTAACTCATTGAAGACAATGGTGGATATGTCGCTCAATTTGGTGGATTAGTTGAAGTTAGACATTAACACTGTTGGATGTCGGCTCAGTGGTCTCGCGTGCAAAACCAGTAGGTCCTGGGTTCGAATCTCACAGGGGGCGAGGTCGTGGATGCGCACTTCTGAGGAGTCTCACAGTGGGACGAAACGGACGTCCAGTACTTCCAGGTTTTCCATGGTGGTCTCGCTTCAATTGACTCATGATCTTAACCATTGGAAGTAAACCTGTATGTTGAAATATTTCATTATATAATTTATATGAACTTTGAATAAAGCAGTGATTATGAGAAATCTTTATTTTTCAATTTATTGTTGTTTTCTTGAAGGATCTGTAGAAATGATTTTAATTCGACTGGCTAGTAGATGAAAATCTGGAGATCAGTGAACCATGGTTTCGTCTAACACTGAAGTTTGGATCAAGTAACTTCAGGTTTCACTGTGTTTATATTACGAATGATCACATTAGCCAAAATTCAATGGTCATAATTTTCAACCTAAAATATTTGTTACATAGTGCGACTAACCAATACTGTCTTACTACAGGCATTGTTAAAGTTGATGAATCAAACTTTTTAGATAAAATAGTTGGAATCCACAGAAAAGTTAATGACTAATGAACAAACGCTTATAGGTTATCTGTGTGATTTGTGGAGATTATATCAATTTGAAGGAAGTTTTCATCACAAACTGGACTCATTTTTTTAGTTTTTGTAGACACTGTAGTAATTTCATTGTGGTTATCATGAGTAAATTGAAGCTAGACACAACCATGGAAAAGCTGGAAGCGTTATTGTGAGATAGTAACTCAGTGAAGACACTGTTGAAGCTGTGGCTCAATTTCGTGAATTGGTTGGTGTTAGACATTAACACCATTGGATGTCAACCAGTTCAGTGAACAAGAGATTAAGCGTTCACGCGCAACACCGATGTATCCTGCCATGCGGGGTCTTGGATCCACACTGCTTAAGAGTCACACAATAGGACGAAACGGCCATTCAAAGCTTCCAGGTTTTCCATAGTGATCTAGCTTCACTTGACTCATGATCTCAACTATTGAAATTACATTTGAAATTGTCTAAAGGATTTACAGAGACATAATCACATTGCTTATTTAACTTTTTAACATTGACTATATAACAAATTTCCTACGTGATACTTTCCATAACTAATTCACTAATAAAATCTTTCCTGTTTAAATCTCCCTCAAATTTTAATTCAATATATGTAATTATTCAATTTGATTAATTGCGCTTATTTTAAAATCTATTATACATTGAGCATGTACAATCTTTTCATTAGACTAACTTGTCATTTCTTCATTTTTACTCTTCACAACAATGTTATCAAGTGAATTAGAATTATTGATTAAGTAAGTAATGATGAAAAGATAAGAAAACAGAAATAAATTATCTAAATGAGAATGAATGAAGAAGGTAATGTGTGTGTGTGTTTATTGTTTGCAACATGATTGTGACGACAATGATAATGATGATGTTGACACTGATGACGATGATGATGATGATGATGATGACGATCGATGATGATGTTGTGAATAACAACAACAATAATAATGATGACTATTTTCTTCATTTACTTAAATCAAGCTACTTACCAACTCAAATCATTCAACTTATAGTCCATATTACTCACAAGCATACACATGTACATATAGATTAAGTGTACACATATATATGTCTAATTTACATGCTATTCATTTGTTAATATTAATTGTTATGCTCTGATTTTCGTGTTATAGTAGACAAAATATAAATGTGTGGTTAGATAAATATACAAGGACATTGATGAATAAATGCATGGATGAATGAATGAATGAATACATGCAAATCAACTCACTCTTCTCACAGCATTATGAATACACATATTATTATGATTAACATATTCAGTGAATTCATTTAGATGATTTCACTCATTCATAAATAGAAATGGAATTAATGAAAACTGATAGTTAACAATGAAAGAAAGAAAAAAAAAACGCTTATGTATATATACAAACGTGTGATAACTCAAATTATGATAGGTAGTTGAGTTTGTAAATGAATAGAGAACAGAGAGATAGAAGAAGAGTAACAGAGAGAGAGAGAGCAACCGAGAGAAAGAGAGAAATGGCGAAACAACAACAATAATGGATTTCGATAAGACTAGAAACAAAAGCAATGATGCTAAGCATTTCATGTAATAATAATACGCGTCTATTGAGTTCGGTTGTTTTAGTTGTCTACTCATATAGATAACAACAGTGTGTATATGATCATATTTCAGACATTCTTTCATACTAGCTTCTCTAAACTGTTACTTGAAATGAATCTTCATTAAATAAAGACCAAGTATGTCTGCAAATAGTAATAACACTAAGTTGTACTAGTAGTACAAATGAAGACTAAAGAACCTGGTCATGTTTTTCACATGAAAGATATCACAGTCATAACATATTACTATGATGAATATGATATGTATCTCTGATTTGTTAGCGTTACTTTTAAGTGGTACTAAGTAGGTAACAACCATTTTGAAGAAGAAAAAATAAAGATGTTCTTAGCTTGTGTTCTTTGTTTTTCTGAAGTGGAATCTATTCAATGTTTAAACAATTATTCAAGTACATACTTAAAAACATGGAATATTTAGGAGAGAAAAAAACATCATTCATCTTTATGAATGGAATAATTGGACTACTTAACAAAAGAAAGGCGTGACAATAGGGATAATTATTTATCATCACTATACTACAATGTGAACTAGTAACTGGATTTAATTAATGTATGATTAAATGTTAATACAATAGGTCAGGTCATCAGGTCAATGATTAAATAGTATGACGAAACAAAAAAAAAATGAATCCATAAATCTATTGTTTGGTAGCTGAGATGTAAACTAATGTTCTGGTTTATATTATTTAAAACAATTAAATCTCTTTGATAAAAATGAAAAAAATTTCCCAAACGTAGACTTATTTAATTACTTAAGCCTGTTACTCTTCGTGGAGGAGCATAGTCCACCCATCAACAATCTAGATCCAAGCAATGATCTCAAAACGACTAGTCACTGTAAGGCTGCTGCTGCAAAAGTCTATAGGGTATTATGGTCAATTCGTAGGTCTTTTCAGTATTTAGATGATGAAATGTTTGGATTACTATACCCGATTTATGTGCGACCACATTTAGAATACGGGATTCAAGCAGCGTGTCCTTGTTTCAAATATGAAGCAGATATGCTAGAAAGAGTCCAACGACGAGCTACTAAGATGGTACAAGGTCTAGCTGGCCTATCTTATGAAGACAGACTGAGACACCTTAACTTATTTCCGTTATCTTACCGTAGAGTACGGGGTGATCTAATATTGGCTTATCGTATACTGAACGATGACCTTGGTACTAACATGTCTTATCTTTTGCTTCCGTCTAGAACCGATCATTTGAGAGGACATTCGAAGAAAGTTTAAAAACCGAGATCAAACCGTTTACGTCTGGAGTTCCGTTTCTCGTACCGAGTAGTGAATTACTGGAATTCTCTACCGGAACACGTAATATCAGCACCGTCTGTTAATATATTCAAAACGAGATTGGACCTCCACAGTATTACAAACTGCAAGGATTAATATAGGTCGACAGACCTCCTATCCTTATTACTGAAGACTGAAGACTGAACCCTGTCCTGGACACTATTTTCCAACTCTAACATAGAAAATATAAGATGGCTAACCACTATCATAGTTTAAAATATATCATTGTGATAAACAAAAATCAGCCAAATCAATGTCTAACCGAAGGTTTATAACAAGTTCATAGTGCCGTTTATTGAAATATAAATAAAATCAGTGACCCTTTTGTAAGTTCAAGTTTCTTAAAACATATAATATCCTAACTAATTGTTACATCTAACTACTATCATCATAATATTAGGAAATATACCACTTGACCTTTATAATCAAATAATCTGAGACATCTAAGTGTTATGTAATCATGACACAGTGTGGCAGAGGAATATAATATTTATAAAGAAGGGGTTGGATTATCGATTTTTTCTTCCTTAAATCAATTTGTCCACATATTAGAATGATAATTAAATTAAAACTAATCATTAATCCTATGGATAAAGAAATATAGAAGGGACACTGGTAAGCATAGCCTCATTTTAAACATATCATTACAGTTTAATAGTTGAATTCATGAGTCAATTGAAGCTAGCCCATTATCATGGGAAGCTTGGAAGTATTGAATGACCATTTTATCCTTATAATAGACTCCTCAACAATGCCCATGATTATATAATCACAAGTTAATCTTAACTATATCCAATCATATATTATGTGTCGTATTCCTCCTAACATTATTACTTTCAATTTCATTACGAACAATCAATATCGACTTAATTGTATAGATTAGAGATGAGAATTCGTTTTATTCTGTGACTCATGTTTGAATCTCAAAGAAGCATAGATTCGGTACAACTTGATGACTAAAGCCAACCAATAAGAAACTTATATAGAAAGTTTCTTTCGGGCTGATTTCAACTAAATACCATCTAGCAGACAGGTTTTTTTTTAAAGTGAACTGCTTCACATACTGATGTATTATCGTCATACTTTCAGTGTTAAAACTACAAATTATTTCATCTATAAGCGAGGTATTATTTGGATTCGATTATCTCTAGGTTCTTGGCTATGAGTAATTTAGTCTAACCCACTGATTGAGCTAAGTAAAAAGTATATACAGATTCGCAAATTGAAGCAAGTCGACGTTGTTTTAAGGAATTTTCCAGTGTCGAAAAAATTGCTGTTTCGAATCGAAATTTATATATTCACTACTCAATGTCAGTAACATTACAACGTGATCAACTAACATATACATTATCAATAAGTGGTTTTCCATTGAATATTAGGCGACACTATAATTTATGGACGAACCAATCAGATTTAGGATAACAGATCTTGGATTTTTGCAAGAAATTCATTCATCCATTTGGCCAAATAGCATCTTGGCATTTTAGATAATGTCAGTTCATGATGAAAACCATAAATCTAAATCCTAACCCTTACCCATCAACTGTGAACCATTATAATTATTCTTTAAACTGCTTTATAACCTTCATTTAGCCCTATTATGTAGGTAGACTCTCTCAGTATTATTTTGGCGTTGCTCAAAGGTCGTCCATAAATCATAGTCTCACCGAATATTATTATCCAGTATAAGATAACAGGTCGAGTTTCTGTCAATAATCAACTTGCATTATTATTACTCAAGATTTGAGTCATCACGTTATTGATAATCACAACTAGATCATTGGACATTGAAATAAATGATACTGGGAAAGAATCTCAATATGAATATAAACAATGAAATGTAACTATATCTAGCTGACAAGTTATAATTAAGACAAAACAAGCACTTTTTTTCCATTGTTAATCACAATCTATATACTCTAAATAAGTAGCCCCAAATGTCCTGGTACGGCCGAGAGTGGGGAAAGTCCGCTCTCCCTCTCCGAATGCTCCTAATGGCCACGTGCATACAACCACTGACAGGGAAGTCTTACACACTACCTTCTCACGGCAGTAGTGTTGTTTAGCAAATTCAGGGGATAAAAAGCAAATATCCGGTAATTTAACCGGCTTTGTGAACATGGAGAATCCATCTGGGGGAGTTGAAAAAGCCTGATTGAAAACCAATGGTGTACATGGGCTACAGAAAGGAACAAATGATGTATAAACCTATTGTTGGTGACCGGCTATCATAGGACCGCATCTCCTTACGTTGCCTTATGAATCAGACCTTTAGGTCAAAGGCTCTGAGTGTGGCCCCCACAGAAAATCATCTGCTTTGGTTTGAGCACCCGGACAGTATCTCAGCCCTTACATAAATCGAATGATTTATCTGACGCATGTCTATTTGGTGCCTTCTTTTACCAATGTTTATATGTTTAAATAAATAACTTCCATTTCCTTTATCAAATCTGTTTAACAATGACTAAAATCAATAGTCAAGACTACTTATATAAACATTTATTTGTTTTCCCCCTACTTTCTCTCCCTCCCTCCCTCTCTCACTCTCCTCATAAATTTCCTGTTTATATCATTGTTATTGTTTTGTCGTTTCCAGATTCAAGAAGATGAAATAGTAAGTGAGATAAAAGAGAAAATTACACAAACAAACAATCGAATATACCGAATGAATATAAGCGAAACTATATTAGATTCATGATATATAAACATTAATATATAATTTATAGTTTGTTTTTTTTTGCAAAGAGAAAAGTATATAAATGTCAAATTTTTCAACACAATTTACAAGATAAATAAATATGGTCAACATGATAGATATACTTAATGGGAGTAAATATATAAACCAAATAATATAAGATGAATCATATACATATACAGATATACTTGTCATCCTTATTTCACTTTCCCAATAAGTACTTTTCTTTTCATGTTCTATTAATCTTTTATATTAAGAATATACATACTTACTTACACTTGTACTTCTAACGGTATTTTTGTTCTAGTTGTTCTTGTTGTTGCGTGAAATAACAAGAGATAACATCTTAGTGGATATCATAAATCGTCAATGTGAAAATGAAAAATACTTTCCTAAAAATAAGGGTGGTGGTGGTGGTGATGGTGGATAAGATAATCTGTGATGATTATTTATTATTCTGTTCGTATTTTTGTTACTTACGTTTTTTATTCTTGTCCTGTGATTGGTTATTTCACTTCATAAACTGTTAAAATCACTTAGTCACTAAATATATTCACATTTAAATCATTTGATGGCATATACGAATTTTACTTTTCAAATATTGTATTACATAGATGAATAGTAACATTAGCTTTTACTAAAACAATATAGCTTATAGTACAGTACATGTATCTCTACTTAGTTGCAGAGTTCTACCAATTCTTTTGGTAAAGAAATATTTATTTTCATGATTAAATATTTATTTTTATGGCCCTCAAATACCCTGGAACGGCCGAGAGTAGGGAGTTCGCTCTCCCTCTCGAAATGCTCTCACATAGCCACGCGTACATAGCCTCTGACAGGGAAATCCTACTCACTGTCTTCTCGTGATGGGGTGTTGTTTACGTAATTGAGAGGACGAAAAGCGAGTGTCCAGTGCTATAACCGGGTTGATGGACACGGAGAGCCTACCTAGGGCAGTTGGAAAACCTTGATTCCAAACCAATGGTGCATATGAGATCCAGTATCCTACGGGAACAAATAGAGTATGAACCAATCGTTGGTCATCGGCTTCCATGGGACTGAATCTCTTGACATTGCTCCACTGCCTTGTGGATCAGACCTTCAGGTCGAAGGCTCGGGGAGTGGCCCGTCTAAGAAAACCACCTGTTTCGGTTTGGGCACCCGGGGAATATCACAGCCCTCACATAAATCAAATGAGATTTGTGTGGCGCATATGTATTTGGCGCCTTCTTGTACCAATATCTATGTGTTCAAATAATAAATAATAGTAATAATAATTTATTTTCACGAGGTTGGTAGTAGAGATCAGTTCAATAACGGCTTCATTAGATGACAAGTTAAGAATCAGGGAACAGTACTGGACGTTTGTTTCAGGTATATTGTGCACAGATACAAATTTATACCCAATTTTCATCACGACCTAGTATTATAATTCAGTAGTCTTAAACTAGGACGATACAGTTATCTATAAATCTCCTAGTTTTTATTAGTTCATTATGAAAGTTGCCAGAAAATTGGATAAATTTCCGCAAGTCACTTAGTTATTATCATTATAATAAAATATTACATTTAAATTATGAATCAATGTAAGTTAGACAACTGTTAAAGACCTAGAAGCACTGTACGGTTTTTCCGTCCTAGAATGGGACTCCTCAGAAGTGAGTATCCATGGCTCTGCACGCGATTATTGAATCCAGGACTTCGGTTTCGAGTGAGAGCTCTTAACCCTTAAACCACTAAGCCAGCACCTAACGTTATTAACCTATTACTTCATCCTAATATTACGACATTAGAATTTATATACAACCAGTTACTAATTACTCGATTATCATTTTTAAAGGTGATATTTTAATGAAATTGATTAGCTAATAACTTTCACCACACGTACATATTCATACCGTCGCATATAATTAATATGCAAATGTTATTTATTAACTTCGACTTGATTAGAAACCTATAATGTTTCCAGACATTTGTCCATGATTATGAATTCTGCTATGCATACCATAGATTGTGTTATAATCCGTCAAATTTCAAGGAGGATATAATCGATCGATGTTACTTTCATTAACGCAACCAAAAAAACAACGTTTTTTTTTACTATAATTTTGTACTCAGAATAGTGTAGAAATCGGTGACAGGATAAAAAGAAACCTAAATGACTGCCTATAGGGTTTAATATTACAAGGCTATTAGTGACTTGCCAAATGGATATACCTGTATTCGTGTGGATATTCACGTCAGGACCCGAACCTCGAACATTTCATTTTAAAATCTAACACATTGTCTACTCCACTACTGAATCCAAATGGTTATTAACTTTTTTCAACAAGCATAATATATATAACATTAAAAGTAGGGGTTTGAATTATCCCATCATTAATAATGAGGACGGAAATTTAATCACTCTTTGTTGGTCTATGTGCATTAAGTACAGATTTCCTTGATATATATTAAATATTCACAAGGTGACATTTTTCTAGTATAAACTCTACAGTTCTATGAATCCAGTGTTCATCTTGCTGTGCTAATGCGATATGGCAACTTGGACCGATACATATATGTGCCTGATCCTATGTAGTAGCTGACTGACTGAAACTTCGCAGTATACTTCAAAATCAATCGTTTCATTGTCTTCAAATGATTATACACATATTGTTCTCAATCATTATATTCAATCATTCTACTACTTATCATTTTTTCTATCTGTTAAAAGGGCGTCTAATCGTTGCGTCTTCAAGTATGTTGAAGTGTGTGTGTGTATATATATATATATGTGAATATTCTTGTGTGTAAATCTCATCTATTTAACTACACACAACAACAAAAAACGCTGAAACAGTGGAACAATTTGATAGATAGATTTATACTCATATATCATTACATTTTGAGAAACCACCGAAAAAAAACATAATCACCTCTACACATAGTCACAATGACTATTGATCTATTCAAATAGACATTTATTGATTATTTGCCGTACTTGCAGAAACAAACAAAAAAGACATTGAAAGAAAGGAGTACTTGAAGCAAGAGAACAACAGAAAGAAGCCAAATAAATATTTCTCTTTAATTATATTGAATAAATAAATTCATTGTATACATTGTCATATAATGCATGCATATCAACTACTACTTATTACACAAGAGATTGAGTAGTATTAGTAGTAGGAGGAGGGAGGAGATAGAGAGAATGATAATTGGCAGAAAAGATATATATACATATAACGGAGGTGAATCAAAGAGAATCTTTGAAAATTATCTCATGATGACTTGATATTTTAAGAATGAGTTTATTTCAACAAGTTAATTAAACATTTATGTATATTCACTCAAATGTCACCGATACAAAAGATTTGTAGTGATGGTAAGAGGTTAATTGTCTATGACAAATATAAAAAGCCTAACCATTATTGATTCACTTGAGAACAATGAAAGCAAATCAATTGTATGAATGTGATCATTATGTATATATATATATATGTATAACGTTGGGAAACACTATAAGATTTCAATATAATCTGTTCAAGAAACTTTATTTATTGTTCGAAATTCTGGATATATCAGTCATTGTTACTTGTGACAAAAAGGCTTGTTCATCTAATTAAGAATATGAACATGTATAAATTGAGAAACCAGTTTCGTATATCTTAACATGAAACAAGGTGACGAAGGTTTATGAACTTTTGTAAGTTTTGTTATCAATCACTCAGTCATAGATAACATAGAATCTAATACATACGTTCATTAGTTCAAGTTATTACAGGTCATTAATAGTAGAAAAGATTAGTAATACAAAAGGAAAAAAGTGTGTAAAATTTCGGGACTGGTGTTCTGACGAGAGACATGTCAGTCAGTCACAACTTAGAACTTGGTATGTATGTACATTGGTTCAAGTTATTAAACTCCATTATCCAGTGAAATATCCTATGCTAGTACTGACTACAATGTAGTGTTACGTAAATGATACGACATTCATTTCGTTTTACTAATGAAATTGGGGTACGTTGATGATCAATGTGTTCCATCCTCGAATAAATCGTCTTCAACTTAATTTTACATGTAGTTAAGTACAAATAAAATGTAGTTGACATTTACCGTCTTAGAGTTTCACCGTTGATCGGTGTAACAATATGAATATAATTTTTCAAAACCCCATGCACCTTGAATACAGGCTCATATAAAAGGTTTTGAATTACATTGATTGTATAATAAAAAATGATGCTGTCAGTCTATACAAAATGAATTCAATCAAGTAAGCTTCAAACTTGTGATCTACTAGTTGAGAAACTAAGTGTATGTATCATTTAATAAGTCGTCAGTTATATTTGTACTAATGTATGCTTATTATTAAAAGTATCTGTTGTTTTCTAACTGTTTATAAGATAATTAAAAGCTCGAAACATCAAAAGACAAATGAATACGGAGGCAACTAGTGGTAAATATTGCAAAACATTTAAAATAACCACACACTTATTTATCATTACAATTTGTAAAGTTTCTATATATTTTTCCCCATTCTTCAACTTACAGCTATGTCAGTCAGCTCTTGAGAGCTGTGAGTGGTATGGGGGTGATTATCACTTCCCAGTCGCCCACACCGTGAAAGTGTTCTAGAGATACCTGAGAACGTGACCACAGTGTCTAAGGGACAACTGCTTGAGGTCGGTCACACACGACCTTTCTGTGAGTAATATTCGTGTTAGCCCCGTACTTTTTGGGACCTTACCGCCGGAAACTGAAATCCGTGGGATAAGGCGAGGTGTGCAATTCTAGGGTCGATCTTTTCTAACCCCACCCTTCTTTTGTGAGAAGGCAGCATCTCTGTTATGCTATTTGTCTGAGGGAAACACCTTACTGCTGTCACACCTCTGTACAGTCAGAATTACGACTTTGCCCTCGGACCTTGGTTTTGTTGCTTTTAGTCCTGCCGCTCTTCAACCAACCTGTCTGGCATGGTAGGACCTTGAGGAACGATTGTTCCAGCCAGTATAGCTCAATAGGTTCATTACGATAGACGACTCCAACTACCACGTCAAAGTGGCAGCAAGGTTTGGGCAATCAGTCACTTCTTACATATACATCATATCAAATATATTTTCACATTTATACTTCTCCTGTCTCTTCCTCACATTCGACTGAATTACATATTATAACTCTTCCACCGATTCATATTCACATGTGTTCGTGTTTGCATACTTTCCTTTATGTTGCAATCACCACATCGACAAATTCACTTACAACTCTACACCAATGTTACAAAATGTTATTCCGATTAACGTTTGATACAATTATGAGGTATCCTTTGTAAATGTTTCAAATCAATAAAAATCTAGTCAAATACAATCTTGGAAATATAAATATCTACAAATTATAAGTATTATCTCAGTCAGTCAGTCAGCTACAACGTAGGACCAGGCACATATGTGCATCGGTCCAGGTTGCCATACCTCATTAGCACAGCAAGATGAACAGCGGATTCATAGGAGTGGTTAGGTCAAAGGTTGCAATAAGGATATAGTATAGGAAGAAAGAATTAGTTCGTAGACAGAAAGAATGAAGTGATTTTAGTCTCTTAGTTTAAGGGGAGACAGGGAGTGTATACACCGACTCCATTGTGATCGATTCTGAATAAGTATTATCTATTAGACAAGTGAACAATTACGATGATTCAATGACTTAATAAGTAACATACTAGAGTTCACCATGAAATATCCTATAAAGTACGAAAATCTCAGCATATATATTTATAGTGATGAGAAATAGGGATATTCAACTGAAGAGTTACACACATAACGAAATATGTTTACTATAATCTACTATATTCTGCTACTAGTCACTATCTAAGAATTTGATCAGTTTACTTTAGTTGTGTGTGTTTTTTTTTCATATAAATTATGTTACAGACATTAAAATTTTATCTTCTTCATAATTACGAAGATATTCAAAGAATAGAATAACGAATATGAAAGAATGAAATTAGTGTGAGAATATATACAGGTGATAGACAATGTAGAAAAACATATGCAAAACTTAATATATCGACTTAAGATATTATCTCTTACAGATTTCATATCAAATAAATCAACATAGTGAAAAGAAAACAAAAAAAACAGTAAGAGTAGTGATATTCATGATAACTGTGAACTTAAGAAGTTAGAATCTCTAATACATAAATTTAACATTATAGGATTATGGTGATTATTAAGTTTATGTTAGAGATCATGAACTGATTGATGTTAGATCACCATTGAAAACCTGAAAGCACTAGACAACTGTTTCGTTATATTGTGGGACTCCTCAGAATTGCTCATCCGAGATCCCGTCTCAGGAGATTCAAACCAAGGACCTATTAATGTCGCACGCGAACGTTCTAACCACTAAATCACTGAACTAGCCAGCATCCAACGATACTAATGTTTAATTTCAATTATTTCAGTTAATCTTATTTAAATACTGGTCCTATCTAAATGACAACTATTATCCATAATAAAAAAATTCAAATCATTAAGAATAAAAAGGTTACTTCAATTAGACAAGACAGTAGATGAAAATTGATTACTATTTCATCGATTTACCACAATCCATATATGTGTTTCTATGTGTACATCAATATTGAACTAATCAACGGTATAAGAGAGAGTAGAAGTATATTTTGTCTATAATATATGTGAAGAAAAAAACCGATAGTGTACATGTATGTGTAGTGACAGATAATAAGATAAATCTATTTATCCTGAATAGTAAATTCATATACATTTTGTCATTTGTCATTTAGAACTAAATCAGATCATTCTTAATAGTAGTTCATTTCAATTAATGTATTTGTCTAAATGACAATAGTATTTTGGAATAACTCTTCATGAATTAGTATGTCAATCTTCTAAAAGAAGAGATAATTAACTAATAAAAGATTCACATCTATTTCAAAAACAAAATGTGAAAGATGATTGTGGAGAAGATTTGTAGTTTAAATGGATGATTTTGATGAAGTTTTGTTCTTTGAACTGGATAGTTTAGACATGGAGTTTTTATTGTTCTTCTGAATGACATCATCAGCATAAACTTCAGGGAAATGATTGTATTATACAATCACAATTAAATATTAAACTATGTAAATTGTACTTTTCAGGTAATGAATTATGTGTGCTTAACTTAAGATTATATAATTAACATGTGGGTACCTTTATATTGCATATGATTATGCCATAATTATATTTTAATAGTGAGGACTGAAGATCTTTGTTACTTGTTTATTGTTGATGGGATCATAGACAAATGGAGAGTAATGGGAAGTAAGTCGTTACATGAATTCACTCTCAAAATACTGGGCCTGTGGTATGAACTGTAGATTAAGCGGCTTTGTAGCCCACACACGAACATGTGACTCATATACGAATAAGCATGAAATTATTTGTTCAATTAAGTCCAGATTATTTTTAAAAAACAACAGAATTTATGGTATCAATTGTTAAATAAGTGAAAGGAATAATTGTAAATACTGTCAACAGAATACTCAACTGTCTCAGTTACCATAGTGAAAAAAAAGTTAAATTAATAAACCCAACTGAATGATATTAAAGTAAACTGAGGGAATAAGTTATATCATCCTTGACAACGAAATAACTTATATGATTCGTTCTTTGTTACTTTAATTTATTCTGATTATTACACTTACAATATCAACTGATGTATAATTTATTCAGGTTTACATTGTATACTTAGCATTCTGATATCAACAATTTTATTTTCTAAACGATTTTACTTTCATGTACTGTATTTTTAAAGTATTTGTCTTGGATATTATTTCAGAGCATTAGTTTGGACCTGATAAGTCTTTATGGATAGGAATATTCGGCGAGTAAACACTCTCAAGGTCATTTTGGCGTCGCTCAAAGTTCGTCCACCGATTATTCTTCTATTATATGTATATAATGATGGAACATAAAACAGACTATTCAGTCACCTAACATCAACGTTGAAAATAATAAGGTTCTCATTTTAAAAAGTTCCCATCTAAATAAACAAGTTACGCTACGAAAATGTCATTCCTAGTCATTATAAACATTTGTTCTCATCAAAAGTATATAAATTTATTACATTAATATTACATCATTAATTAAGAAACCAAATACTTACCGAATATTATAATTTGTTTTTTAATATTTCCCATGTATTATTAGATAATAGACAGTTTACATTTCAATTTGTCCGCAAGTTTTCAGTAATATATATAAGTATATATAATAGTTAATGTATAATAGATTAAAATCCACTACGAATTCAGTCTTCTTCTATAAGGAAAATTTGTTAATTATCAAACACTTTGATAAAAGAAAACCTCAACTGGTCAAATCCACAAAAATTTCCTGATTACATGTAATCATGCTTTTATGTTTCTTTAAATCCAAGTGATGGCAACTAATTCCATTGTATCTTTAATTTGATTGGTTAAAATTATCATTGGTTGATAATTAGGCTAATATGATTGGTTGATAAATTTTATGCTTTAGATTGTAAAATATTGGTTATACGACTCAAAATTGTAATATCTATGATATAACATAGCAATATACATGTTTATGTTAAATAAATAATGAAAATTAACATGGGACAAGTGAGAATTAATGTGCCATGTATCAATCCAATCCGAACCAATCAATACGAATTCAGGATAGTAATATTTCAGTAGTTGAAATCATGAGTTAAATAAAGCTAGATCATCATTGGAAAACCTGGGAGCATTGAATGACCATTTCATCCTATTGTAGGACTTCTAAGCAGTGCGCATCCATGATCCCGTCCATCGTGAGATTCTAACCCAGGACCTATCAGTCTCGCGCACAAGCACTTAACCATTAGACCAGTAAGCTGGCCATCATCCAATGATGTTTAATGTGTAACTTTAACCAATCCACGAAATTGAGAGACATATCCAACATTGTCTTCAATGAGTTACTATCTCACAACAGACCTGATTGAACTCTACTAGTTACTGCTTCTCACTAGAACTCCAGTTAATTGTACGTTAATATACAGAGCATATTACAATTAAATGTAATACGTTTCAAACATGTTTTTAATCAATTTATATATAGTGTGTTGACAATGTTTCATGTTATTTAGTTATCAACTGCTAATTTTTGTCAGGGAATGATGCCGATTAAGGAAGTAGATAGGAATTTTATTATTATTTGAAACTCTTCCGTAGTGTGGAGTCACTGCAGCCTTAAGAATCAAACCGAAGTTTTTTAAACTTCACGCCGAGTAGGTTCATATACACCCAGTGATAACTGGAATAATGTAGTCCATATCTCTAATTTCAGTCAGTTAGCACTGTAACTCGGCTACCCTGGTAAATTACAGGTTCGTGACACAGGTCACAATATCTGACTAAAACTTCCAGGTATTAATCAGTGTAATATTAAGGTTGTGGGCAGAATTAATTTGCAATGCAAAGCGTATATTTTATAATGACATCTCAGGACAATACCCAGAGTGGCTTATAGAATAAAAATCCAATATAATCCACGGCTCAACATTAAAACTTCTTGTTAATTCTGACAACGTTGTCCCATCAAAATTACCTTTCAAAATCATCATACAGCATTTAAACAAGTTGGCTCAAAGAAAGTATGAATCAAAACTTATGAAATTCAAAGTGTTTAGCCATTCAGTAGTTCAAGTATGAACCCTGTATGCTAAAGGAGCACTGATAATTTCTCATTCTACTACGACATTAACATCAATCCTAGTTAATTATTTTTTACTTTTCAATTCCCCCAGTTGGATCATCTATATCCACCAATACGATTAAAACACCGAACATACTCTTTTCGTCCTCTCAATTTCGCAAACAACACTACTGCCACGAGAAGGCAGTTAGTAGGAATTCCCTGTCAATGGTTGTATGCACGTGGCCGTGTGAGGGCATTTGGAGAGGGAGAGCGGAATCTCCTCACTCTCGGCCGTACCACGGCATTTGGGAGCAGTACATGATGTAATCGAAAAAAAATATTCTTCATTGATTCGTCTTTATTTCTTTTGTATTATGATTTGGTCAAAAAGCTTAATGAGATTGATCGATTGAAGTTAATCTATAGATGGTTAGTGCTTATGCACTGGTGAGGAATTGAATATTGAAACGAAATACCTATCATCTAATCGTTAGTATTTAGTGGTGTTTCACTTGATTACATTCTATGACAAAGCCATCTTCAACGTAAAAATTATGTTAGATTATCAAAAGTGTAAAAGTATAATGTGTAAATAGAATAAATATTATTCCCTAATGTAACTCCGCCTGGAGTCCCTCCGGGGGCCACTGCCGGTCCCAAGCCCGGATAAAGCAGGAGGGTTGGGCATGGGGTTAGCGACCCCATCCCGTAGACAACCAATTCGCTAGAAAACGCTAACCAGAAAAACTTATTCAAACCTTTTAAACTCTGCCCTGGGAATCAGAAGGTCTTCATTTAGAAGAGTTATGACGCCTCATGGTGAAAGCCGAGTTCCTTCGGAAGTCACGAGGCCGATGCCCCTTCTGACAACCAGATCAACCATTTATTTAGGTACATGGAATACTCGTACAACGTCGGAGACTGGGAGAGTCTTCCGAATTGCTGCAGTAATTAGATCAATAATTTTGAATAATATCTGATAATATTCACTGAAAATTTGACATTTTATTGAATCATTTAAATAAAATGCAACATGAAGCAGCAAAAATAATAAAATTCAACGGAGAAGTTCATTTCTCAAGGCTAAGTTTATTCGTAACATCTCCAATCTATAATAAGTACATTGAATCTAACACTTCTGATCACATTTTGAGTTCTATATATTGATGTATAATGACATTGGAAAGTTCATTTAAAACGTCTAGAGTTATTTCCATTCAATTTCTCTGAATGAATCAACATAAAGCGGACTAATATTCTGTATGAAAAATGTAAATCTAGCGAAATTTAAGACCAAAAGCGATACATGAATATACGACATTTGTCTATTAAGGGAACTAAAAAATCACCCTAATCGCTGGATACAACATTATCTAATTTATAATGAAATCATTCAGAATAATCTCAGCTTTTCTATATTACATCGTTCTCATACCAGTATGTCACAACCAGTTTAAACAGAGATGACTGATGGCTAGCAGTTAGATTCATACAATTGTTTCTTCTCACTTCAGACTCGTCAGTTGGATGTATCCGTATCGCAGATTTGAAGTTCACTCTGAGAATCCAATCCAATACCATTCACTTCAAACGTCATCACATTATCCACTTAACAAACATAATTTTATTATTTATCACAAAGCTCAGGATATCTTAAACACATTGTCATCAGGTACTTACCATACGATTAATAGTGTTCAATCTACTCACAAAAATTTCATCTACAAATATATCTCGCACGCTAGACTGTTAAGTCCTGGTTTCGAATCTCGCAAGGTGCGAGAACGTGGATTCGCACTGCTGAGAAGTTCCACAATAACACGAAACGGCCATCCAGTGCTTTCAGGTTTTCCATGGTGGTCTAGCTTCAACTAACTCATAATCTTAACCATTGAAATTACAAATATATATATGTTTGTTCTATTTTACGTCTGGAATCAATATACAGTTAGGTCAACATTTTCATATCATAATAAAGATCAACATTTAATACAGAAGTTCATATTTCAGGTCAATATAATGAAATTTATCTGGAAACATTTTGGATCGTTTTTTTTTAATTTTACAAAGATAACTTATTGAACATCACTCAGCAACTGAATTGTATTCATCAAACTGAATATATCAACAAAAATGGTTCAACTTTCATATTACTAATCAAAAGAAGATGGTAAAGATTGTTGAACTGATCCAAGTTAATATTACTAATTTTACTGTTTGAAATCATGAGTTAATTGAAGCTAGACCACCATGGAAAACCTGAAAGCACTGGATGGCCGTTTCGTCCTGGTATAGAACTCCTTAGCATTTGTATGGGAACTCCTCTGATATTTTTTTGTTTGTTTGTTGGTAGGTCAATAAAAATCAGAGTGAAACGAAAGAGTTGTTGTATCTTTGTTAATGATATATCTAGATGTACATCAATTGTTGTACTATATCGGATTGAATCTCACACTTACAGAGCTCATAAATAATACAATATATTTGATCTATTGAGTAGAGATATAAACGTTTATATCTATAACTTAAGTCAGTCTAAGATATATCAATATTCTCGAGTATTATTATCATCAATGGATTTGATTAACTACGAAGTTGTTAACTGATCTCTATCTTTCCAGTAGTTTCTTAGATGATGTTACTTAATGGTGAAAATGTCTCTTTGTGGATAATCAATATGCTTTATTGAAATAACATGACAAAATCGATGACTGAGTGATCTAATGTGAGTTTAATCATAACATACCATAAGACTAAAATAAAACATATTTGGCACATCTCATCTATCATAAATATTCGTTAACACTTGATTTATGGTAGAATCGTATTATTGTGCACTGATCAGTAACAAAATTAATAATAACTATCATGTTGTCTAATATTGAGTGATCTAGTTTTGATTAATCAAGTTCACATTACCATGATTAGTTAAAGTGACTTTAAAGCATAGCTTATCAAGCTTGAAAATAAGTATTGAAATGCATACAGTATAGAGTGAAATGAGGATTTTGTAATTTGAGAACTAAACTTATGAATAAGATGTTCAAGCTTTTGTTCTATCTATCTAAGTTTGCATTGACACATAGTATTATTGTGGTGTGTGCTACTTATATTAACATAAGTAGTATATGATGTTAGTCGTGAACAGAAGGTTCGACAGCAGAGAGACAACAGGATCGAACAGTAGAGAATGGAAACAGAATGCAATTTATATGAAAATGTAAGAACCATGAAGTCTAAGTCATTTTGAGACAACTGATGGACATTTTGCAAATTCAGCATATACTTTATGATTGTTAGATTTATTTAACAAGCCCTGTAATTTTGTGTTAAATACATTCGATTGTCCTCACCCATGTTCTGTTCACTACATTATTAATCATCTCATAAACAGTGTAGTTCGAAGTTGGATACATAAAAGTTTGTACTTGATAAATGGCATAACCAATACATTAACTTAAAGTTTCTGTGATAAATCCATATGAAAAATACCAAACATTTTAGATGGATACTTACTTACTCAATTAATTAATTATTTTGATGATGAGTCGGTTTATAAAATCATCTCATATGAATTCTTGTTAATTTTCCTTTAAATACAACGGAAATTGAGACAAGTATTTAGCTAGAGTTTAAAATTGTAAATGAGTACGTTAGGTATATCTGAATTGCAGAGTTGATATTTACTATAGCATGCAGTTATATCTAGTTGATAAATCCTAAATAAGATGAAACGTGAGTCTTTGATTTTGCTACTAGTCATTATATAACTCTGCTTAATAATTCTTGTAACATATTGGTAATATTGGGGCCCCCAAATGCCCTGGTATGGCCGAGAGTGGGGAGAGTCCGCTCTCCCTCTCCAAGTGCTCTCACATGGCCACAAGTTTACACCCACTGTCAGGGAAGTCCTACTCACTGCCTTCTCGTACCACGGGTGTTGTTTACGAAAATGAGAGGACGAAAAGCGAATGTCCGGGGCTTTAACCGGATTCTAAACCAATGGTGCACATAGGCTCCAGTATCCTACGGGAACAAATGGCGTATGAACTAATCGTTGGTCATCGGCTTCCATGGGACTGCATCCCCTTACGATGCTCCACTGCCTTGTGGATCAGACCTTCAGGTCGAAGGCTCGGGGTGTGGGCCCCTAAGAAAACTACCTACCTCGGTTTGGGCACCCGAGGAGTACCACAGCCCTCACACATATCGAATGAGATTTGTGTATTTGTGCCTCATTGTATCAATCTTTATATGTTAAAATAATAAAAATAATAATAAATAATAAAGACAATCCATCCAGAAACGATATTTGTCAAAAGTAACTAATCAATTTCAGTCCTAAATATCGATGTAAGATTTTTTTTAAAAACCCAACATATATGAAGTAAATTTGGTGATTAGAAAGAAGTAAATGAATCATTCAAGGAAACATGGAAAAGTAGGTTAATGAAAGGAACTCATTCTTTTGAAGTGTACTATTACTGTAAACAGTTATTTAACCAGATTCACTTATTCTTATCACACAAAAATATCTGTTTCAACTTTATGAAACAACTTTTATCAATCCTCTTTGATATGTAGGTTTTATTTTTCATAAATCGATCTTCTCTGGGATACTATTAAAAAAACTATCAATCAATAGTTGTTTAGTTATAGTGTGGGACAAATCACAAATCGCATACTCACATCCGCATCAGGGGTCTAAACTAAAACCTTCAGTTCTTTCAATGAACAGTGAACCGCTAGAACCACTGAGAAGGGATATAGTGGTACAGTTACAAAGTTATTCAGTCGTCGCTGGCTGATTTCAGACAATATCATGTGTGAAAATGTTGTCACTAGTGATAGGAAGAAGGACCTGTACGATGTTCCTGAGATTTTATAACAGCTCTGCAACTGAATTCAATCTATGATGAAAAGTTTTCAGTTCAGAACAGAAATTATTTACTCAGAAAATCATAGTTACCAAGTCTTGCAATGCATAAAACATGCATCTGCACTTCCAAGAAGCTCTATACTAGTAAGAAATAGCTGTCCGATGCTTCCTGATTTCTAGTAGTTATTTAACTAACACCAGTCCGTGATGTTAGCTATAAAACTGAAAAAATCTTACTTTCAATTACTGAGTTACCATTAGTAGTGTAAAAATTAATAAATGGGATATTTGTATTGGTGTTCTATCATCCAAATCGATGAATTACATTTCATTATTATAGTTAATAACTGAACAGATCAAGACTGGGGTTGCACTGACAATACGGTACGGTTAATAAATAGTATTTGATTGAGATCATGAACCGATTGATGTTAGACCACCATTGAAAACCTGGAAACACTGGACGGTCGTTTCGTCCTATGGTGGAACTCCTCAGCAATGCGCATCCACGATCCCGCTCGCGGGATTCGAACCCAGGACCTTCAGTCTCGCGCGTGAACGGTTAACCTACTGGATCACTGAGTTGGCCAGCATCCAATGGTGTTGATGTCTAACCTCAACCAATCCAGGAATAAATAGTGATTAAACTATTCAAGAGTTAATTGTAACAATTCTAAAATAACTTGATCAATATTTGCAATAAGTAATAAAGTTCTGATAAATTTGACGTTAGAAAGGTTTCTTTAAGCAAGTATTCACTGATTAACATTATATCAGAATGAGGGTTTGTGGAGTTTATAACAATTTAATAGTGGAATTCATGAGTCGATCTAGGCTAGATCACCATTGAAAACCATTTCGTCCTAGAAGGGGACTCCTCAGTAGTGCGCATCCACCATCCTGTATGCATGACTCAAAACCAGAACCTTCGGTTACTCACACGAACGCCTAACCTTTAGACCAGTGATCCGGCATTCAACACTGTTAATGTCCAACTGCAACCAATCCATGATATCGCACGACCGTCCACCATTGTCCTCATTGAGTAACTGCCTTACAATATTATATGCGAAGTATGGTATACATTTTCTTCAACCATTCAGGCCAGTAGCCATTCATTTAAATCTCTAATGATCGAATTTTATGAGATCCAAGGTCTAGATAATACGAGATTTAGTATTAGGCAGGAGACGACTCGTTTGTGCGACATATTCATGTTTTATTCAGTACACTAATAAACATATAAAAATGTAACCATTCATCGAATTACAAACATTATATATATATGGTCTGGTTTTCCAAAGTTTACACAGAAATCCGATTATTAGGTTATGGGTCAGTGCAAGTGATTGACAAGTTCAAATAGTTTTATATAAATCGAAAGGTTGCATCATTTCAAGTGTTATAGCTTCCCTTATAATTACAAGGATGATGCAATAATAATGGCAATAATAATAATAGTAATAATAATGAACCAATATGATACATTTATGCGTAGAACTTATGTATCCGCTATCATGATGACTAAACATTAAATAATTGTGTAAAATGTCACCAAGACACGACAGATTACATTTATTATTCATTCCTGAAAATTGAAACTAAACTAATCGATGATAAATTTGTATAATGTGAGGGACTAATCACTTTAAATTTAATCCACATGGCATTGTTTACTTGAAACTTCCCATCGATGTTTAGGACTTTAAATGATTAGTTTCTTATTGGCATATGTGCATACTGTGCATACTGCCTCGATATTGCCTTATTTCACAATCATTATAAGTAAAGATGGATAGTGGTTAACAATGGAATCCAGGACGGGTGTTCCGTCCTATTTGGGACTCGTCAGCTGGATGTACTTTCATCTCAGAGTTGATGTCCACTCTATAGGACTCGAAACCAATACTGTTCGTTTCAAACGCCAAACATCAACTCTGAGATGCAAGTACATCCAACTGACAAGTCCCAAATAGGAAAGAACGCGCGTCTTTGATTCCACTGCTAGCCACTATCTCTCTTTGCTTATACCTTTTATCTTAACTAATTTGAACATTCTTGTTTTGGAGTAAAAATTCAGTGCATAATAAATCATATTGATTTTTCTAGGGTAAGTTAATTTAGAAAACAACATGAGAACATGAATAAATCTAATACAAATCACATTAGGTGTGGCTGATACTGTCACTAGAACTCATACTTCAGACAAGACGTTTGTAAGACATGATCTTTGAATATAAAGTAAATGTGTAAGCATTGATTGTAATTGATTATAGATGTTTTCAATGGATTGACAATGTATAAGGAAATGATTCAGTGAATAATGTTAAGTTTAAGCATACAGTATCAATGCAAGCCTTTAAATAAATATCTTAAGTCAGTTATTTTACAGGAGAGATAACAAAATACCTAACGCATCATTTAATTGACCTGTTAACTAATTTTTTTTTAGATTTTTGTCATTAGTTCCTTACTGCTAATACTCGTTAACTTGGTAAAAATGTGAACTGCAACTAGTATTTGGTTTGTTTATTTATCTGATATGACTATTACTCAAAATATGGTTCATCTAAAGTAAAGGTCATTTGATGATTAGATCTCCGATATTATTGTTGTAATGTGACAAGCCCCAAAA
Source organism: Schistosoma bovis (assembly GCA_944470425.2). NCBI lineage: Eukaryota > Metazoa > Platyhelminthes > Trematoda > Strigeidida > Schistosomatidae > Schistosoma > Schistosoma bovis. Next base: position 39,649,483 of record OX103955.1, read on the forward strand.
TGAAATCAAGGCATTAGGTAACTTGTGAGTCCAGCTCTGGATTATAGGCTTGATAAGTGATACTTCATCATATTATTTATTACATTTTGAATCATATGTAACTAATTTAGGTAGAAACCGTTTTTTATTGATCGACTGAACGATGAAAGTGTAGACCGATGTTATTCTTACTAAGTTGATACGTATCGGGATTACTGATTCAGTATAGGTTGATGATAACTTACGTCTGTTACCCTTCGGGAAGTTGCATAGGCCGACCACTATCATTCTCTATTCAACACTGTCATGGACAATACTTTCAAGCTCTTAACATTTGCTATTCATTCTATCCTTATCTGCTTTCGATTCCCGAACACAGTGTGTTCTTCCACCTTCCTATTTTCCCACTTCGATTCAGCATTTCAATTTAGGGCTTGTCTCGTGATGCAGTTCGATGATTTCCATAATGTATGTCCTATCCACGTTCAACGTCTTTTCCTAATTTTCTCCTCAAATGGAAGTTGGTTTGTTCTCACTTACAGAAGGCTGTTGCTGATGCTAACTTGTTCGATGAGAATGATATTTAACATAGTTGATAAGTTCGTAAATTTCTTGTTGTTGATATTCAAAATAACATTTGGTCAATCTTTGTTGATACTATAACTTCCATGAATGTATTCTACGAAATGGACCATAACTACAATTCATCATATATTGGATGCATCATACAATTTGTGTTTATTATGATTCAGTAGTCTGTAAGGTTTGGATTATATATTTTTCGGTCCTAAAATGAATATCAACAGTTGAATACAGGTACATTCAAATGAAAATACGTTACCACGAAAAAAGCACATTCATCTTAAATTCCACTACTAGCTTGTATCAATTCCAAGTACCTATATACCAAATGAGATTAATAGAATCTATTTTTGAGTAACAAGAAAGTGAAAATATAAACTCAAAGGTGAGGAAATATCAAATAATCGTTATTTTTCATAATGATATAAGTATATACCATTGGCAATTTCGGAACAATACACTGGAGTAAATGACTGTTCAGAATTTCTTGACGTTCAGATAAATAGTATACTCCCGCTTACCTGATTTCTAGGTATAAACACAGTGATTAAGATAATATGAACTCTGGTTCAATTTCCCGTAAATCAGACATACTATTTTGTTAAGAAGGCCTATTTTTAATTTCATCAATACATATTCATAGACAGTTGAAAAGATTTTTCCAAGAGTCTCCACAAAATTACAACTGGAACTTATTCAGAAAAGCCAATTACCAGAAGTCACTATTGAAAAAACTGATTCAAGACTTGCGAAATCAATGATAAGCTCGATGCCAAACGATTTAGGTACTGATAATGCCAAGAACAATAACCATTATTGTATATTTGAACTATCAAAGAGCAGAACATTGATAAAATCACTTTCTTGAGTTGTAAATCGTTCCTATCATCATAACCACTTTAAATGATAAACAGTCCATGATTTGAATGTCCTAGTATGGCCAACGATGGAGAGGCTCCGTTCTCCTTCTCAAAATGCTATCATATAACTATAGTTTTATAGTTTCTGTCAGGAAAGTCCTACTTACTGCCTTCCCGTTCTAGAGGTGTTACTTTTGAAGTTGTGAGAGGTAAAAAGGAAATTCCTACGTTTAAGCTTCCTCGCTGGGTACGGAATTTCAATCAGAAAACTGATTTCAAACCAATGATTTACATGGACAACAGGATCCTAAGGGAACGAATGATGTGTGAACCTACCTTTACCCATCGGCTACCTTCAAACTGTCCATGTCTTCTGGAATATCTCCACTGCCTCGAAAATTATATTTCATGATCAACATTCTTCGTATTTCCTTAAAAAAAAAAACAACTCGTTTTGATTTAGTCCCAGCCCCTTCCACACACACACTCATTTTAATGAGATGCATACCACTTTTAATGCTCCGCTACATTTGGTTTTATATAAATATAACAAAAATTCTTCGATTCTACAAACTAAGATGTCTAGTTTGAGAAGTGATCAAATATATAAGCTGGATAATAAGTTACATCATAACGTATACAACTTTTGATTGTAAACTTATATATTTGAATCTATAATAAGATGATATAATTTGAATAGGGATTTCATTCATTATCCAACAAGATAATTACTCTTTCCTCTATACACATATACGTGACAAAACAAACACAAATTCCAATTGATGTACAAACATATAACTCGATAAATAAATAAAAAAAGTCACTTTCTCTTTGTTGTTGTTGTTGCTAATTCATTATTACTTATTTATCTGATTTATGAATGTTTTAATATGTTATATATATATATATATATATTCTCTTTGCTTTTTCGCACATTTTTTCATCTTCAAAAAGTTTAATTGTTCCATTGTTAGTGGGTTCGGCTGTTGTTATGTTTTTTTTATTATTATAAAAAATAGTTACTATGGCAACTAAAAAAGAGGATAACTAATATATGTATGTATAGTTTTAAGTGTTAAGTGATAGTGAAATTGATAGTCATAAATGAATAAATAAATTGATAAGATAGATAAGATAACCAATAGGTGAATTAAATAACACATTTCAATCAGATAATTATGAAAATAATAAAAAAATAGTTAAAATCTTCATGAAAAATAAGTGGCAAATAACTGATTTAAAGGACAATAATTTTCATAATTACTATTATATATGAAAATTATATTGATGGAGTTTTGTTCTCTGAACTGGATGGTTTGGCCATGGAGCTTTTGTCGTTCTTCTGAACGATATCATCAGCACAAAATCATCTAACTGACCTAAAAATCTTCTCCATCATATGAAAATTATATTTTGAAATAGTCTCAGTGATTGAAATTTTTAAAAAAATAATTCCAATGTTTCGTCCAGCAAACTTGTCTGGACATCTTCAGGGTAATGATGAAAATCAAAACCATCAATGAAATAAATATATATTACAGTTACTGTTTGAATACTATGTTAAATCCTAACGAATAATAAATGAATTATAATTGTTAGGGATTATTTATAGACTATTATTACATGTATTCTTACTGAATAACACAACACAGAAAACACTAACCCCAATCACATTTAATGGCGAAACTCTGGAAGATGTGGAATCCTTCACGTACATGGGAAGCATCATCAATGATCAAGGAAGATCGGATGCAGACGTAAAGGTGAGGACTGGCGAAGCGAGGGACACATTCCTACAATTGAAGAACACATGGAACTAAAAACAGCTGCATGTAAACCAATATCAAAGTCAAGATCTTCGATACGAACGTCAAAACATTCAGTTCTACTACATCGAGCTGAAACTTGGAGAACTACTACAACCATCATCAAGAAGGTACAAGTATTTATGAATAGTTGTCTACACAAGATAGTCAACATCCATTGGTCGGATACGATCAGTAACAGCCTTCTGTGGGAGAGAATAAACCAACTTCCATTTGAGGAGGAAATTAGGAAAAGACGTTGAATGTGGATAGAACATACATTATGGAAATCATCAAACTACATCACGAGGCAAGCTGTAACTGGGAATCGTGAAGGGAAACGGAATAGAGGAAGGCCAAATAGCACATTACGTCGGGAAATAGAATCATATATGAAAAGGATGAATAGCAAATGGTAAGAGCTGGAAAGGATTGTCCATGACAGTGTTGAATAGAGAATGATAGTGGTCCGCCTATGCACCTTCACGCGGAGTAACAGGAGTAAGTTATTGAATAACTATTAAGTAACTATATTGTATGCGGTATTTATATTCCTTTTGTTATAAGCTTCCATTTGACTTATTGACTACTGTTATACAATTTACTATTCTCAATTGATTCAAAGCAATTAATACTTTTCATCAATTTCGACAGTGTAATGTAAGAAGGCGAAGATTATTACAAACTATGTGATTATATATTAGGGCAATACATTTCGAACAATCTGATCATACGCATATACTTGTTATGAACATTTATATATATAGAAATGAAATGTCAACTAGACTACTTATTCTCAATTTATGAGTCTCTTACACGAACCGCCACTTTTTGGTTTGACGTCATATCATTGTTATTTTTTGTTTTATGTTTGATGCGGTCTAATTTGTTTGTATATAAACTCTGTATATCTGAACTATATGATTCATACATTGGAGGCTGAGACTGTATTCTGGACTAAACCGGCTGGGCTAGGTGAGAAGAACCCATAAGAATTCAGAGTTGACACTAGGTTGTTCGTACTGGTCAACACATCATTGGTTTGTCACAGTGTTGAGATTGTATAAGTTGTGTTCTAATTGGTGATCTTATTACATGATAAAGTAACTGGGCAAAAGACAACACACTCTATGAATGAATTTTATTCAGAATCTTTAAAAAATTCCTTCTGGACATTGTAAATTTAGCATTTTATCGAAAAGATACTTGTACCAAGATGACAAATATACATTGATAAGATTCAGTTTATTAGTTATGTATAATTAACATGTAAAAAGAGATAGACACTAGTTTGGCTATAAGTTCAAATTCACTTATTACAGTTTATGACCCTCACCACTTGATTTATTCCCTATTCTCGTCTAATGTATTACAATTTAAAGAAATGACGCTATTTGTATGAATGTAAAAGTGAGTTAATTCAACATTGTTACTGATATTTGATGTCATGCACATTGCGTAGCATCTCAAGGGCGCGGCACATTATGTATGTAGGATGAAGAATGAATTTGTTTTTAATAGCCATGAAATATTGTAATGTGATCTGTTGAACGTCCCGATAACTGGATTCCGATCTTATCCAAATTATGTCATTGTCTCCACTAGAAAAAAACATCCTTGAATTCACATCATATCGGTGGTTGTGTGTTTATGGGAAATCTCAAACAAGGGAAAAACAGTTAACCAATTATTGCAATTCTTAAGTTGTATTTTATGTTCGATCATTCCTTAGTGTAAACACTACTCTTATTTACTTACTTGCGCCTGTTACTCCTCGTGAAATAACATAGGCCGCCCACCGCGATTCCCCATCAAACGATGTCTTGGGCAACCTTTTCCAGTTGTTTCTAGTTGCTATTCATCATGATCAAATCTGCTTCCAAATCTCCATGCAGTTTGCGTTTGGGCCTTCATCTTTTGCGTTTCTCTTCGGGATTCCAAGTCAGGGCTTGCCTCGTGATGCAGTTTGATGATTTCTGCAGTATACGCCTATCCAACTTCAGAGCCCTTTCCTAGTTTCCCTTTCATCTGATGTCAAACTTTGCTCTGTGGAATATATATCCATTATATTTTATTAAATTTTCTGTTTTCATATCAGAAAAAAGTAGTTTATAGAATTATCGAATGACACATTTTCTGTAAGAAATAAAACTTCCAACGATTACCGGGTAAAAATCATGAGTCACTGAAATTCCTTTCTGACATGCAATGTTTAAATTGTTCTAGTGATAATATTTAAGCTACTGAAATGATGTATTTTAAGTAATATCATAAGGACACATTGAGTTCTAGGTATAACGAATCTTCAATATGATAATGAAAATCTTTTTATTGTTTAGTTTGGCATACGATTTGTTAGGCTAGCAGAGGATTTTAGTTTGAATTCAGGCATAACAGTGATAGACGTTCAATGGTAGCATTTTGCTTGCTGTTATCCTGATTGATATAGTTTCAAATGTCACGGAAAATATTAGTTCTTTCCACATCACAGACATGCTTTTATGATGAATGCTCACGGGCCTATAAATTAAGATTATTGATTCTATTCATTTACGAGACTTTATTTTGTTTATTTGAACACATAAACGTTGGTACAAGGGGGTACTGAATACATATGCACCACACAATGAAGCATTTAGTAGTTATCTTTGATTTATGTGAGGGCTGTGTTACTGTTCAGGTGTCCAGATGAAGCAAATGGACTTTAGGAGGTAACACTCGGAACCTTTGACCTAAAGGTCTAGTCAACAGGGCAGTGGAGCAACGTAAAGAGACGCACTCTCATGGTACATGGCGACCAACAATAGGTTCGTATGTCATTTGTTCCGTCAGAATTCTAGAGCCCATGTACACCATTGGTTTGGAACCAGCGTTTTCTAACTCCCCTAGATGGATCCTCCGTATCCACCAACCCAGTTGAAGCACCTGACATTCGCTTTTCATTCTCTCATTTTCGCAAACAACACCATCTTCGCGAGAAGGCAGTGAGTAGGACTTCTGTGCCAGTGGTTGTATACGCATAGTCATGTAGAAGCATTTTGAGAGAGAGAGAGAGAGATGATTATTAAAGCTAGAAAAGTTAGAGAGGTCACATTTAGGATTTCATTTATCAAAATTTCACTCAATTAATACTGATAACAAAGTTTCTATCATCACAATGAAAAAAAGGGGATTGTGTACAATGAAGGAATCATTTAAACAGGATATAGACTGAATGTAAAATGAAATTAAAACTTATTTCATCAAAATTAAAAATTAAAAATTGGCATTTAAAACTAAGAACAAAAAAAGTATTCGAAGGCATAAAGGAATTTTTTTTACCGGAAACAAATTAAACTAAAAAATATATCAAAGAAATGATATGGATAACTTATGGAAAGGTGCTACCTTTTTTTCTTGGTAGGGAGGAAAATTACTACAAATGTATATAGAAAGTTTTAACATTTTTATTGTATATGAATAGTTCAGATTTCATTTTATGAGTAAACAAGGTTGTCATTAATCCACTTGGTATTACTAGTATAGGGGTTGTGGAGATTATTAAGTTTTTGATTGAGATCATGAACCGATTGATGTTAAATGCCGGCTCAGTGGTCTAGTAGGTTCTGTGTTCGCGCGCGAAATTGAAGGCCCTGGGTTCGAATCTCGCGAGTGGGTTCGTTGATGTAGATTTCGTAAATGGGTCTTTTTTAGGCTTTATCACGGGAACAAATACCATTACGCAGATTAGTGGAAAACTATTATTTGAATACATGACATTAAGTAGGTGGACATTCTCACCATAGTAGATAAATATGTTAACCACATAGATACTATAGAAGTTAAAACCATCATCAAAGTATTCTCAATTTTGTGTATAAAGTAGATTGTCAACAGTAGGTAAAATGAGGATTCCTTTATACTATTATTCTGTTTGTATTTAAGTATCTAAAATGATCTGGTTATTAAAAGTACAAGGCACTAGAAGGTTTTATAGTTTTGTTCAATTTCAAACGGAATATCCACTTTTTCACTTACTAACATGGTAGTCAAGAACACAGATAACGTAAAAAGTCATTAGCCTCATTGAAGAGACTGAAAAAATTTATAAGGAAAATATAAGTAGATACCTACTTTGTAAAATTTTCCATTATCCTAGCCAAATGTCATGTTATCTAACGGTCAAAACGAAATAAGGATATGTCAAATCCTACAATGAAAACTTACATCAATCAATATGAAGGTAGAACCATCTAAAATTCGATGTGTATAGATTCATAAAAGTTACAGGTTCTATCCCATTCACTTTTGGACATAAAAAATTATTCTGATTGAAATGAAAATGAAATGCTAATGAGTTCATCATAATTTAAATGAAATTAAAGATTACAGTAAACTAAACATTATCATAAATAAATAAATCATAGAGGGGTTTTGTGGATATTATAGTAATTTTTAATGATTGAACTCATGATTTAATTGAAGCTAGACCACTATGAAAAACCTAGAAGAAGTGTACGGTCGTTTCATCCTAGTATGGGACTCCTCAGCAGTGCGCATTCATGATCGTTCCCACCTCAAGATTCGAACCGAGGACCTATCAGTCTCACGCGTGAACACTTAATCTTTAAACCACTGAACTGACTAGCATCCAATGGTGTTAATGTCTGAATTCAACTAATCCACTAAATTGAATGACACATCCACCATTTTCTTCAATGAGCTACTATCTCATAATAGACCTGGTTGAACACCACTGAATAACAACTGGAAGGAGCTGGAAAGGATTGCCCAGGACAGGGTTGGATGGAGAATGCTGTTGAGCGGCCTATGCTCCTTCACGAGGAGTAACAGGCGTAAGTAAGTGAACACTACTGGTCACTGCTTCTCACTAGAACTTTAGGAAATACCTCTTGAAGCCAGTCACTGGTGAGCATAGGATGATTATAATCAGAGAGGGGTTTTGTGGATATTATAGTAGTTTTAATAGTTGAACTCATGAGTTAATTGAAGCTAGACCACTATGGAAAACCTAGAAGAACTGTACGGCCACTACCTCCTGGTATGGGACTACTCTGAAGAAGTCCAGACAAGTTTGCTGGACGAAACGTTGGAATTATTTTTTAAAATTCCGATCGCTAAGATTATTTCAAATATAATTTTGCACACATAATGACTTCTCTATACTCGGCGCCCAATTTTTGTTAAACTATTCGTTCTAACTTTGACAAATATTCATATAAATCATTTGAAAAAAAAAGTTCAATCAAAACAATTTATGGGTCATGTTCTTTCCTAATAATGGACCATTACATTTTTCTTTGTATTAGTATGATCAAATCTGTAAATTAGCTTATATTCTATTGTATTTCCTTTTCACTGCAAAGTGTAAAACAATAGTCTAGAATAGTGAATCATTAAATAGTTTAAGTTCTTTTGAGCTAGTCAATAAATATAGTATTAAAGATAATGGTGGATGTGTCGCTCAATGTCGTGGATTAGTTGAAATTAGACATTAACATGGTTGGATGCCAGTCAGCTCAGTGGTCTAGTTGGTTAAGCGCTCGCGCGTGACACTGATAGGTCCTGGGTTTGAATCTCACAGGGAGTGGGATGGTGGATGCTCACTACTGAGGAGTCTCACAGTAGAACGAAACGGCCGTTCAATGCTTCCAGGTTTTCCATGATGGTCTAGCTTCAGTTGACTCATGATCTCAACTATTAAAATTACTATAATATCCACAAAACCACTTTCTGAAATAAAGTATCATAAACTACTATCACAAACATTTACCATGAATGCTAATTTTAAGAATTACAATCATAAACACAAATATACAGTTTAAGTAAATTACTTTATTAAAAATAATATCTTCACTGAATTCTCTTATGTGAAAATAAACAACTGGTTTAGTGAAATAGAACATCAACATCTGTCATTAATTAAGCCTTTCTAAAATTCCGTTCTTTTATGAAAAGTTAATGAATGCCGATTGAATTCTGTAGATTTGATCAGTCTATGATTATTATTCAAATTGTTCATTTGGATTGCTTGTAAATAGTAAACTATTTGATCAAATATGAGAGATCATTAAAGGAATAGTGATTTTCAGACGGTATCGATCATATAGTTATCACTATGGTGATACCATTAGAAGCCAGGGAGCATTGGATAGATCTTTTATTCCTAATGAACACTCATAACTTCGACAGAGATTGATTCAAGGAACTTCAGATTTAGTACTAAACACAGCCGGTAGATTACTAGGTTAGAATTCAATTGTACTTATCTTCAATTCCAATCAATTCGCAATATAGTAGTATGATTTCCAGCAATTATAAACTCTACAGTTGATCTTCTGAAGTCCACCCCTATCTGTTAATTCTTACCTAATTCGCATTATTCTACATATTATGTAATTTTCGATTAGTAATTACATTATTCTTTCTCTCACCCCATGTTGACTATATTCATTTTAATCAGTTATCTTACAATTTCATTTCACTTATAAACTGATTCAAGTTAACACTGCATATTAGTCATCCCAACATTGACGATTTCGTTTAATTTTATATCACCGATTGAAATCATGAATCAATTGAAGCTAGATCACCATGGACCCGACCGAAGCTGCTACCTTGATGCGGTGGTCGGGCTTGCCTATCGTGATGACCCAACCGAGCTATATTGGCTGGAACATATGTTCCTGTAGGTTCTACCATGCCAGGCAGGTCGATTGGAGAACGGTAAGACTAAAAGCAGCAACTCAAGGTCTGAGGGCGAAGTCGTACTGCTGACTGTAGAGGGGTTTGACAGCAGTAAGGTGTTTCCCTCAGACAACCAGCATCTACAGCGATGCTGCCCTCACACAAGGAGCGGTGGGGTTGGAAAAGGTCGACCCTAAAAGTGTCACACCTCACCTTACCTCACGGATTTCCGTCTCCGGCGGTAAGGCCCTTTGAAGAACGGAGCTAACACGTCAAAAACCTCCCACAAAAAGGCCGTGCGCGACCGGCCTCAAGCATTTGTCACTTGGGCTCTGCGGTCACACTCCCAGGTCGTTAAGATCAACACTAATCCAATTTCCTTTTCAGGTTCCTCAAGAAATACCCTTCCACGGTGTGGGCAGACGGGAAGTGACACCAGCTCTCATACCCGTAACAGCACACGAGATCACCATGGAAAACCTGCAAGCACTGGATGGTCGTTTCGTCCTAGTATGGGAATCCTCAGCAGTGCGCATCCACCATCCCGCACCCCGCGAGATCCGAACCCAGGACCTATCAGTCTCACGCCAAGCGCTTAACCAACTAGACCACTGAGGCGGCATCCGATGGTGTTAGTATCTAACTTCAACCAATCCATGAAGTTGCGCCACCGCACACCATTGTCTTCAGTGAGCTGATATCTCACAACAGACCTGGTTCAACTCCACTGGTAACGGCTTCTCACTAGAACTCCAGGAGTATCTCTTGAAGTCAGTCACTAGTGAGTAGGTGATTGTTATTATCAGAAGGGGTTTGTGGAGATTTTAGAAATTTTACAGATTGAAATCATGAATCAATGAATTAATTTTATATGACAAACAATAATTCTTAATTCACATATTACCATTTTAAATGATGTACTCTGTATGAAACCTGACGAGTTTTAGGAACTATTAATTTGGATATATATATAATTGTAGAACCTGATAGGAAATTATAGAAAAGAATATTCTTCATTCATATCATTGTATTCTGAAATCATTCAGGGATATATTAAATGATTATTATTCAATTACAGAGAAATCATAATTTTTTCTTTGAATGAAAGCCTAACCTGAAGATATATTCCATGCATAACAGTCAGTACGTTGTCAGTTCCTCATAAATCTTAGAGAGAAGTTCTATTGTGTAAATAATAATGCTGAACCAATTAATTTAGTCATGTATTAAGCCAGGACTAGTTAAGGGACTGACTCGAACATAAAGATCAAAGTATTATTCATTAAATGAATCCTTAAAATATCAATAGCTACTGACTGTAGCTAACATTTTACTAACACCGGTAAAAATTACATAATCAGAAAACCGAAGTGTTTCATTACTTTGATCATTCTCAACCTTTTAAATAATGTTTTCCATTCAATAGATTCATATATAGCAAGCGGTTAGAAACATAAATAATGGCGCTCATATAGATAGATATAGTTTATTTGATTCTAAAGGTGTTTTCCATTGAACTTGATAGTTTAATCGTGAAACTTTAATTGTTTTTTATAAAATAATGGATGTACACTTCAATAATAAGAACTGATTGATTGAGATCATGAATCGATCGATGTTAGACCATCATGGAAAACCTGGGAGCAATGGACGGCTGTTTCGTTCTATTGTGGGACTCCATGATCCCGCTCGCGGATTTCGAACCCAGGGCCTTCAGTATCGAGCGTGAACGCTTAGCTTACTGGACCACTGAGCTACTAGAACCCCTGTATAATTAACGAACCTCTTATCAAAGTGTGTTCTCCTGATGGTGTTCTCAGGAAAGACGATGAAAGCTTCACGATTACGTAATCCATTTCAGAGAACAAAACACTGAAATCTTTATCTTGAACTACAAATATTCTCCATCATCTCAATTATGTGTTATTATTTGTTCGACAGGAATATGAATAATTAAGGGATTAAGATAGTTTCAGGTGAAAAAACAAATTACATAGATTACATTATTTAGAACAGGAAGTAGACAGTGAAGAGAATGATTAAATTTGTATTACATTTATTCAACAAATTAAATGTATTTTACCCATATTAGACTATCTTAAAGTTACGTAATTTCATATCATTTACATCTCACAGTTGAATATAATTTATTAATAGATTTATTCCACAAAATGAACTGAACAAAATCCCAAAAGTTAATCCCTAAATCAAAGAGTATCGTTAAACGAAACATTTAAATTCACTCTTTATGAATCATGTTTTTTTAAACAGTGCATCCCTACTTTTTGATGCTCCCTACCGTTTGCATCAACTTGATTATGCCCATAAATTGATTTTCATTCCTTATTGATTAGCTCTCTTTCTCTCCCCCCACACTCTTCCTCTCTCTCTATCAGAGTGACATAGTACGTTTCTGTATTTAAATCTGACAATCATATTAAATTAAAGAATTTTGAACGGTTACTTGATCCTACTATGGGAGTCTACAATAATGCTTACTCAGCTTGATACCATGTGGAGTATACTTGTTGTGACCATCTATCACTTTGAAGTCACAGGCTGAAACAAAGTGAGTTTAAAGAGTTTCCAAATTAACAACAGTTTCCAAATGACATAGATTTGGGATAGAAATTAAAGTAATAAGATTCAAACCTGTACTATTAACACTATTTGAAAATTAGCTTTAAAATTACCGAAAGTAAAACAGATGACTTGACTTTCGTTTATTTTGTCGAAATCGTAGACAACTTCCAAATTTAATTAATTTGTAGAATTAACACTTTACTTATAGAACAAACTTTTCAACTGATATCATGAGTCAATTGAAGCTAGACTACTATGGAAAATCTGGAAGCACTGGACGGCCGCTTCATCCTATTATAGGACTCCTCAACAGTGAACATCCGTTGCATGCCGACTCAGTGGTCTAGTGGTTAAGCACTCGCGCGCGAGACTGTCAATTATAAGAGAGTATGAATAATTAGTGGATATCAAAATAATCAGTTGTAGAAAATGTCAGTTAAAGTTTAGACCAGTGAGCCGGTATCCAGCGGTGTTAATGTCTAACTTCAACCAATCCACAAAGTTGCGCCACCACACACCATTGTCTTCAGTGAGCTGATATCTCACAACAGACCTGGTTCAACTCCTCTGGTAACGGCTTCTCACTAAAACACCAGGAGTATCTCTTGAAGTCAGTCACTAGTGAGCAGGTGATTGTTATTATCAGAATGTGTTTTGTGGAGATTTTAGGAATTTCACCGGTTAGAATCACGAGCCAATTGAAGCTAGACCACCGTGGAAAACCTGGAAGCACTGGACGGCCATTTCGTCCTAGTATGGGACTCCTCAGCAGTGCCCATCCACGATTCCACACACAAGACTGGAACTCAAGACCTTCGGTTTCGTGCGCGAACGATTAAGTCCTAGATCACTGAGCCGGCATCCAACATTGATCCATTCATGATATTAATCTAAATCCAACAATCCTCACAATCCTATACTAACAACTAACTAACTTGATCAACATGAAATATAGAAAAAGAAAACAATGTGAAACACTGAAGCATTCATAATTAGATCAACAGATAAACTCACATTATTATTCAAGATTCGGCTTCGTTTTCTAATGAAGGACAGTTCACTGGTTAGAAATATAAGTATGCATACTCTTCTCAATTTTGTTTAGCCAATAAACCTTACTCACTCTCGATCTTTCCATTCTGGGAACTAATTGAACTCACGTATTGTATCGAAATTGAAACCTACATAACTAGGATAATTCGAAATGAGAAAACAAACTGTTTTGATAAAATGAATAATGTATTAGTGAATTCCTTTAAGGGATTGAATATAATCACTTTAAAGTCTCGGAGATCACTGGAATGGGAGATTTAGTCTGCTAGTAGATTATATTGAAAAAAGCTTATTTCAGTCTTCATACATTTGACTAAAAACACAAAATTGTGGATTAATTGAAGTTAGACATTAACACCGTCGGATGCCGGTCAGCTCAGTGGTCTAGTGGTTAAGTGCTCGCTCGTGAGACCCCGCGAGGCGGAGTCATAGATGCGCACTGCTGAGGAGTCACACAATAGGACGAACCGGCCGTCCAGTTCTTCCAGGTTTTTCATGGTTGTTTGACTTCAATTGACTCATGATCTCAACCATTGAAATTACAATATTGTTGACATACTTTTTCGAATAATTCTTATTCAATATTGCTATACTACTAATCCCACAGAAAATAAATAAATGAACTAAAATAGGTGTGAACAAAAGCAAATGTGTATATTTTTTGTTACCACAACAAAATATGTCTGTTCCTGTCTATTAATCACAGTATGGCTGCAGTAGAAATGCTCTTATCAAACACCAAAAACTGAAATAATCTTGTCTAGATTATCTACTAGAGTTTTGGAAATATTTAATTTGATAAATTCAGTCAGATAACTGAGCATTCGCATACGAGATTTAATTCCTTGGTTCGATTATCATTCGCCAAATGATAGATACACCCTGCAAGTAGGACGAAACGGCTGTCCATTACTTCTAGTTTTTGAATAGTTATTTAACTTAAATCCGTCCGTGAACCGAACGAAGTTCAATAAACTCCAGAACCTGATACTTACAAATTAATTATGCCTGTTACACCTCGTGGAGGAGCGTAGGCCGCCCACCAGCACTCGCCATACAACCCTGTCCTGAGCAATCCTTTTCACCTCATTCCAGTTATTATTCATCCTTTTCATATCTGATACTGATAAACATTGATTATTTTAAACTTTAGTTCAATAATTTCTGAATAAAATATACTTTTAGATAAGAAGATGAACTGTAGACTTATGGATAGTTTCCGACTTTTAATTTAATATCAAGTACTTAGATATCGATCTCATGATATCTTGATTGTATTCCCACAATTACGTCAACTTATTAATGAGAGTTTAATTTACAGAAAGTTATGTAATGTCAAGTAATAACACAAATGCATCATGTACCTAATTTTGTAGCCTAAGATCAGACTCCAGTTAGGTCTCATGCTGATTTTTATTGAAATACACATGTCGTCTATCCTCGTACATAAATATCGACTTAACTCGCGTTGGTAAATAACGGAATTAAATAAGTCAAATATGAGAATGAATTTTGAATGTATATATTTTGTATAATCGTTGATCGAGGCAAAAGATCGAACAAACGAAAAGAAGAAAGCGACGAGAGGAGAGCTAAGCGAAATGACACGCGATGGAGAAGGAGTGTAAACCAGCTCCATTTAATCAAGAGTTAATCGATATTTGTAGTTACACAAAAATAAGCTACAGACATGTGATGAATGAGATAAGAAGTGCACTTAAAAAAACAGTCGAGGTTGATAAGCGAATAATTGACAAGGTCAAAATGTGACCCAAGAAGAATGAATAAATTAGCCTATCCGGAAGCCAGAAACAACTATGTGGGCTTAACATAGCAACCGATACTACTCTATTTTATTTGTTTAAATGCTTAAGTTGTTAAACTAAATTAAAGTTTCTTCTAACTGGCTTCATCAATTATGCAAGACATTTTATCATGTTGTGATATAATTGAATATGGACAAGGTAATCGAGTGTAGCAATATCAATCTTCCTAAATCAAAATGATTTTCACGGCTCAAAATTTATATATAGATGGTGTAAGGCTATATGGTTCTTATAATATTGTCTATTGAATAATTTTATTGCTTATGATCAGTATCGTTTGAACAAAACTTCATCGATCCGGAAATGATAGACATCTCACTCGAAATTTGGTTTGAATTATTTTTTTCTGGTTAGCGATTTTTTTGGTGAGTTATTTTTCGACGGGGTTGGGTCGCTAACCCTATACCTAACCGTCCCCATTCATCCGGATTTGGGACAGGCAGAAGCCCCAGAGGGGCTCCAGGCGGCTTCTTCAACATTACAGTGTGTTTGAGGAGATAGTCAATATCATACAGAATTCATATAATGAATTAAACTGCGAAATCGGACAACTGACAGATTTGTTCGAAATAAAGACTGGTGTCAGGCACGATTGCTTACTTTCACCCTTCCTCTTTCTTCTGATGATCGACTGGATCATGAAGACGTCAACATCTGGGAGGAAGCACGAAATAAAATGGACAGCTTGGATGCAACTGGAAAATCTAGGCTTTGCAGATGATCTGACTCTTCTATCGCACACACAACAACAAATTCAGGAGACGACCAGTGTAGCAGCAGTCTCAGCAGCAGTAGGTCTCAACATACACAAACGGAAAAGCAAGATTCTCCAATACAACACAGCATGCACCAATCAAACCACATTTGACGGAGAAGGTTTCGAAGATGTAAAAACCTTTACATATTTGGGCAGCATCATTGATTAACACAGTAGATCTAATGCAGATGTGAAGGAGCGGATCGGAAAAGCAAGAGCAGCATATTTACAACTGAAGAACATCTGCAACTCAAAAACAACTGTCAATCAACACCAAATTCACAATTTTCAATACAATAAAGGGCGGCCTGTTTGAGCATCTGGGCCACCTGTTTCTGCCATCTAGATATTTCAACAAGTTATCTATTTTTGTTTGTTTTAATATATCATTATGTTTATTAAACGCATAACCTATTCTGCTGCGTTTCTGAAAAGTGTACAACCTTTCGTTGTCAAAGTTACAAACAACTCAATAAGAGACAATGTGGTTGCTGGCAATATAGTTTACAGGCGGCCTGCTTGAATATCTGGGCTACCTGTTCCTCCGATCTAGATATTTCATCAAGTTATCTGTTTTGTTGTTTGTTTTAGCACATCATTATGTCTATTGTGCACACAATCTATTCAGGCGCGTTTATGAAAAGTTTATAACCTTTCGCTACACAGGATACAAAAAGATACAATCAGCGACATCATGGTGGCCGGCAATATGCATTGAAACGAATGAACATTAATCAAATGTGGATTACCGAACTCCTAACATCTAACTGGTCATCATTCAAAATTTCTCGTCACAATCGATCAAGGTATAAGAAAAGGAAATTTGTTGAAATACTTTATGCTGAAAATTCTATGTTGTACCAAAAATATAATGTTGAATAAAGCTTCTAATAATAATAATAATAATAATAATAATAATAATAATAATAATAATAATAACTAAAAGAATGCACATTATTCAGATGTTCATTTATTGAATTGCTAACATCTAACTGGCGATCACTCAATATTTATCGCCAGGACCGAACAAGAAGAAAGAAACGGAAACTTGTTGAAATACTTTACACTGAGAATTTTATATTGTACCAAAAATATAATACTGAATAAAGCTGAAGAAAATATACTATCATAAATATAAATATAAATATACTGTCGAGATAGTTCTGCTGTATGGGGCACAAACTTGGAGAACTATGAAAGCCATCATCCAGCAGATACAAGTGTTTATTAACAGTTGTCTACGTAAAAATACTTCGGATTTGTTGACACTGACAACCTACTGTGGGAGATAACAAACCAAATTTCAGTGGAGGAAGAAATCAGGAAAAAGTGCTGGAAGTGGATAGGACGAATATTGAGGGAAGCACACAACTTCGTCACAAGGCGATCCCTCACTTGTAAACCACAAGGCCGAAGGAGATGAGGAAGGCCAGAGAGCACATTACACCGAGAAACGGAGAAGAAGAAACAACAATTGGATGGAAGTAAAAAGAAAGGCCTAGGACGAAGTGGTTTTGTTCGGTGGCCTATGCTCCATTCTGAGTAACAGGCCCAAGTAACTTATTCAAACTTCATAGTTTAATACTAAGAAATAGAATGTTATAATATAGTAATCAAGTAATTTTTCATCAAAACAAATAAAGATTGTTTTGTAAGTGTTGGTCATTGAATCATCCATTGATAGCCGTCAAAATAAATTAAAAAAATTACTCATCAACCAAACTACTGTACGTTATTGAATTAACATTTTGCCAAAAATCATTCAACCTTATCATTCATTGAATTAATTATTACCTCTCTTCTTTCATTATTATTACTATTACTATTACTACTATGTATATTATTATTATTATTATTATTATTATTATTAACGTCTGTCTTACATTCTGACGCTTTTAATACAGATTTGCTTCTTTTGGACAATGTTCTGAATGAAGTGTAGCATAATTTTGTCTTGACAGATTCAATAATATTATGTAACTTTTATGAATATCATTAGTATTGTTTACAAATGATTCTAATGTAAAATTGGAAGATAAATGTTATGTGTTATCAGTGTCTATAAGGATAGTATTATTTGTTTTTAGTTAGTATGCTTTAATATACAATGGTTTAGTTGTGTGATTGAATTAAAAAGAAGAAGAATTTCTTATTTAATGATAATACTTATTGTTGAGATCATGAGTCAATGGAAGCGAGACCACCATGGAAAACCTGGAAGCATTGGACAGCCGTTTCATCCTATTAAGGGGACTCCTAAGCAGTGCGCATCCACGACCTCGCCTCGCGGGACTCCAACCCAGGACCTATTGGTCTCGCGCGCAAGCACTTAATCACTAGCCCACTGAGCTAGTCGGCATTCAACGGTGTTAATGTCTAAATTCAACTAATCCATGAAATTGAGTGACACATCAAGAATTGTCTTCAGTGAGTTACTATCTCACAACTGACCCAGTTAAACTCCATTGGTCACTGTTTCTCACCAGAACTCCAGGATACACATCTTGAAACCAATCACTAGTGAACATATGTTGACTAGTATCAGGAAATGTTTAGTGAAGATAATACTTATTCACTAATCATTCGAGTAGTAGATGGTTTAGTATCTGAAAAATATTTACTAATGTTTTTCTCCTCATTTATGATTAATTTCTCAAGTTGAGTCCCGTATTTCTAATGAGAAGCTGTTATCAGTGGAGTTTAGTTGATTCGTGTATAAGGCAGTTACCTGGTGAAGATAATGAAAGATGGTTCTCCTTTGTCTGCCCATAAACTGCGAGGTTAAAATTACTTTATATTTCTACGAACTAATTCTTTCTTCCTGTACTGTGTCCTTATATGCAAACTTCCTTTTATATATTACTACCATTAAAGTAACTACTTCTATGGATTTGGTGTTAATCTTGTTATGCTCATGAAGTGTGCCAAGTTGGACCGATGCATATATGTGCCTCGTCCTACGTTGCAGCTGACTGAATGACTGACTTTGCTAAATGATCGAAGTTAAAAATATAAATCATTTGATACTGATTTAGTATCTCGAAAGTGGAACAATCATCGCGATGTCTTAAGGATCTAGGTCTGATCTCCAGTATGTCGTGAATGTACGCTATTAAAGAGGACTAAAAATTTGTCTAGTGCTTTCTGGAACTTAATATTTGTTCAACTAAGCTCAACTCATGATATTAACTATGAAATTCGACAATCTCCACAAATCATCTGTAGCAATAATCGAAACTAATGAAATATGAGAATATAAAACTAATTGAATGACCATCGTATTGTATTTTTTTGAGAATTGTTAATCATTTATAAGGAATAAGTTTAGTTTCTTGATAACGTCAACATCCATATCTCGACCAACTTGCAATGCAGCAAAATGTTATCAAGAAATGGTAGGTTGCTATTTGACTTTAAAACAGAAAAAACCCTTGGTGTTGTTTACTTGTATCTTCCCATTGTTATTTAGGACTACAATTGATCATTCTCTTGTTGGCATATGTGCAACCTGTGCGGACTGCCTGGGACGGTACTGGGTTCGAGTCCCAGAGTGAACATCAACTCTGAGATGCAGGTACATTCAGCTGACAAGACCTAAATAGGACGAAACGCGCGTCCTTGATTCCACTACTACCCACTATCCATCTTTCCTTAAGAAAAGCTCGACTGTTTCTTAATAAATGATGATAGACATTAGATCAATATTAAGAAAGTTAATTATGGAGTAAGTTTACAAAGAAGAAAATAAAACTCTTTCCAGTTAAGTTGTTATTATAGAAGTTAATTTGTTTGATTCATGTTGATGTTCTGTTGTAGTAAAGTATATTATATGGGCTGATACCAGGTGAAACAACATGATTTCCGGTTTGTCCACATATTATCAAATATAGAGCTAAACAAAACAGATCAATATAAGACTGGTTAACCAGCTAATGTAAAATAATTTCCTCAACAAGAATATATGCCCATAAAGTGTCTTTGGAAGTTAAACTATTAGAAATATGAGTCTCATCAATTTCCTTTGAAAACAAAAAATAAAACCATTCTTGAATTATTAATAATACCAAAATTTGGTTGACAACTGCTTCAGGTCAATTTGGTGTGCTTCTGGGAAACTTAACTTCACAGAATCATAACCTATGCAAAGACTTTTTATGTATCTTATGTCACAGACTAATTGTAGATAGACAATCATTGAAAAACAGTATGCACTGGATATCTGTTTCATCCTAATATGTGACTAGTGAGTAGTGTCCATTCATGAGCATATCAGAGATTGAACACAGAATCATCATGCTTCATGGGGTGTGGGGTGTGATAGACATTCAGATCATTCAGTTCAATGGTTTACATGTATAAATCTAGTGAATTGGTGATGTTACTTCTCAATTTTATCATGACTTTGTAATAATGTTTGAAAAAGAAAACTATTAAAACAATCGACTGAATCATTAAATTAAAATATGTCACTGGAGAAATAAACGATAGAATGATGGTAGAGGTGAACTGTAACATTCAATTTAGAACCATCTATTTGTCAGTAGTTAAAGTTGAGTGTTAATAGATTACTGCACAAAGCAGTGGTAAGGCCTGGCTTTTTTCTTTAAAATGATTGATATTAGGCATTTGTTATTAAACGCATAACACTTGTTTGAAAAGTGACATCTAGTAGTATAGTCTCATTGCAAAATATTTCAAACTACTCAGATGTTTTGGGATAAATTTATTTACCAAAGTTTGAATACTTACTAGATAATAAAAGGACCAAGGACATGTCGTATCCACAATTGATTGATCACTCGATGGTGATCAATGCCATGTGTGTTAAGTCCTTCTTAGTGCTGACCAAATGCTATCGACCAAGTTGCAATGTGGCCACTAGTCTAGGTGACCTTGCTGACGAGTGCCAAGTAGCATGAAACCCGGGTTCAGGGTTTCCTGTTGACTACCTCCAACCACCATCTTATTTTAACATG
This sequence comes from Schistosoma bovis, assembly GCA_944470425.2. Taxonomy (NCBI): domain Eukaryota; kingdom Metazoa; phylum Platyhelminthes; class Trematoda; order Strigeidida; family Schistosomatidae; genus Schistosoma; species Schistosoma bovis. The sequence continues at coordinate 39,670,591 of OX103955.1, forward strand.
TAGTACATCCCACTTTATTTTCACTATGATTCCGAACTACTGTGAAGTTTCACAAAATAAGAATTCATCAGGTAACGAAAAACACGTAATATTTCATAGAAACAATATCTGATTATTTATTGTAAAATAATGTTCAACCATTATGTTGGATGTGTCTAGATCAAAGAAACTGTTGTTAATATAGTATTGTGGTGTGCACTATTTATGGTGACAGGTATAATTGGTACGTAGCACAAATTGGAAGTGGAATGCTTACCAACAGAAGATTGTAATCAAGCGAAGAGGAAAGAAAACAAAAAGCAATCGAAATAAAAAGAGGATTGGAAGAATGATGGAGTACGTAAAGGACAACTCAAAGAAATTTGTACAAATGAGGCATTCAGTGTATGAATTTCATATTTTACAAAGGTACTGTGTAATTTTGTATTAAATCGTATTTGAGTTTTCATCTAATTCACTATCTCTAAGGTATTATCATTATTTGACAAGGTAAGCAGTAACTTCATATTATGTTACGTTTGATATGAACAGATTAGGAACTAACAGTGTGTTATATTCAGTTTTTAGCTTATTATACGAATGGATATTCAAATATCGACTTAACTACCATCTAATAATATTGATAAATGGTTTTTTTGGTTGATCTTAGTTGAGGTTCTGTTAGAGAAAAAGAAACATTGAATAATCATTTTGCTCTAATATGAAAAGCTTCATCTTAAATGACCATGATTATTACTAGCAACCGCAACTATCTAATTCACTCTAATCAAATATCTTGTATTATAACTGGTAAATGGTAACTCATTAATTAGGTGATACAATTCAATCATCTAATTTACTTTCAATTAGCCCTGAAGTAAAATAGTTTGCATCTTCGATTGTCATTTGATCTATAGTGATCTATGTCACATGAATGTTATGAGTAACAATTGTGTGTAATAAAACTTTGGCTCCAGTTTACTACTACTACTACTACTACTACTACTACTACTACTACTACTACTACTACTACTACTACTACTACTACTACTACTATTACTACTACTACTACTACTACTATTACTATTACTACTACTACTACCAATAATAATAATAATAATAATAATAATAATAATAATGAAAGTTAAATACTTTACAAAGTATTCAAATTTCATTAGGTTATTGTAAAGAGACTATTGACTAGTAATTAGATCCTTCAATCATGACTTGTTTATCTCTAGTTATGTAGATTTATGAAAAGAATTAAGTGAATTGTGATGTGTGCTACTGATGTCAACAGATATAAGTAGTATGTATCATCAGTCGAAAGTGAAATGTCTAGAGGCAGAAGGTTAAGAAGATCGAAGAGAAGAGAACGAGAATAGAGAATGATTAGTATGGAAATGAAATAACAATGAATTCTGAGATGATTGATTAACATTCTGCAAATGAAGTATTAATTGTATGGTTTTCAGATTTTACTAAGACATTCTATAATGTTGTATTAAAATATATTCGATTGTCCCCATTTTTGTTCTCGTTCACTACAGAATTATCTTGACCTGAATGATAAATATAAGCAACATACATTAAATCTTTAAAGTTGAACAGTCAATGCATGTATCAACTGTATGTTAAATGAGTTTAAAGTTTATGATGTATAATTTATTTTATGTCCTAATGCTTAAAAACAAGAACAAAACTATCTTTGAAGTTCTTCAGAATGAATGAAGTGTAAGCCCCCAAATGCCCTGGTATGGCCGAGAGTGGGGAGAGTCCGCTCTCCCTCTCAAAATGCTTTCCCATCACCACGCGTATATAGCATCTGCCAGGGAAGTGCTACTCTTTGCCTTCTCGTGACAGGGGTGTTGTTTACGAAAATGAGAGGACGAAAAGCGAATGTCTGGCACTTTAACCGGATTCCAAACCAATGGTGCGCATAGGCTCCAGTATCCTGAGTTAACAAATGGTGTATGAACCAATTGTTGGTCACCGGCTACCATGGGGCTGCATCTCCTCACGATGCTCCACTGCCTTGTGGGTTAGACCTTTAGGTCGAAGGCTCGGGGAGTGGCCCCCTAAGAAAACCACCTGTTTCGGTTTGGGCACCCGGGCAGTATCACAGCCCTCACACATATCGAATGAGATTTGTGTGGCGCATATGTATTTGGTGCCTCTTTGTACCAATATCTATGTGTTAAAATAATGAAATGTAAACAATTTATGAATGTTTAAGAAATTACAGTAACTCTATTCATTAACTCTTAACTGTTCATTAGAATCTACTTTAAGAATATAGAACTGATTATCTAAAGTAAGGTTAATTTAGATAGAAAACAATCAAATGAACATTACAAATTCTTTGTAATAGATTTAACTTAATATTTGAAGATTAAGAAGAGACAAACCGATAAAATATGTGAAATCTTAACGGAGGGTGAATTGATTTTTCTGTGGATTTATATATAATATATTCAAATACGTAAATATTGTAGCCTCCAGAGCTTAATTAGGTGTCATGTCAATCTGTTATGTAAACTACAGGTTAAAAAATAAACTCAACAATTCTCCATTGCAAAACATAATCAAGTGCTTCCTGTCGATAAACCTTGAGTGATGAGGTTTAGTGATGTTGAGGATGAGATATGTACCATTGTTGATAACAGATGATGATTGTACAATATATTATGATTCAATGAAAGTTAAAAACGCAAATAATCAGATTCCATCGGAATGATTTTAAGTTTTAGCGTTTTAAGTAATGCTTGAAAGTGTTTGGTCTTATCTATGCAATGCATAAACGAATAAATTGAATATGTTGTGTGATGTATGCTACTTAGGCTGACATATATAAGTAATATGTAGCAGCAATCGAAAGTGGATCACCTACCAGCAGTAGATTAAAAATAAAAAGAATAGGAAGAAAATCGGAGAGCAATCAAAATAACAAGAGAATTAGTGTAATAATGGAGCATGTAATGAAGAACTGACGGAGTATATGCGAATAAGGTGTAGTAGCCTTGCTTCGTTAATCGATCACATCGATAACTGTTATAATATAAATCTCAACGGTGATTGGAGATTAGAAGGCAGAGAGAAGCGGCGATTACAGTTTTCTTGGCGGATAGCGCAGATCATAAAGCTATAAACATATCGGGCGAATTTGAAGCGGAGAGGGGAATAAGTATATATAAGCAATTACATAGGCAAATTTATAGTCAAATTATATAAGGGCGCAGCAAGGCAAAACAAAAGCCAATAATACGATTTGAGTACATATATACATGGAGAGGAGGAGAATCATCTAGTGATATTCAAGCATTCAACATTTTAACTTGAGTCTGTCATGTGCTCTAGTGATCATAACGGTACGAAAAAATAGACGAATTGTTACTATTCAAATAACATTATCTGTTCAGTAAGTTAATAAAACGCCCTAACCAAAACTAACCCTAATCGAAATTTGTTGTAGGATAGTTGCTATAATGGTATTCAGTGTATGAGTTTTCTAATTTACTAAACCACTGTATTCACTTCAAATTCATCAATCAGTTAACTACTTATTCTGTCGCACTCTGTTTTCCACTACCTATCCTGAAAAAACAACTAAACACAACTAGGTCGTATTTTTTAAAAGTAGTCACTCAACTTACTCACTTACGCCTGTTACTCCCAGTGGAGGATACGACACCGACCAGTATTCTCCAAACCACTCTGTTCTGGACCTTTCTTTCTAGTTCTATCCGATTGTTGTTCATTCCTTTCATGTCTGTCTCCTTTTCTCAGCGTAATGTGTTATTTAGTATTCCTCTACTCCATTGTTTAGCCTTGAGGATTACATGTGAGGGCTTGCGTTTTGATGCAGTTGTGTGCTTTCCTTAATATGCGTCCTATCCAATTCCAGCACTTCTTACTCACTTCTTCCTCCGCTTTAATTTGGTTTGTTATCTCCTACAGTAGGTTGTCAGTGTCTAGTAGTGTCTGGCCACTGGATCCGAAGTATTTTACGTAGACAACTGTTAATAAACACTTGTATCTGCTGGATGATGTCTTTCGTAATTCTCCAAGTTTGTGCCCCATACAGCAGAACTATCTTGACATTTGTATTGAAACCTGTGACAGTTGTTTTGAGTTCCAGATATTCTTCAATTGTAAATATGCTGCTCTTAGTCATACAACTAACAACTGAATAATAAATTCTTTTTCCCTCAAATACTATAATACTATTAAGATTACAACAATCTTCAGTAATTATGATCCATATTGGTCCAATGAAATGAGTCATATATAAATAGTATCATTATAATGAATTATTCAGAAAACAATAATAATAATAATAATGCTAATCATAACCATAAAACATTTTTGCATAATTCTATTCGTTTACTCATTTTTTCTCTTGCTTTCTCCCTTTCCCTCTCTCTCTCTCTCCTTCTCTCCCTCTTCCTTCATTAACATTGATTTACAGATAAATTATTCATTACCTTTAAATTTAACTTAATAAATTTCTGAAGAGTCCTATACTAGGACGAAACAATCATTCAATATTTTTAGCTATTCAATGGTGGTCTAACTTATATTACTATTCATGAATTTAATTCTAAATATATAACATCACATTGAACAACTGTTCATTATTGGAATATATATATCTATATAGAAAGAAATTGAAATTGAAATCCATTATTGAATTACTATAAATAACAAAAATGTCAATGATGATATTGTCAAAGTTAATTCATTTGTAATTAGTTAAATGTTAATTATAAACTAATATGATACAACATAAAATGTGCTATAATTTAAGTTATTGTTAAAGTAATCTCATGAATCATAGTAATGACTAGAATTAGATAGTACCTACAGATTAGTTTGTGAATATTCTGATCAACTATTCAAATGTAACATTGTATATTTATGGGGATAATTACTGGTTAACTAGTGTTATTATTGTCAGATTGGGGATTTATAGAATATTGTAGTAGTTTCAATGATTGAATTCATGAGTTGATCTAAACTAGACCACTACTGAAAACCTGGAAGAATTGGACGGCTGTTTGTCCTGGTATTGAACTCCCAAGCAGCTCGCATCTACGACCTTACATTCGGAACTCGAACCCAGAACCTTAGCTTAGTTCAACTCATGAATTGCTACAATCTCTACAAATTCTAATATTGACAATAATTATGTGCTCACAAAAAAGACCAGCTTCAATATAGATTTTCTGAAGTTTTCGTGAGAAGCTGTGACTAGTGGAGTTCAAACCGTGTCAAATGGAGGCAGTTATTCACTTCAGACAATGAATAAAGAGTCGTAAAAGATCATGGATCGATTGAATTTAGACAATAACATCGTTGGATGAGCGAGATCGATGGTCTTGTATTCGAATCTCACGAGCTGAGATCATGAATAAGCACAGTTGAGGAGTCTCATACTAGGATGAAATGATGGTCCAGTTCTTCAAGGTTTTCGATGGTGGTCTAGTTTACATTGACTTATGAATTTAAATATTAACAAAACTAAAATTAATCACTAGTTAATGAATTGTCTCATTGATGATAAATGTTTACATTTCATAACTTCAAATGATTGAAATAAGATCTAATGAATGATTCCAATTCCATATTTTGGACAGGTTCTGGTCGTATTGACTGTTAATTCATTTCCAGTTGTTGAATGTGAAAAGAAACATCTTAATGATCCATTTTACTTATCTATTCTCCCTAACAGAATTTGAACTCTTTAATAAGTCATTTCAGAATGAACATATAGTCCCTGTAACATTAACTAATCAACAAAGAGTAAATAAAATTCTTTTATCCATTGAATTTTATCTATGATGCTTGGAGTGATTCTATGATACAAATAAAGTTGAATTATTAGAAGGGAAAGTAAAAAAAGAATTCTAATAGAGATTGATTCAGCAGATCACATGTGAATATCAATTGTAGTATCAGCTTATTAATTGTTACAGATAACCGATATCCTTAGTGAATCTTAGTTATCCATATAAACTCTATTCATTTGTTTGGTAGAAATCCAACATCTACTTGTTAGTGCTTACAACACTGAACATAAACGGCAAAGATGAAAATGAATACTTTATAGAAAGCGAATTCATAGTAAAAGTTAAATGCTTTACATTCAACTGACATAAAAAGTATATAGAATTAATCAGAGGCTAGTATCGGCTAGAGGAAAATTGAAAATGAAGAAGAAAAGGAAAGATTCATTTATGGTATTGATCTCTTTCTGTAACTTCATAGATGTGTAGTGACTCACATTTATCACGAGAAAACGACTGGTTTAATAAAAACAATTATTATTATAACCAACTGTACCAGTGTTTGTTTTAACGTGCTTTTGTTTGACTGTGCTAATGACAGCTATTTTGTGCTTCCATTCTTATTCTTACACTTCGATTGTAACTTCGCGCGAATTCGGTTACCTTCTGTAACCAAGGTTGTATCCTGGCACGATCTCGGTATCCTCTCGATGCCACGAGATCGCCAGCAAATATAACTCGACTTGGCCCATTAATTGCCTTCTGGTATTTGGCTTCTCGGGGATTTTATGGATTTATTTGGTTACGTTCAACCTACGCCTTCTGATCTACTTGGCACGTGTTTCTTAGTAGCGGTGTTCATAGTTAACCTCAACTCGACGCCACGCTACAGATGATTGTATTGATAAACATTATGTATGACAGTGACTAAGTCACTTTTCAGTCACTGACATGAAATCTGATATTCCACGTGTCACTGTGATCAAGAATGAGGAAGGTTAGAATACGATTAGAAGTATCAGTTCTCTCAAGATTGCAGATATTCCCTGCTGACGAATTACAACTAACCCGAAGCCTAGGTCCTGGGTTTGTTATAAATTACTTTAAACTATTTTAGATAATATTATTTCATCAAAACCGATTGAATAAAAGTATATGATATCGATAAATGACTGATGTGCAAACAATGATGGTATATAATGACCTTACTGTAACTCAAGTTAGAGATTATAATATCCTATTAAAGCTTGATTTATATCAAATCGCATCAATGGATTCTGATAATAAACTATTTTTCAGATTGTAATAGTAACTCACCGAAGACAATGGTGGATATGTCGCTCAATTTGGTGGATTAGATGGAGTTAAACATTAACACCGTTGGATCCCGGCTAGCTCATTGGTCTAGTGGTTAAGTGCTCAAGCGCGACACTGATAGGTCCTGGGTTCGAATCTCGCGGGGGGGCAAGATCGTGGATGCGCACTGCTGGGGAGTCCCATAATAGGACGAAACGGCCGCCCAATGCTTCCAGGTTTTTCATGATGGTCTAGCTTCAATTGACTCATGATTTCAACTATTGAAATTACTAATATCTCCACAAAACCCCTTCTGAGAATATCGGTCAGTTAAATGTTAAACCAATAGAAATCTTCCAAGTCAATTGTCCTTACTCCTAAAAAATCAGAGCTTTTAGAAACCAGAAAGCATAGAGTATTGTTGTGGCTGTCACATCAAACACCTTAATAGTAAGAAGTTACAACATTAAGCATTATATGAGATAACACTCATATTACTGATTTAGTACTTAAGGGTTTGTATTTCCAAGCTTTAGCAAACAGACTCCTTGTATGTTCTAGTGGATTGAGTGAGAACATTCAATTATTTCAAAGTATCCTTCTCAAAATTTGATATAAGTAACTTACCTACATCATTATATGTAGCATTACATATGATTATTAATGTAAGCATATGTATATGACTAATTAAATAATTAAGTTGTTTACATTTCAGTCCATTTATTCTAAGAGAAAAAATAATATTAATATCTTAAATATTATGCATTTTTCTAGTTGAATTCATGAGTCAATTGAAACTAGACCATCATGGAAAACCTGGAAGTACTGGAAGGCCGTTTCGTCCTAGTATGAGACTCTTCAGCAGTGCGCATCCACGATCCCGCCTTACGAGGTTCGAACCCAAGACTCATCAGCCTCGAGGTCAAACGCTTAACCTCTAGATCACTGAGCTGGCATTCAATGATGAATTCACACTGCTAAGGAGTCCCATACTAGGAAGAAATGGCCGTTCATTGCTTCCAGATTTTTCTTAATGGTCTAGCTTCAATTGACTCATGAATTCAACTATAAAAATTACTAGAATTTCCACAAAACCCCTTTCTGATGATAATAATATATATTTGTCAATTAATCTATAGTAATACAAAAACATATAATGTTAGATTCATTCACTTGTGTTGCTCATGGCGACTGAAAAATATAGGCAAAGAAAAAAACACGCACACACACATAACATTCAGGAAACAAAATGTCAATCATTCAGTAAATAGATATTCCATGTTGAATGATTGACTTCTAAGTGGAAAATTACTTTCTTAAATGAACTGTGTTAATAATAAAGATTAGAATGCAAAAAAATTATATTAATAAGTGAATGATAATTATGTAATTGTCTCTATTTATTATTATTAATGTTATTGATAATTAGACTCTTAAATTGAAAGAAATAAATGTTTAGTTGCTATGTTTATAGCGATTACAAGTTCATTTAGTCTGTGAATGGAAACAAAGACTCTGTGACCAAAGATTAATAAGCTAATTATTCTAATGTGTCCCAGACTCGCTAACTAGAGAGAGAAGTCCAAGTTTGAAATGGGGAAATATATTCCATAAGCAGCCAGAAGCATGAGCAATAAAAACAGACACAAATCAAATATATATATAGCATACAATTGTCCTTGAGAAGCGTTACAAAATAATATACCAAAAAAATAACGACGAACCAATAACGTTTAAGATTCCCTCATGTGGGAAAAACCACATGAGGGTGAAAATCGTCACTCCCGGCGCAAAAACAGAGAAATTCAAATTTTAAAAATAAAATTACAAAAATAAGGTATTTATCAAATGAGTTCTAGGGATCTAACATCCCGAACATTAGTATGTTGGTAAAAAGGTTTTGTTGTTGTTGTTGTTTTTGCAGAAACATTAGTTATATAGACAATAGAATAATCAATTAATGTGAAAGTGAATAAACCATTTGTGCGAAAAGTAGAATGATCTTATATTGTGTAAATATGAACTATTTTGATATTAGTTAGTTGGAGGTAATCATCAAGAAGTTTTGTATTTAAATAACATGAGAATAATTTGGAGTGAAACTGTGCTCCCTGTGTAGTTTGAACCAGTTTTAGTGACCCGAGATCTGGCTCCAGTTACATCGTATGATCGATTGCTACTGAAATATACATATCGTCAATCCTCGTATGTAATTATCGACTTAATCCACTTTAGTGAATAACGGAATTAAATACGTCAAATACAAGAACGGATCTTGAATATGTATATTTTGAAAAATCGTTGGTCGGAACAGACAATCAGAGAGATGTAGCAAAGAAAGAAAGGAAGAGAGAGTGAAGCAAAACGAAACGACGCTCAGTGGTGAAGGCATATGAACCAACTCATTTTTATTAAGCTTCAATCAATATTTATAGTCATACAAAAATAAGTTACAGACATGTGATGAGTCGGAGATGTACACACATATACGCTCATATGCAAACAGTCAAAGTTGATAAGTGAATAATTCACAAAGTCAAAACATGACTCAAGAAGAATGAATAGATTGACCTGTCCAGAAGCTAGAATAAGCTATATGGGCTGAACACAGTAACTGACACTACATAGTGTCACCAAGTCTCATAACCAGAAATGTCACCATTGAGGTATCTTGTATTCGAGCGACACATATTCACTCACAGATTAAGTCTACTGGGAAGTTTCAGGCAACACTGCACTTATGTCTATATATTATTACCAATTTCCTCTAGTTGTGTAATACCGAACAAAGCCGTCATTTTGTCTAGTCACTTAGCATAGTAACTAAATTACAAGTCACTATGCCTAAAATATATAGTAGTTTGACTTTGGTACAAAATAACATAAATGTTAAAATTTATTATCTGAATACCGCTTGATTGGTTAGTGCAACCATGTGTAGAATAAGATAAAATTTACTGAAGGGACTGGATGATGGTCACGCTAGTTTATGAATTGACATTGGAATAAACATTAGACATCAAAGAGATCAGACATGTTTTTTTGAGACAAAGCATTTAATCAATAAAAGATTTAGTGACAATACTTAACTACAAACATTAAACTGTGTTTTTCTAACGACTAGGCTACATTCCCTTGTCACCTCAACTAGTTGCCTATTTTTCATATTCTTACAAAATGTATCAAGTTATTTCAAAACTTCCTTTTTCTATGAAGGAGTTCACTTAAATGTGAACTGCCCTAGTATGGCCTAGAGTGGGCAAGGCCCGCCCCCTTCTCAAAATGCTCTCGCACCGCCACGCGTATACAGCCCCTCACAGGGAAGTCCTATTCACTGCCTTCTCGCGGCATTACTGTTGTTTACGAAATTGAGAGGACGAAAAGCTAATGTCCGTCTCTTTAAGCAGGTCGTTGGACACGGTGAGTCCACTTAGTGGAGTTGGGAAACCCTGATTCCAAACCAATGGTGCACATGGGCTCCAGGATCATGAGGGAACAAATGTTGTATGAGCCTATTGTGACTGCATCTCCTTACGCTGCTCTACTGCCTTGTGGATCAGACCTTTAGGTCAAAGGCTCGGGGTTCGGCTCCCATAGAAAACCACATGTTTCAGTATGGATGCCCGGGCAGTATCACAGCCCATACACATATCAAATGAGATTTGTGTGGCGCATATATATCTGGTGCCCCCTTGTACCAATATTTTTGTGCTCAAATAAATAAGTGAATAACTTTGAACTTAGTCAATTAGTCAGCAAACATCTACTATCATGATATTTTGTCTAGTCAACCTGGAAAGATGATGGTTGAAGTTTTGATTTTGAAGAGAACGGTTAATTATCATCAACGAAATTTCGGTATCGTGGATATTCTGACTTGAATTGGCTAAATGATTGAAAAAAATCACCAAATTTTTGGAGATATTCTTTTATTTACATATTTGATTTCTATATGGTATGGTCTTTTAAATGTAAATTATCTAGAATATGTTACCCACTCGACATTTTCTCAAGTTGTTGGGTTAGAAGCAAATATCGAGACTGTATATAATTGAAGTAAAAATAGATTTACAGCCAAACTATACATTATATTATTGCTTTTAATAAAGGTAAAAGCTCATCGAGAAAATATAGTTGTTCTCTAGTGGAAGCCTTCGTTTTTGGCTGATAATACCGTTCAGAAGGACGGTGAAAGCTCCACAACCAAACCATCCATCTAAGTGAACAAAGGAAGAAGACAATTACAGATCTAAATTAAACTAGGAAACCATTAAACTGGTGAAGATATCTTCTTTTGATCAATCAATAAACATATTGAGATGGACTCAATTTTCAAAAAAAAAATCATTTATAGTTAAGGTAGAATGCAAAACGACTACATGAGATTTATGCTGTAATCATAATAGATAACTTCGAAGTTACTGATGAAGAAATGGAATTATCAATGATAACACTGCTATTATTTTCAACTATTAATTTTTATGATCTATCTAACTTTTGTTTTGAACATTATTAATGATATACACACATTTATCTAATCTAATAAAGTTAATTTGATTCCTTAATATCAAGTTTTATACTCGTGAATATCAACCCTATATTTTAAGGCCAGAATTAATTGTAGGTTGATGTTGAGCACAATTTAGATGATTAGTTTGAAATAAATTTTGAAGTAACATTAGTGTAACACTATGTACCACAAGTATTATTGTTTCTGTTTTCCAATGTTAAGAATTACTTACTTCTGTTACTCCTCGTGGAGGAGCATAGGCCAACCACCATCACTATCCATCCAATCCTGTCCTGACCAATCTTTTACAGCTCTTTCCAGTTGTCATTCATCATTTTCACATCTGCTTCTATTTCCCGACATAGTGTGCTCTTCCAACTTTTTCTTATCCGCTTCTCTTCAGGATTCCAAGTTAGGGCTTGCACCATGATGCAGTTTGGTGATTACTGTAATGTATGTCCTATTCACTTCCATCGTGTTTTCCTAATTTCGTCCTCAACTGGAAGTTGGTCTATTTTCTCCCACAGAAGGCTGCTATTGATGGTATCCGGTCAATGGATGTTGAGTGTCTTGTGTAGACAACTGTTTACAAATACTTGTACCTTCTTGACGATGGTTGTTGTATTTCTCTAAGTTTTAGCTCCGTACAATAGAATTGCCTTGACATTCATATTGAAGATTCTCACTTTGATATTGGTTGACAGACAGTTGTTTTTAGTTCCATATGTTCTTCAATTGTAGGAATGCGGCAATTGCTTTATCAATCCTCGCCTTCACATCTGTATCCGATCCTTCTTGTTCATCGATGATGCTTCCCCGGTATTTGAAGGGTCCCATATCCACCAAATGTGACTGTCTTAGTGTTTTCCGTGTTGTATTTGAGGATCTTACTAACGCTAACCAAAATAAATAATTCAGACGTTAAGAATATTCTCTACATATCCAAAATTGATTTATCTTATGAATGTAACATAACTTAACTTTTCAATTTACTATGACTAGAATAGATAGGAACATTCTGTCATACAATTACAATGATAAAATGTTACAATAAAAATGTCCAATCCTTATCTACTTTTATATCAGTAATGAAATTAAACATTTTTTTCCATAGGATATTTGTCGATTGTATCGTAGAAGAAAAACCCCAGGATAGTAACTTACGTCATTATCTTTCAGTCTACGCAAAGAATTAGTTAGGTATATAAATTATTCAAGAATCCTTATTATACCAAGACGCTGATATATGAACGACCAATGTTCATTTAAATAAATTTTAGTTCAATTCTAGAATTATAGATTCAAATTTTGTTCCGATAATTGACTTGTCAATAATACTCATCCACGACTCTGTGACCAGGGATCAGACACAAGAACCTCGGTGTCGTGTGCGAATACAGTCGCTAGATCACTGAGCTGCGATTCAATAATGTACACGTCTAACTAAATGTAGACTGTCAACGTGTCCTATGCTAGTTCTAAACTCTTACTTAGTGTTTCTAAGTTTAAAATGGTTATCTAACTAAAATCGGTCTATATTCTTAATAAAACTCAACAATCTTCAAGACATAATTCTGACATATAAGAAATGCCTAAATGATAAATTTATCCATTAATCGGATTCTCAATAGGTTAAAGATTTATCTACTCCATGTTTTTATTCATTCTGTTATCTGATCTGGATGATTTCACAGAACAAGATGTTCCGTTGTTGAATGAATGAATGGGCATAAACCATTAAGTCACTTATTAATAGTAATTCTAGTTTGAGTGAAAATGTAAGTAATGTTTTTGCTAACCACTAAGCTTTCGTCTTGTCTTTTATACTCTGGAGTAAAACATTTATGAAGTTTCACATTATTAACTATCTTAAGTTGAACGATCGAATATGGTAATCTTAAACAAATTTGGATAGTAGCTGGCAAGGGGATCCAGAGCACTCGTTTCGTCCTATTTGTGACTCCCCATCTGGATGTACCTACATCCCACAGTTGATATTCACTCCAAGACTCGAACCCAGTACAGTTCGCTTCAAATGCCACCGCGTTATCCACTAAGCTACTGATTCCTGATAGCCCCCTGCTTGTGTAATGAGGTTGAAGTTTTAAATTCACTTAATATTGTTTTACTTGTATCTTCCCATTATTATTTTGAACTGTATTTGATCAGTCTCTTATTGGCATATATATACATCCTGTGCGAACTGTTTCATCGATGAACAAGGAGGATCAGATGCAGACGTAAAGGCGAGGATTGGTGAAGTAAACGCCGCATTCCTACAATTGAAGAACATATGGAACTCAAAACAACTGTCTGTCAACCAATATCAAAATCACAATCTTCAATACGAACGTCAAGGCAGTCAGTCCTACTGTATGGAGTTGAAATGTAGAGAGCTACTACAATCATCATCAAGAAGATACAAGTATTCATAAATTGTTCTCTACGCAAGATACTCAACATCCATTGGCTGGATACCATCAGCAACAGCCTTCTGTGGGAGAGAACAAACCACCTTTCAGTTGAAGAAGAAATTAGGAAAAGACGATGGAAATGGATAGGACATACATACATTGTGGAAATCGTCAAACTGCATCACGAGGCGAACCCTAACTTGGAATTCTGAAGGGAAGCGGAAAGGGGGAAGGCCAAAGAACACATTAAGTTGGGAAATAGAAGCAGATATGAAAAGGATAAATAGGAACTGGAAGGAGCTTGAAAGGATTGCCCAGGACAGGGTTGGATGGAGAATACAGGTGAGCGGCTTATGCTTCTTCACGAGGAGTAACAGGCATAAGTAACTGAGCGAATTGTTTCAATATAACTTTAAGTCACAAGTTTTTTAAATAGTCAGCTAACAGTGGAATCCAGTTTAACACGCATTTCATCCTAATTAAGACTTGTGTTAAAATTTTCAACAATTCACATCCAATTTTTCCAACTATAGATAGTCAAATTCCAATATGATAAATCTTCACATTATTTAGTTGGTAACTAATTTCCAACTTTCACCATATATATTACTAAACCAAAAAAAAAGAAAGAAAAAAGAATTTTTCTGTTAAGCATTAAAATAAAACAACTTTATTCTTTTTTTTAAAAAAAAGGTATACAGACATGTTAAATGGAATAAACCTTAATGAGTAAACTAAATATGTTTTTTTATTTTAATTTTTTAGTTTGTCTATTTCCTTTTTTTTCTTTTTTTGTTTTTTATTTTTTTAGTTTTTTAAATTTTTTTTGTTTTTTAATATTTTTTTTTGTTTTTTTTAATATTTTTTTTGTTTTTTTTCATTGGATGAAAATGATTTACAGAATCTATTTTATTTTATTTTATTTTTCAGTCAAATTTATGTCTGACAATAAATACATTTCCTGTTTTAGTTTAACAAATAAAAGAAATAGAATTAACCATTTAATTGAAATGAATAAGAATATAAGATGAATTAAAAAAGAAAAGAAAAGAAAGGAAAAGAAAAAAAACAAACTTAGTCAGATTAATGTCTTAACTAATTAATAAACAATTAATTTACCCGGAAATTGTATTACAAATATGGGGTGGGGGTGGGGTGGGGTGGGGGAAATAAATAAGGAGAAAACTGTTTTTGGGAAGAATATTCTCTCTATTAATTTTCCTCTCTGCTATTATTGTTTCTTATCGTATGATAGTTCTCATTTTAAGCAAGATTATAATTTATAGATGGATTAATCAGTTATAAGATAATAGATCTTGAAGTTGAGTGTGAAATTCAATCATTCATTTGGATAAATAAAGTTTTGGCATTATAACTGATGTTAGTTCGTGATGAAAACCTGAAATCTAATTTCAAACCTTAATCATCAACTGTAAATCATAATTTTGGTTTCTCACATAGAATTATAATACTGAGTCGGTACTGGTTATTAGGTGAACATTCTCAAGGTCAGTCTAGCGTAGCTCAATGGTCGTCTATAAATTATAGTCTCACCTACATAACTGCTCAAATTAGAGGATGTTAATGTTTAACTTCAATCGATTAATGATCTTTCGCAACCCTTCATTAATCGTCTATGTTGGAGAATTGTTTCATATACTACATAGTTGTCAAGTATCCAGGTTAGATCTATAAATAATTTATAGCACAAATATGTTGATAATTTAAAACCACAGTGAACACGGCGGATCTGATGTAGATGTGAAGGCGAGGGTTGGCAAAGCAAGAGCAGCATATTTACAAATGAAGAACATCTGCAACTCAAAACAACTGTCAATCAACACCAAAGTCACAGGTTTCAATACAAATGTCAAAACAGTTCTACTATATGGAGTGGAAACTTGGAGAACTACGAATGCCATCATCCAGAAGATACAAGTGTTTATTAACAGCTGTTTATGCAAAATACTTCTGATCCATTGGTCAGACACTACTAGGACACTGACAACCTACTATGTTGGAGAACAAACCAGATTGCGATGGAGGAAGAAATCAGGAAGTGGATAGGACACACATTGAAGGAAGCACCCAATTGTGTCACAAGGCAAACCCTCACATGAAATCCTCAAGGCTAAACAAGGGAGAAGAAGAAGACCAAAGAACACATTACGCCGAGAAATGGAGACAGACATGAGAATAATGAGCAAAAACTGGATAGAACTAGAAAGGAAAGCCTAGGATAGAGTGGGTTGGAGAATGCTGGTCGGTGGCCTATGCTCTATTGGGAGTAACAGGCGTAAGTAAGTAAGTGAGTAAGTAAGTAAGTAAGTTAAAACCACAGTACAACGCGAATATTTTTAATTGTCATTTCGTTGCTAACATCTATTGGTAAAAGTATTTCGAAATCAAACAATTAATCATCAAAATAAGTATTTTAATGTGGTTAAACGTATATAAAACTCATTCTTAACCTATTTCACATCTACTTAGGCGAGACTATAATTTATGGACGAACCAATCACATATAAGATAACAGATCTCTGATTTTGGCGTCTATTTGGATAAATAGAGTTTAACCATTATAGCTGATGCCAGTTCTTGATGAAAACACTAAATCTAATTCCCAACCTTAATCATCAACTGTAAATCATAATTCTAATTCCTCACACAGGTTTATAACCGTCATTTGGTCCTGGTTATAAAGTGCACAATTTAAAGGTCAGTCTGGCGTGACTCAAAGCTCGTTCATAAATTATAGTCTCACCGATGACTTTATCTAAATATGTTATGTTATAATATTGTAATTACTCAGATGAAATAAAACTCTAAGTTAATATTTCATTGTCATGACCATGGTCCTTTCTCGTTGTACTGCACTTATCCGATAGTTTAAAATATTTAATATGTAAGCCTTAACCTAGGTTTTGTGATAATTTCCAGTTGTCAGTAAGGCGTAACTATAGTCCTAGGAGTTTCCTATTGACTACTTCCATACACCTGACTCATGATTTGATCCTATAGATTATATCCAAACTAAGGGACTAAAGAAGTATAACTTTATTCGCTACTCAGTAATCAATTAGTTGTAAATAGTATTAAACATATCTTTTACTATTTTTAAAAAAATCCTTTTCACCTTCGAACGAAAAAATCCTCACTAAACCACATTCGAATAAAACCAACTACATATTTCCTTGATTTCGCTACAAATTTAATCATATTCTATTCTTATTTTACAATGACATTTATTTAACCACTAACAATGTATCATACCATAATATCTCACAATATATATGTCACAAGGGGTTTGTGTGGATATTATAGTAATTCCATTGGTTGAGATCATGAGTCAGTTGAAACTAGACAACCATGGAAAACCTGGAAGAACTGGACAAGCGTTTCATCTTATTGTGTGACTTCTCAGTACTGTGCATCCACCATCCCGCCTTGAGAGATTTGAATCCAAGATCTATCAGTTTTGCGCGTGAACGATTAACATCTAGACCACTCAGGTGGTCGGTATCCAACGCTGTTAATGTCTAACTTTAACTAATCCACAAACTTGAGCGACACATCTACCATTCTCTTCAGTGAGTCTGTTCTGAGATAGTAACTCACTGAAAACGAAAGTGATAGGTCATGAGTTCGAATCTCGCGAGGCGGGATCGTGCATGCGCACTACTGAGGAATCCCACAACAGGACGAAACGGCCATTCAGTTCTTCCAGTTTTTCCATAGTGGTCTAGTTTCAATCGACTCATATTTATATATCGTTGTGTTTGTCACCTATACTCTCTCTTATACATATACTATCTTATGACTAATTTTCTAATTTATTATTTCATTCACTAATGTCAACTGAGTCTTAAACATTTTATTCATTATTTAGAATTAGTTTAAATGAATAAACAGCACTAGCATCTAATCACCTATTTCATCTATACATAATACTGTAGAAATTTCTCTTTAAAATGAACTAATAAATGAAATATATATCTAATTGGATTGAATTTTTCTTCTTTGTCACAGCATGTTTTATATATAAGCTAAAACAATATTCAAGTCATGCTGTGTTATAGTTCCGTTTTGAAGTTTAAATAATTACGGATTCATTGTAAAGTTTCTGTTATATTTTTGTTTCAAAGCCGATATAAGTGAAATGAAGTAAAATAGGGTAATGGAATTTCCTTTTGTGTTATTAAAGTTAAACATCAAGACTATGTATTATAAAGCGAAATTGAATAGACTGATTAGTTGTTTGTTGAGAACATCTGTCGACACATAAGAAAAAAAGAGAAACACTTTTAATATGGTTTAGTAAAGAGCAACCTGAAAGTGTATATATGTATCAATGATCTAGAGTTTAAGCGTTTGCACTGGAGACCGATAGGTCTTGGATTCGAATCTCATGAGGCCGTTTCGTCCTATTATGGGACTCCTCAGCACTGCGTATCCACGAACCCACCTCACGAAGTTCGAACCCAAGACCTTAAGACCGTCTAGTGGTTCCAGGTTTTCCATGGTGGTCTAGCTTCAACTGACTCATAATCTCAACTATTGAAGTTACTATAATATCTACAAAACTCCGTCCGATATTATTCAACATATGCTAATTTTAAATCCCATTATGATTATAATTATCATATGTTTACAAGTGACTGGCTTCAAGGGGTATTTCCTGGAGTTCTAGTGGGAAACAATCATCAGTGTAGGCCAACCACGTCTGTTTTGAGATAATAACTTACTGATGACAATGGTGGGCGGTAGTGCATTTTTGTAAATTAGTTGAAGTTATACATTAACACCGTTGGATGCCGGCTAAATCAGTGGTCTAGAAGTTAAGCGTTCACGTGCGAGACCGATAGATCTTGGGTTCAAATCTCATGAGTCGAGATCATTGTTGCACAATGCTTAAGAGTCTCACAATAGAACGAAACGGCCGTCCAATGTTTCCACGTTTTCCATAATGGTTTAGCTTCAATTGACTCATAATCTCAACTATTAAAATTACTAAAATCTCCACAAAACCTCTTCTGGTACTTCTTAACTCTAATTACCTATTTTCTTTCCAATAGGTATGTACCATAAAAATAATATAGTTTTATAAAAATTAACAAACACAACTCATTAATCTTCTCTAAACATTCTTTATATACTCAATGGAATGAGTCATTTTATTACTATCAGCTATATACTTTCTGATTCATTGAAATCTTGTCTAATTAAATAAGATTTATTAGAATAACAATATAACCCATTAACATTAATTACCTTTGGAACAAAGATGGATAGTGGTTAGCAATGGAATCCAAGATGTGCGTCTTATCCTATTTAGGATTCGATCACAATTATTTAGTTGTATGATTATTCTGATACTTTACCATTTCTTTTTGTTGTTTTTTTTCTCACTGACCAGCTGTTTTTGTTTAGTAAATTCTTGATATATATTAACAGTTTGTTTTCGGGCCATAGCCAGCACTCGCTTTCAACTCGGATACGGGAACATATCCCAGCTTGGTTCTATAAGAGTGAAAGGAAAGTAGTTAGGAGTTCTATACTTCAACACCTAATCGACTGTAACCATTCTACAGATCCACAATTTGATTTTAAGGTTGTTTATATGATTTTTTCAAATGTACTCAGATTTCTTCGTATCCAACTCTTAAAAATAGCCGAAGCTCTTATCATCCAGGAGCTTAAACCAGAACTATGCGTACAAAAGAAGTACGTCTTATCGTTATCGTTACCTTGGCCCTAATTATTTTGATTATCCTATTATTATTATCATTATTACTGCATCCCCCTTTACTTATGTCTTATGTTCTCATTATTTTATTCGTAAATGCTCATCATATCATCTTATTTATTTTTACACCTCTATGACCTTTAACTATTATGACAAAAACATTTTAATCATTTTAATCATCTTGTTAAATTCACTAAATCTAGATATGTTATTTGTCTGAGAAGTACACGATTATGAAACATCTGGTTAGTGTTTTTGTTTTCTTGGCAAGGTTGTTTTGTACGGGATGGGGTTGCTGACCATATACCCAACTCTCTTCCTTTACCCGGACATAGAACCGGTAGTCATTTTGTATAAGTACATCAAAAATGACGAGGAATGCGGAATAACTAAACAATTTTTAGAGGAGTAACAATCCACTAACGGAAGAAAGTCTTTTATTATATGAAAAAAGGTAGGAGGCTTCGTTTAAGAAAAGTTCATAAGGAATAAAGCAAATTTATTCTTTTTAACTGAGATCATGAACTGATTGATGGTAGACAACTATTGAAAATTTGTGGGACTCCTCAGTAGTGTGCATCCACGATCCCGCCCACGAGATTCGAACCTAGGGCCACCAGTCTCGCGTGCAAGCGCTTAACCTCTAGACCACTGAGCTGGTCGGCATCCGACGGTGTTAATGTCTAACCTCAACCTTCTAAACAGGAAATAATAATGTAGTAAGTGATATCCAATCATCAATAACAAACGGGAAACTATAACTTCACTACAATTTAAAGTTTTAATTTTATATTTAGCGAATCTAAATCTTTTTTGTTGCGATTTTGTAAAAAAAATAGCAGAAAATAATCAGTCATCTTCCATTCACTTAACTGTTGCAAACTTGGGATTAATTAGTCTAAATACTAATGATGTGGTGAATGTTTATAAATTATTTCAGTGTTGGATTAATCCTGAATTATTTTTTCTGGTTAGCGTTCTTTTAGGAAGTTAGTTTTCTAAGAGATGGGGTCGCTAGCATTATCTCTAACCCTCCCCCTTTATCCGGGTCTGGGATTGGTAGTAGTTAATTTCAAAGAGAAATTTTAGTCTTATTTATGTACGTTATATGGGCAGCATCATTGACAAACACAGTGGATCTGATGCAGATGTGAAGGCGCGGATTGGTAAAGCAAGAACAGCATATCTACAATTGAAGAACATCTGGAACTCAAAACAACTGTCTATCAATCAACACCAAAGTCACCATTTTCAATACAAATATCAAAACCGTTCTACTGTATGGGGTCGAAACTTGGAGATCTATGAAAGCCATCATTTGTGATTGTAAGTAAACGCCAGAAGTCACATGAAAAACATTTCTTAGTATAAAATGTATTCCATTCTGTTTTTTTACTTACAGTGTAAAAGCATACAGAAACTAGTTATTCCTTCTAAGTTATTTGTTATAAATGATAATTAGAAGACATGCATAAACAGGCATTGTAAAGTTACACTTTCATAGAAGTGTACACATTAAAAATTAAAGAAATGCTAATAGATATATACTTGTATTTAGTCTATTCATTTTATGGTGCTGTTCTATCTTAACTAAATGGTTTAATTAAATAGCAACCATCGTGGTTTTAGACAATACCATCAGCACCTACTTCATTTAGGAAACCTTGATAATTTTCTTCAAACGGACAATGAAAACTACGCATTTATGTCTTATCCATTTATTAAAAGTCTGTTTGACAAGTTTATCTTACGGTTGTTAGCTCTCGTGGAGGACCATAGGCAGCCCACCAACACTATCCATCCAACCCTGTCCTGAACAATTCTTTACAGCTCTTTCCAGTTGTTATTCATCTTTTTCATATCTGCTTCTATTTCTCGACGTAATGTGTTCTTTGGCCTTCCTCTTATCCGCTTCTCTTCAGGATTTCAAGTTAGGGCTTGCACCGAGATGCAGTTTGGTGATTACTGTAATGTATGTCCAATCCACATCCAACGTCTTTTCCTAATGTCCTCTTCAGCTGGAATTTGGTCTATTCTCTCCCACAGTAGACTGATGCTGATGATATCCGGTCAACGAACATTGAATATCTTGTGTAGGCGGTTGTTTATGAATACTTTTCCATTTTTTTATTATGGTTGTATTAGTTCTTCAAGTTTCAACTCCGTACAGTAGAACTGACTGTCTTGACGTTCGTACTGGGTATTCTGACTTTGATATTGGCTGACAGACAGTTGTTTTGAGTTCCATATGTTCTTCAATTGTAGGAGTGCTATCCTTCCTTTACCAATCCTCGCCTTTACTTCTGCATCTAATCCTACATGTTTATTGACGATGATGACTAAATACGCGAAGCATTCCACATGTTCCAGAGTATCTCCATCAAATGTGATTGGGTTGTTTTTCTATGTGTTTTGTTTGAGAATGTTGTTTTTACCTTGTACATGTTGCGGTCTACTGATGCACAGTCTGATGCTACACTAGTTGTGTTCATCTACATTTGTTTGTGTGTATGGAATAGAATAGTTCTTCTAGAGTTATTGCCGATCCCAAGCACCAGTAAAAGGAGGAAGGTTGGTAATGAATTCGGCAAACCCTATCCCATACAAAAACCTCGCTAAAAAACACTAACTAAATTAAACCATTTATTTTCAATGGTTAAGGTCATGACTCAGTTGAAGCTAGATCACCATGGAGAACCTGGAATCACTGGACGGCCGTTTCGTCCTATTATGGGACTCCTCAGCACTGCGCACCCATGACCTTGCTCCCTGCAAGATTCGAACCCAAGAACCTACTGGTTTCGCGCGCGAGCACTTAGCCACTAGACCACTGAGCTAGCCGGCATCCAACAGTGTTAATGTCTAACTTCAACCAATCCACAAAACTGAGCGAGACATCCACCATTGTCTTCAGTGAGTTGATATCTCACAACAGACCTGGTTGAACTCCACTGATCACTACTTCTCACTAGAACTCCAGAATATACCTCGTGAAGCCAGTCACTACTGAGCACATGTTGATTAATATCAGAAGGGGACTTGTGGAGATTGTAGTAATTTCAATGGTTAAGATCATGAGTCTAGCTTCAACTGAATCATGATCTTAACCATTGAATTTACTATAATCTCCACAAAAAACCCATCTGATATAAACCATTTATACCTCTATCTATAGTGTAGTAATTAAATTATCATTTACCCCTAAATAGTATCGTAAATTTTTGATGACAAGGAATCGCATCCGAATATATTCTTTTCACCTTTGATATCAGACGTTTTTTAGTATATTAAAACCAATGATATTTTGGTATATTTTTTTAACATTGTACTACATAAATATTACCATTGTGTTTTTGTTTTCATTTGGTAAACGTTTCATTGTTCCTATGGTGGCGTGTATTGATGTTTGTAAAAACAATTATGTTACTACTAGAGAAGTAAGATTTAGATGATCATGTATACAGTTATAAATGTCATATATAAGTATAGATATAGATATGTCTCTTTCACTATAGACAGTTATTGTGGTATTTATTACACTTACCATAAAGCATACAAAACATCTGGTTTACAGTTTTAAAGTTTAGGTAATAATAATAATATGACTTAGTTATTTATGGGTTAAGATTTAATGTTAAATTGTATTCAATATAGACTATTTGCAAGAGGTTTAGACAATATAGTTTTATGTATATACAATACATAGATATAGATATATATGTAATTTATTACTTGATTGATCATAATGTATACCTATCTTAATCGATGTTCATTATTTTCTTTTTCTTTTTTCAATTGTCGGTTCATTGAAAGTAACATATTTCTTACTTGACAACTAATTAAACATCAATGACGTTCTTGAATTTTATGGTGCCAATTGGCGGTATGTATAGATTGTTTTGTTCTTTGAGTTAGATAGTTTGATCGTAAAGCTTTCATTGTTCTTTTGAATGATATCATTAGCACAAAATTTAGGTAATTCATATACTAACATGATATTTAGTTTAATAAAAGATATTATGATAATGTGAAATGATGAGCTTCATTTGGCTTTTCTAAATGGGACTTACTACAGGAGGTGAGATATTGACAGTTTTATAGTGTATGTTGAATAAAATATACATGAATTGGTGAGATATAGTGGGAAAACTCTATCATGATCATGTTTTAAAATTTAGTGAACCGTTGGAAACCAAGGAGAAATGAATGAGAACACAATTAAACTCTAGGAATTTTTAGTAGTTCTATATATAAGATTATTTGGTAACTAAAAGTTAAGTCTGTAAGTCATTGATTTTGAAAATATGTCACCTCGGTTTGAATTTTACAGGCGGCATTAATCCTGTAGAGTTATACAGCTTATAAGTACCAAATAACAAGCAAGATATGTTGATGACATTTGGTTGGTTGCATCTTACTATCTAAAATGTAATGTATATGTACGTAGATGAGGAATAATTTACTGTATATTTTCAAAAGTTTGCATTCTTGTACAATCAAGTAAATATTTTACGACAGTAAGGAAATTCATATAGCTCTCCAATTTTCAACTTCGTACAATAGAACTGACTGTCTTGACGTTCATAATGGGTATTCTGATTTTGATATTGCTTGACAGACAGTTTTTTTGAGTTCCATTTGTTCTTCAATTATAAGAATGCCGCTCTTGCTTTGTCAATCCTCGCCTTTACGTCTGTATCCGATCTTCCTTGATCATCGATGATGCTGACTAGATACGTGAAGCATTCCACCTCTTCTAGAGTATTCCATCAAATGTGATTGGGTTGTTGTTCTATGTGTTGTATTTGATTATGTTGCTTTTTTCCTTGTGTATGTTGAGGCCTACTAATTCAGAGACTGCTTCTATACTAGTTGTCTTCATCTGCATTTGTAGATATGTATGGGATAGAAGGGCTAGGTCATGTGCGAAGTCCAAATCTTCTAATTTATTCTGAGCTATCCATTGTGTTCTATGTTTTCTCTCAGATGTTGAAGTCTTCATAATCCAATCGACTATCAGAAGAAAGAGAAAAGAAAAAAGGAAGCAGCGTTGTCTGACTCCAGTTCATCATTGAATATACAAGACATCAGTTACCAATGTTATGTATTATATATTGAAATCAGATTGTTAGAACATCTCAAAGTTATCTTATTTGCAAGTTGTTGCATTTAAATAAGAACACTATAAACTGTACATGAAAATATCATAATAATTGCTTACGTATATACTAATTATTGTCATCTGTTATTCTGAAGTAGTTCTATTTTCAGTAAAGTTGGGAAATGTTACAGACTTTTAATTCCTTTTTATAGATAAAAAATGGGATGTAATGATAATAGCAAATAATCAAAGGACTTTGAGATGTTAAGTAGATAAATGTTGTCGATAGGAAATCCTGGACCTTGGTTTTGTGTTAGTTGACATTCGTCATCAGGGTTTACTTATAATCTTGAAGGAAGTGATCGTTCCTGTGAGATTTGAAATTTCACCAAACAATTTCTTTTAGGATCTTGTAAACTTTCTTTACCAAAAACTTTAGAAGCCAGGAACAAACTGAGAAAACTTCGTTAATTTAATATATCTCGAAAACTTCTAGACAATAAACGGATTACGTGTCGTACTCTGAATGATTACTAATTCTATAACTAAATTAGTAATGTTTTTGGAAGTTTCCAGTGGTTAAGTATTCCCAATAAACTTATCTGTATGCTTATGAACTATGAAGTAATGTCTTTGTTCTTAATCCACACCACTGTTTGGAGTTTGTAACGGGAGATTCAGAAAAGTTTGAAGACATAAAAAGTAGCTAAGGAATCATTATCAATTGTCCTAGTGTCAAGCATACCGTTTGCATGGTCCCGAACGTTATCACTGAGTTATTTAAGTAAGAACAAAATTCTAAGCCTTACATACTTGATATTTCATTCCTACATTCCTATTGTCGGTCGTTCATTGAAAAGAAAAAGGCATATCATTGTAACTTATTAACCAGTGTTTTCTTTTTCAAATATAATTAGAAATCACCACATGGTATAAAAATGAATAAAAACAAACAAACAAACAACACAAGCAAACTCTTCACAAACCCACTAACATCTGTTTATTTATTCTTTGTAAATTACTATAGTGATAGTTTTCCTTATTTTTCATTGTAAACTTTCAAAACGAACCAAATAACATAATAAGTGCCAGGAAAAAATGATTTATCTGAAGGGACAGACGGCAAATAACATTAACAAACTTGATTGTTACAAATTGAAATAGGTCTAATTTTAAATTGTCTCAACGTACACAAGGGGAAAACCAAAGTCCTCAAATTCAGAACGGGGAACAGCAGTCCAGTCACTCTTGATGGTGAAACTCTGGAAGATGTAGAATGCTTCACATACCTGGGAAATATCATCGATGAACAAGGAGGTTCAGATGCAGACGTAAAGGCGAGGATCGGCGAAGCAAACGCCACATCCCTACAATTGCAAAACATATGGAACTCGAAACAACTGTCTGTCAATCAATATCAAAATCAGAATCTTCAATATGAACGTCAAGGCAGTCAGTCCTACTGTACGGAGTTGAAACGTGGAGAGCTAATACGACCATCATCAAGAAGATACAAGTATTTATAAATTGTTCTCTACGCAAGATACTCAACATCCATTGGCTGGATACCATCAGCAACAGCCTTCTGTGGGAGAGAACAAACCACCTTTCAGTTGAAGAAGAAATTAGGAAAAGACGATGGAAATGGATAGGACATACATACATTGTGGAAATCGTCAAACTGTATCACGAGGCAAACCATAACTTGGAATTCTGAAGGGAAGCGGATAAGAGGAAGGCCAAAGAACACATTACGTCGAGAAATAGAAGCAGATATGAAAAGGATAAATAGGAACTGGAAGGAGCTTGAAAGGATTGCCCAGGACAGGGTTGGATGGAGAATACAGGTGAGCGGCCTATGCTTCTTCACGGATGTTCACTGCCGAGGAGTCCCATAATAGGACGAGGCGTCCGCCCAATGCTCCCAGGTTTTTCATGGTTGTCTAGCTTCAATTGACTCATGATCTCAACTATTGAAATAATACCCAATTAGTTGAGTATTTACGCAAGCCAATTCTCCGAATAATATAATGCATTTACTCGAGATTACTCAATAGCCAGAATACTAGTTGTAGGGATAGTGTATTGTTAATAGTTGGTAAAATCCTCATGCAACTCGGAAAGTGAGCACAGTGGGAAGTGAGAGAGATAGCGTAGGGAGCAAGGCGAAACGAATAGGAGGAGATATATGAGTCAACTCACTTTAATTAAGCGTTACTCAATATTTATTGTCAGAAAAAATAAGCTACAAATATGTGTTGAGTAAGATAAGAAATGCGCACACACATGCTTACATAGAAAACAGTCAACTTTGATGAGTGAATAACTGAAAAGGTCAAAGATGTGACTCAAGAACAATGAATAAATCGGCCGATCAATTTGTTACACTTTCATCCTCACTTCATTGTAATGAGCACTGAGGATACAATTTTGTATAATGCAAGAGATAATTATTATTGTGATATTTTTGTACTACAAAAATACTGTATAACTTGAACTAAACAGTTTTACAAAATTGAAATTCAGTTGGATCAAACAGTAGTTGAAATCATGAGCCAATTAAAGCTAAACCACCATGAAAAACCTGGAAGCACTGTACGACCATTTCGTTATAGTATGGGACTCCTTAGCAGTGCTCACCCACGATCCCCTCTCACACGATTCGAACCCAGGACCTACGGTGTTCATGTCTAACTTCGAATCGCGCGAGGCCGGGTCATGGATGCGCACTGTTGAGGAGTCCCACAATAGGACGAAACAGCCGTTCAGTCCTCTCAGTTTTTCTGTGAGGGTCTAGCTACAATCGACTCATGATCTCAACTAGTGAAATTACTAAAATCTCCACAAAATCCCTTCTGTTATAAAATCAACCACATTATTTCTTAATCAATTTCTACAATCAAAAATAAAAACAAAATTCTTTTCTACTTCAACTATTCAACATAATAAAATCTCCATTCATAATAATCTAATCTACATGATCAGTTTATATAGAAAAAGTCTACCACTTTGAAATCACTGATAAGATTTATTATTTACCTTTTTTTCAATGAAATAAAACATTCAGTGAATCAGAATGACACTTCATACTAAAACTATGGTTCTGATTACTATCAAGAATTTTTGTTAGATTTAAAAGTATGGTTTATTTTTTTAAAAAAAAGAAGTTAAAGTATTAGGTTTTTAATTTATGGTTGATGGCTAGTAGTGGAATACAGGACGAGCGTTTCGTCCTATTTGGGACTCATCAGCTGGATGCACTTGCATTCACGAGTTGATGTTCACTCTGAGATACGAACTCAGTACCGTTCGCTTTAAACGTCATCGTGTTATTTACAAACTAGTGGCTATCAGGACTTAGTAACTGAATGAATAACGTGATTGTGTTTGAAGCGAATAGTATTGGGTTTTAGTCCCAGAGTGAATATCAACTACCAGATTCAGGTACATTCAGTTGACGAGTCACAAATAGGACAAAACTCGCATTCTGGATTCCATTGTTAGCCATCAACTATCTTTGCTTATAATGCTTGTGAACTAAAGCAATATAGAGGCGATCCTTACAGGATGCAAATATGTCAATAAGAGACTGATCAATTTCAGTCCCAAAAATCAATGGGAAAATTTAAACAAATAATACAAAATGAATTTGGGTTGTTAATTTATCTAGCTGTAAGTACTTTCACTAGGTGAGTTCTGAATTTATTTATTTTTATCAGATGGGTTTTGTGGATATTATAGTAATTTCAATGGTTAAGATCATTAGTCAATCGAAGCTAGACCACCATGGAAAACCTGGAAGCACTGGACGGCCGTTTTGTCCTATTGTGAAATTTGTACAACTAATTCTTTTTATTATTAGCGTTACTATAACTGTGGTTAGTACTACTTTAGTGATGGTGTAATTCAGTTAAGGTAAACCAAACCAACCTTCATCAAATATGAAAAACATACATTAAATACATTATTTACACATCTTTTACCAATTCTGTTAGTATTCCAATTGTTCTCTGTTTCCTTTCTTATTCTCTTCAATTTAATCTTCTGCTGGCATGCATTTCGCCACTAATTGTTGCTAATTACTACTTACATCTGTCAGTATAAGTAGTATATACCTTATTTCTACTATAAATGAATTCCTAGTACAGATCATACTCAAATAATAATTGTATTTTTCAGTCAAATGAAATCAAATGTATTCTTAAAAACTCTGAAAACGAAATCAAAAGTTAAAGTCTCAAACATAATTAATGTAAACACAATCAATACACGACCCCGCGAACGGGATCGTGGATGAGCACTGCTGAGGAGTCCCACAATAGGACGAAACAGCCGTCCAGTGCTTCCAGGCTTCCAAAGGTGGTCTAACATCAATCGGTTCATGATCTCAATCAAAAACTTAATAATCTCCACTAACAATCAATACACATGTAATCAGAATATAGGGAAAAACTACTTTAAATAAATATTCGGGTACAATATGATCAACTAATTACTTATTTGCAATAGGATAGATTTGCAAATAAATTCAATTAAGAGAGATGGGAAGTTAGTTAAGAAATATCATGAATCGACTAAAGTTAAACATTTGAATTATTGGATGATCTACAAGTCAAAGAATCACTGTGAGCTCTCAAGATTCTGGTTTCTATCTCCTGTCTAGCCGTGGATTAATGTCATTGAAGAGTCCCATATTAAAACTTCATATTTTTCAGAGATAAGAATAAACTTCACTCTCGTTCACAATTTACCCTTTTCACCTAGCAACTAAACAAACACTATCATAATCCATGATGGAGGGTATGTCTCTTCCTGTTGTTTTTGCCTACCAATACGAAAAATTACATATCATACTACGAACATGTCAAGTGTAGCATAGTCAATCATGATAGAAGAAACATTACAACATAGAAAACATCATACTTACAATTATTTTTCTATGTTAGAAATTGTTCCGAAATATCAAGTAACTAAAGAAACAAAAACAAAAAAGTAACATAACCGTAATTATTGATTATGATCTATTTGAATAACTTGACAACTTCAAAATTTATCACTAACCATAACGTTTTAAAAGTTGACTAAGTGAGAAATTATCGTTGAGTTAAAAACAAAAGAAACTTCCTAAGAACAGAAAAAGAAAACAAAAAGAAAGAGAAAAACCGAAACAATATGGAAGTAATAACTAGGAATACATATGTATTGTGTATAAGAATATATTGTACATACATATATATATAAGGGATTGTCTATTTATTATATGTTTAGCATAAGGACATTAAACTAATATGTTTGAGATGACTAGAATAGAACAGAATGAATAAACGTCTAATATCTCATGGGATGTATAAAGTTATTATTTGGAACAACAACAACAACAAAGAAGAAGAAGAAATAATTACTTTTATTGTTGTTATCTTGTGCTGGTCTTGTCTAGTTCTTCTTTTCTAAAAACAAAGATGTAATAAATAACTGTTTAAACATTAATTTTGTTTATTCATTCAATAAATTCACTTGGTAATGTTTTACTTGTATCTTCCCATTATTATTGTTTAGGACTGAAATTGATCAGTCTCATGTTAGCATAAGTGTATCGCATGCGAACTGTCTCAATATTACCTGAAGTTGCAAGTTTTATAAGCAAAGATGGATGGTGGTTAGCAGTGGGATCCGGAATGAGAGTTTCATCCTATTTGTGACTCTTATCAGCTGGATATACTTGAATCTCAGAGTTGATGTTCACTCTAAGACTGGAACCCAGTATCATTCGCTTCAAACACCATCGTATTATCTAATTAGCTACTCAATCCTGATAGCCATCTGCTTGTGCATTGAGGTGAAGTTTAAATTTACTTGATGTTGTTTTGCTTGTATCTTTCCCATCGTTACTTAAGACTGTAACTGATTAGTTTCATGTTGGCATTTATGCATGGATAGATTTTATATCATTGTTATTGAAAAAAAACATGTTACTGTTACTTGTCTAGTAAATTAATGTGATTTAGTCTATGTAAATAAGACTTTCATTGTTATGTTTGATAAATAGTGAGAGAATAGAAGTCAGTTTTAATTGTTATAAACTATTGTATTGTTTATGATATATTTCTTAAGTGTTCATGTGAAGTTATTTTTGTCATTAAAAAATTTTAAAATTCTTTAATGGCTATTTCATTATTTACTTACTTACGCTTATGAGCCTGCGTGGAGGAACATAGACCGACTACCAGCATTCTCCATACAACTGTGTTCTGGACAATTCTTTCCATCACTATCCAGTTGTTATTCATCATTTTCACATCTGCTTCTATTTCCCGACGTAATGTGTTCATTGGCCTTCCCTTTTTCCGCTTCCCTTCAGGATTCCAAGTTAGGGCTTACCTCGTGATGCAGTTTGATGATTGTATATCCTATCCGTTTCCATCGTCTTTTGCTAATTTCTTCTTCAGCTGGAAGTTGGTTTATTCTCTCTCAGAGAAAACTGTTGCTGATGGTATCCAGCCAATGGATGTTGAGTATCTTGCTTAGGGAACAATTTATAAATACTTGTATCTTCTTGATGATGGTCGTATTAGCTCTCCACGTTTCAACTCCGTACAGTAGGACTGACTGCCTTGACGTTCGTATTGAAGATTCTGATTTTGATATTGATTGACAGACAGTTGTTTCGAGTTCCATATGTTTTGCAATTGTAGGGATGTGGCGTTTGCTTCGCCGATCCTCGCCTTTACGTCTGCATCTGAACCTCCTTGTTCATCGATGATATTTCCCAGGTATGTGAAGCATTCTACATCTTCCAGAGTTTTTCTATCAAATGTGATTGAGTTGTTGTTCTATGTGTTGTATTTGAGGATGCTGATTTTTCCCTTGTGTTTGTTTTGGGCTACTGATGCAGAGACTGCTGCTACATTGTGTGTTTTGACCTGCATTTGTAGATGTGTAATGGATAGAAGGGCCAGGTCATCTGAAATATCCAAATCTTCTAATTGATTCCAAGCTTTCCATTTTATTCCGGTTATTTCATTAGACATTATAAATCCACTGAACTACACGCGTACAATCGTTTAACGTATAGAATAAAAAAACTACAGGTCTCTAAAATAGCATGGTACTGTTGAGTAACAAATAACTAGATGTTCGTATCTGTAAGCTTTTGTTTTTCACCGTTGTTATTATTAAGGAATACATTTAATCGGTCGTTGTTAAGATACATGTATTCATAAGGGATTGATTCAAACTAGTGTTGTTATCACAAGTTTTTAGTAAAATTGAATAGCGGATTAAGATGGAAATTAGGGAGAGCCTGTCGTTCTATTTGGTAACAAATATGAACACCAGATTCATACTCGTTCCACAAGCTAGTAGCTACCTGGACTCTGTAATTTAGCATTTAACGCATTAGAACTTGGATCGAAGAGTGTTGGGTTAGAGTCCCAGCATGAACATGAACACTAGGATGGTGGCACATTCTGTTGATGAGCTCCAAACTGAATGAAATTAGCATTCTAAATTTGACTGCTAGTCATCACTCAACATTATTAATAGCTGAATGCTCATTTGTAAGTTTATTTTAAATAAAGTAGAATACTCCAAAAATGAAGCCATAAAGTCACTCTTGCATGAGTGATGATGATACTTTAATGCAGATTTATCATGAATAATACCGTAAATGTTTTTACACAAGTATTTCTCTAAAAGTTCCATATACGAGAATGTTGTCACACATTTTCCTCACAGTCATATTCATGCTCGTGATAATACAGGAAATCGGTCTTATGGTCCAAATAAAAGTAACTGACATTTGTGTTAACATTATTACCTATCGTTGTATTATAATAGCCGCATCCTAATTGCATATGAGACCAGAATATAAGTGGCTCAAAACGATTCATTTACTTTTTTATAAACAAACATAGATACTCAAACTGTATGTTCAAATAGAAGACAAACTTATTCAATATATATGTGAAGTAATCATACGTTACAATGAAAAGTGGGGGGGTGAAGGTAGTCAACACGAGAGCTAGATTTCCTGCTACTTGTCACTCGTCAGCAAAATGTACCCGTATTCTTAAGGAAACTTATGCTCATATGGGTTGAGTTGGATGAATCTATTTCAGGTACTCATTTATTCAGATAGATCTTAAGAACGAGTTGTAGGAAATCAAAGTGAGATAAAGCGAAGATGACAAGTGTGTCGTTTCCATTGGATAGAGCATGACTCAATATTTATAGACAGAACAAAAATAAGCTAAAGGTATGTGATGCATGAGGTAAGCGATACACACATAATTGACAAGGTCAAAGATGTGATTAAAAAAGAATGAATATATTGACCTTTTTGGAAGATAGAATAACCTATATGGGCTTGATATAGTACTAGACACTGCAAACCCAGTAATATAGGACATCTCATCAGTATAAACTCATGGCTCTGCTATGAATAGATCATACAAAAAGCGCGTTGATTTTAACATATAGGGATTTACACCTCCTGGCTTAATCTGTGATATTTAAAAGTCAGTTAAATGGAAATGTCAATGCAAAATGCATTTTTCAGACAATAGTAAACAAAGTAAATTATTGCATCAAATATCTAACAATAAATTCATTATGAATAGAATACTCAAAAATCTTTGTAAATAATCTATTTATGAAAGTTCAACTAACAGACAAGAGTTGAAATCTTAAGTGAATTGAAGCTAGACCACCATGGAAAACCTGGAAGCACTGGAGTTCCAATGAGAGGCAGTGACCATTGGAGTTCAAACCAGGTCTGTTGTGAAATACCAGCTCACTGAAGACAGTGGTGGACGGTGGCGCAATTTCGTGGATGGGTTGAATGATGGCCAAATCAGGGGTCTAATGGTTAAGCGCTCGCGCGTGAGACTGATAGTTCCTTGGTTCGAATCGCACGAGGCAGGAACGCGGATGCTCACTGCTGAGGAGTTCCGTACATAGACGAAACGGCTGCCCATTGCTTCCAGATTTTCCTTGATGGTCTAGTTTCAATTGACTCATGATTTCAACTATTGAAATGACTAAAATCTCCACAAAACCCCTTCTGATAACAGATAAGAGTTTTATGTCTGAAACAATTTTATATTTCCGTATGACTATTCTAATCACAATAAAAAAAGGAATTTATCGATCGTCCACAACGTATTGTTCACCATAGAAACTTATTTTAATTTAATTTTATACTTTTTTAAAAAATTTACTTGTTTTAATGTGTTCAAAGTGTTGTTTAGAGTGTTTTTCTTTTTGTGAACAAAATCGATTTTCTCTTCTTATTTCTCTAGCAAAATTTTAGTTCTTAAACATGAGTCAATGAGAGCTAGACTATCATGGAAAACCTGAAGGCATTGGACGGCCATCAAGTTCTATTATGGGACTCCTCAGCAGTGCGCATCCACGATCCCTCTCACAGGACTTGAACCCAAGATCTCTGGTCTCGCGCGCGAACGCTAAACAGTGTTAATGTTTAACTTCAACCAATCCACGAAATTGTGCCACCGTCCACTATTGTCCTCAGTGATTATCTGGATCGCAACAGACCTGAATGAACTCTACTGGTCACGGATTTTCACTAGAACTCCAGGAAATACCTTTTGAAGCACATGATTATCACTATCAGATTGGGATTTCTTGTGGAGATTGTAATGATTTAATAGTTGAATTTATGAATCGATTGAAGCTAGACCACCATGAAAAACCTGGAAGCACTGAACCGCCAGCTCAGTGTTCTAGAAGTTAAACGTTCGCTCACGAGACCGAAGGTCTTGGGTTCGAATCCCGCGCACGGGATTTTGGATGTGCATTGCTCCACTGCTTCCAAGTTAGTCTAGCTTTAATTGACTCATGAATTCAACTAATAAATTACTAAGATCTCTACACAACCCCTTTCTTAAAAATGAACTTGCTTTTATGAATTTTCAATAATGTAAGAATATGGTAAGAGATCTAATATATGGTAGAGTGTAATGATCAGAGATTGTCAATAGTACTGAGAAAATGTTTTCTGTCTAATAAAATTTATAGTTTTATAAGTTATAGAATGATTGAATCTTTATGTTGTTAAACTGTTGTGAAACTAACATTTTCAGTTCTGTGTATATTGAATTCATGAAACGTTATTGTTTTCAGATGAACTAAAGGCAAGAATAAATTCGTACTAAATTTATAGGTTACATAACTATGAATCGGATCAATATTCCATGTAAAATGTAAGCTTGGTTTTTTAACCGGAAAACAAGACAAAATTCATGTGACTATATATGGAATCCGAAAGGTGTCGAAATCTTCACTTCTGCAAATCATAATATACATTTTCACAGTTGAATACACAAAGTCGATCCAAGCTAAACCACTTTGGAAAATTTGGAAGCAATATACGGCTATTTCGTCCTACTATGGGAATCCTCAACAGTGTGCACCCACGAACTCACTATCTTCAGTCTAGCGCGCAAACACTTAACACCTAGACCACTGACCCAGCATCCAATGGTGTTAATGATCTTTCGCAACCCTTCATTGATTGTTTGAGGTGAATAACTGTTTTACACCTCACACGAATTGAACTTCACTGGTCAAGTTTTCTCACTAGAACTCCAAGAAATCCATTGTAAAACTAGTTACTAGTGAGCACATGATCATGATCAGTATTGGGATTTGTGGAGATTGTAGTATTTTCACATTTCAAATTATGTTACATACAAATAGCCCTAACAACAAACAGTTACTATCTAATTTGTTACAATCAGCTGGGTTCCAGTACATCAATTAGCCGCTAGAGAATAGATTTTATCTAAAACACCATTCAATTGTATTCTAAAAAAATGAAAAACAATAATTATATTCAAATTAATAAAACATGGAGAAATTGAATAAATATACTTAATTGAGTGGATAAAATTGACTAAGTATTGAATTCATTCTCATATGAACACTTCAAGTCTATGAATTATATATTCTTTCAGTGTATAATAACTTACTATTTGTAAACCAATGCAACAATCGAATCACACTTGACGGAGAAGATTTGGAAGATGTAAAATCCTTTACATATGTAGTCAGCATCATTGATGAACACGGTGGATCTGATGTAGATGTGAAGGCGCGGTCGGCAAAACAAGAGCAGCATATCTACAGTTGAAGAATGTCCAAAACTCTAAACAACTGTCTGTCAACCAACACCAAGGTCACAATTTTCAATACAAATGTCAAGATAGTTCTACTGTATGGGACACAAACCTGGAGCACTATGAAAGCTATCATCTAAAAGATACAAGGGTTTATTAACAGCTGTCTACACAAAATACTTCGGATCCGTTGGTTAGACATTATCAGTAACAACCTACTATGGGAAAGAACAAACCAGATCCCAGTGGAAGAAGAAATGAGGAGTAATTGCTGGAAGTGGATAGGACACATATTGAGGGAAACACCAAATTTAGTCACAGGACAAGCCCTCACATGGAATCCTCAAGGCTAAACAAAGTAGTAGGAGAAGAAGACCAAAGAACACATTATGTCGAGAAATGGAGACAGACATGAGAATGAACAAGAATTGGATAAAACTAGAAAAGAAGGCGTAGGACAGAATGGGTTGGAGAATGCTGGTCGGCGGCCTATACTACATTGTGAGCAACAGGCGTAAGTAAGTAGTTTGTCAACTAAATAACTAAACTTTCTTTTTAAATATCAGTATTAGAGTTTTGACAGTTCTAGTCATATGATTACGCAACAGTTCATTTTCTTAATATTCAGAATGTTATGTCATCTCTTTTTTTCTAATGATAAAGCTTAAACATATCAAATGGTGTAAATTTAGATCAAGTATTATATAATAATAATAAATGTTACTTAAATTATTGTATTAATCTGTAATTTTAATTAGTGTAATGTGTGCTACTAATGTGAATAGATATTAAGTAGTATGTATTATTATCAATCAAAAGTGAAATATCTGACATTAGAAGGTTAAGAAGATCAAAGGAAAATGAAAGAGAACAAAGAATAATTTTGTAATTTTGTATTCAACTATATTTGATTATCCCCCATTTGTGTTCTCGTTCACTACAATGAATAATAATCACTATGTGATAGAGGTAAACATGAATGAAATTCATATAAGAAATGAAAAAATAAACTGTTAAGCTCTATTGAATATTGAAATTATTGATAGAATATTTGTTCTTTTGATTTATTATTAATAGAAGTATGTTTAATGGTGTAATGAGAGTATGAGGTTTATCTGAAACATGAAAGGTATTCAGTGGGTGTGTGTGTGCATGCGTCGTAATTTAGATATCGAGATGTCACAGATTGAAATCATGAGTCAATTGAAGCTAGACCACCATGGAAAACCTGGAAGCACTAGACGGCCGTTTCGTCCTAGTATGGGACTCCTCAGCAGTGCGTATCCACGATCCCGCACCCCGCGAGATTCCAACCCAGGACCTATCAGTCTCGCGCGCGAGCGCTTAACCAACTAGACCACTGAGCTGGCATCCAATGGTGTTAATGTCTAACTTCAACCAGTCCAGCTTCAATTGACTCATGATTTCAATCTGTGAAATTTCTAAAATCTCCACAAACCCCTTTTGACAATATCGAGATGTAACAATATGAAAGAAATTGATGATTTACTTTTGTTTGTGAAAATTTAAAGTTTCTTATTTGTTTAAATCGGTCTACGTATATAAATGTTGAGTTAATGTTGTAAAGTAGCTTATCTCGGATAACCCAATGAACACTCCCTTTAAACTAACGAAAAGAAACGTAACATAACTAAAAATTAATCAAATGTTGAGCATTAACACATGTGTTTGCAGTGCTTCATACCATTTATATAAAAACAAAATCATGTTTACAGTCTCAAAAATTAGTAACCTAGTGGATAAAGTGATGGTGTTTGAATCAAATGGTATTGGGTTCGAGTCACGGAGTGGATATCAACTCTAGAATACAGGTACATTTCGATGATGTGTCTCAAACAAGATGAAATCAGCATCTTAGTTTACACTTCGAACCACAATTCATCTCTACATATAATGCTTGTAACTTAACAACAATATCGAGGCGATCTTCACTGGATGCACATATATCAAAAGAGACTGATCAATTGAGCTGTAAACATCAACTGGAAGATTCAAACAACCAATATATGTAAATTAAAACATTATAGTTTGATCTTCGTTTATGTTATATCCTAGCGAAGATTAAATTACGAGTAACTTCTGAGAACTATTAATGGGCTAATGTTATATATATATTCCTATTGCATAACTTTTCAGTAACTAGATTATGTATATCTATATTCTTCTTATTATAAGCTTCATTTTGATCTATAGATTGTTATTAGACGACTTACTGTTCTTTAGTTATGTTCAGTTTATTGATTACGGTCTCCCACGTTCATAGTCACTTTTTGGCTTGATCTTGTATAAATGTTATTTCCTATTTTATGGTATAACGAGGTCTGTTTCGCTGATATATAAACCAAGTATGTTTGAAATAAATGATTCGCATAATGGAAGCTGTTATTGGTGTCCTGGACTCAACTGTCAGGGTTAGGCACACAAAGGACCAACAGGGACTCTGGGCTCCTCATACCGATCGAACTTCATTGGTTTAGCACAGTACTGAAATTGAATAAGTCGTATTTCGATTGGCAAATAAATCACGTGATAACTATCCGGGTTTAAAGTCACAATAGTTTACTTCATTGGTATGAAGCAATCGTTATCTAAATTATTCAACATTGATTATTTGTGGTTGGAGAGCTGTTTAGATCTTTCCTATTATTCTGTCATGCAATATTTTGAAGGTAACTTAACTAGTTCAAATCTTATTTACCGTTTTTTATGTGTACAACTGAATTATAGTCAAATTCGTATTATTAGTCTTCTATTTCTATTTTTGAAGGTTCACCTACCTTGAGTTATAATTTTATAAACTATCATTCAGTCTTTCATTCTATCTAATTCACCTTGACTTTGATTAAACTGTAAAATATGTTTATTAAAAACGTCAAATTAATCAATTGCAATTTGTTGTGTATCTCGTTCTTTTCATGTTAAGTCACTGAAAATTTCATAATGAAATGAAAATCACTAACAGATGGTGAAGATTTGTAGTTCGGGTGAATGATTTCGATGGAGTATTGTTCTCTGAGCTAGATGGTTTAGTCGTGGAGCTTTCATCGTTCATCTGAACGACATCATCAGCACATATGAAGAAAGTCGAACATTTCACTTCTACCTGAAGTTTGTGCTGATGATGTCATTCAGAAGAACGATGAAGGTTCCACCACTAAACCATCCAGCTGAGAGAACAAAACTCTATCAAAATCAATAACAGATCCCATCATTAACACTCATAACCACTAATTTTATAAAAAAGCCATTCATTCTTATATAGTCAAGACAATGATTTTAAATATAGGATTCTTCATTACTCAACTTATTACATTTCTGGTTAGCATTTTCTTAGCGAGTTATTTTTCTACTGGATGAGGTCGCTATTCCCTACCTAACCTTCCTCCTTTATCCGGGCTTAGGATCGGCAGCATCCCCAAGTGGACCTCAGGCGGAGTTATTACTTAACTACATTCTGTATTCATTGGTAATATTTAACACATAACCAGCCTGGTTCACAATTTCTTTTGTTCGGTCAATTGTAAGCAATTCAAGATGTTATCTAATCTGATCATTGAAACTACATTGAAATAAAGAAAACAATT
The DNA here is from genome assembly GCA_944470425.2 of Schistosoma bovis. Lineage (NCBI taxonomy): Eukaryota > Metazoa > Platyhelminthes > Trematoda > Strigeidida > Schistosomatidae > Schistosoma > Schistosoma bovis. The sequence continues at coordinate 39,710,166 of OX103955.1, forward strand.
AAACTGAAATATACTAATTTTATTAGATAAGATCATGAATCAATTGAAACTAGATCATCATAGAAAACCTGGAAGCACCAGACGGTCATTTCGTCCTAGTATAAGACTCCTCAGCATACTAATTTAATAAATGAAAAATTGAATAAAAATATGTTTTATTCTCTACTTGAGAAGGAATTCTGTAGTGAAGGATCTTCTGTAGTGAACAAGAACACCAGTGGGGACTTGTTAATAAAATCTAACAACCATAAAGTAAATGCTGAATTTGCAAAATATCCATTGATTGTCTCAAAATGACTCAGACTTCATTGTTCTCGCATTTTCATACAAATTGCATTCTGCTCCCATTCTTTACTGTTCGATCCTCTTGTCTCTCTGCTGCCAGACCTTCTGTTCACGACTAACATCATATACTACTTATGTCAATATAAGTAGCACACACCACACTTCAACTGCGTAAATTCTCTCGTTGATATTTTTTTACCATCTCGGCAATGTACGAGTTTAGAGAATCGATTTGATTAAGGACGTAGCGTTTAAGAGTCCTTCCATTTAGTTGAACTCAAGAGCGACGTAATGATATGTTTGATTCTCTATTTGAAAAGGAACCCTTAAATATCTTTAAATATCTAAATATCATAAAATCAGTTTTGATAAAACAACTAATGTTATTCATATCATTATAAAATCATTGTTTATTAAATTACCACTTCTAATATTTCATTTTCAATTAGATTAACTTATTCTTATCATGTTAATGCTATGAAGAAGTTCTAGCTTATCTTTAATGACATCCTCTTTGAAGTTCATTCAGTTACAGATGGTTTATCTATTATTTAGTTTTATTTATCATTAATATTATGATGATAATGAATTATACTATCCAAAATTTAGTTTATACACCTGTAGTCATGAAGACAATGTTCATTCTGAAATCAAACTAAGATAGGATATTTAATGTTAAAGTAGACTTGTAAATGTCTTTGAGCTTTAATTTATATCTATCATGTTAATAAATGAGAAAGAAAAAAAAATGCTATTCATTTTTATAAATGTTTGTGTCTTCACGTTGATGATGTTGTAGTGACCTACTTTCACCAAGAGAACGCGATTGGTTTAGTGGAAACAAGCATTATTATAACCAATTGTACCAGTGATTGTTTTACTGTGTTCGTTTGTTTAACTGTGCTAAAGACAGTCATATTACTACTCCATTACTCTCGATTACTTTCCTGTGAACAGTGACCTTGTACGTTTGTACTCTCGCCCACTAAGTCTGCTTGTATTCTTTTTGGCACGATCTTGGTATTCGTTCAATACCACGAGATCGCCAACGAAATAAATCTGGTTACGCTCCATCTTTACCTACTGGTTTCTCTGGTACGCGCTTCCTTGTAGTGATGTTCATAGTCAATCGCGAATCGATTCCACGCTACAATATAAAGAACTACAATTATCTTGTCTTTGTTGAAATAAGTTCATCTTGAATGAATTACATTGATGCACTAATATTGACACAAGTTTTAACAAAGTTGAAAAGTGGTTATCAATGAAATGATGAGCTAGATGTACCTGAACCTCAATGGTTATGTTTATAGAGAGATCTGAAACTAAGTACTTTTGTTTGTAAATGCCTAACGAGTTATCCTCTGAATTAAAAAGTTTAGATAAACACTAGCTTATGTAATGAGGAAGAATTGAATATTTAAACGTTCGTATTAGGATTTATTCATGCCAACAGAAACTAATCAATTACTACCTTAAATATCTGCTAGAAGATACAAACATTTACAAATTAAATTTGTTGACGTTGCACAATCTAGTGACTATCTAAATTCAGTAATTCGATAGATAACATGTTATGCGCTTAAAATCAAAGGTACTAGAATCAATTCTTAGTGTGATTATCAACACTGGGATGAGGATACATCTAGTTGACAATTCTCAAATAAAACCAAATCCATATCAGACTCCACCATTAGTCTAAAAATTCATATCAAGTAAATCCTATCAAATGACAGTGTAGCGAACAAGAACACGAATTGGGACAATCGAACGTTAATTACTTACTTACGCCAGTTACTCCTCATGAAGGAGCATAGGCCGCTCACAAGCATTCTCCATCCAACCCTGTCCTGGGCAATTCTTCCCAGCTCCTTCCAGTTCCTATTGATCCTTTTCATATTTGCTTCTATTTCCCGATGTAATGTATTCTTTGGCCTTCCTTTTTTTCTACTTCCCTTCAGGATTCGATGTTAGGGCTTGTCTCGTGATGAATTTTGATGATTTGCGTAATGTATATCCTGTTAACTGAATAAAACATTATTCAGTTAACATTTCTTCAATCAAATTGTAGTTTTTGAATATTTGAAAAGGGGGATTATTTAAATTATTTTGCTTAAATTTCAAGTCAGTTAGTTGCATAATGTTTTTCTGGAAAACAAAGATCACTGATCACAAATATTCAACTAAATTAATAAATGAAAGTAACAAACGATTCATTTTAAAATTTACTAGTCACTTCTGATGTACTAAACTCCGCTTGTAGGTCTTCTAGGGTTACTACCAGTGTCAAGTTCAAACAAATGAAGAAGGTTGAGCATTGAATCATCAACCCTACCCGTAGAAAATAACCTTGCTAAAAAAAGAAACGCTAACCAGTAAATCTGATTTGTTAACTAATGAACAACACTCGAATTTATACAACAGTTTTGTTTTTACATTAAAACGTTTACTTATCTTATAATTAAAATTAAGTCCTATTGTGGTGTATTTTTATTTATGTCTGTCGATATAAGTAGTATGTAACACCGATAAGAAGTGAAATGCATGTCAAAAGAAAGTTGGGTAGATTGATCTGAAGTAAACAGAAGTAAATTGAGAATTGGAAGAATCATGAAGAATGTAAAGGACAACTGATATAAGATTTGCAAATGGAATATATTTAATGTATGGTTGTCACATTTTATCGAAAGAACTCTGTAAATTGGTTGTCCCCACTAAGAATTTCATTAAAGTAAGTCTAGAATAATTTACAATGATTGTCAAAATAGAAATGTACACACTACATTTATTAAACAAATATAAATGGAAGAAAAGCGAGAAGCAGTGACCAGTGGAGTTTGACCGAATATGTTGTGAGATAGTAACTCACTGATGACAATAATGAACGGTGGCGCAGTTTCGTGGATTGTTTTAAGTTAAACATTAATACTGTTGGATGCCAGCCAGTTCAGTGGTCTAGAGGTCAAGCGTTCGCGCATGAGACCGATAGGTCCTGGTTTCGTATCTCGCAAGGCAGGATCGTGGATGCACACTGCTGAGGAGTTCCATACATAGACGAGACGGCCATCTAATGCTCCTAGGTTTTCTATGGTTGTCTAGCTTCAATCGACTCATAATCTCAACTATTGAAAAAAAGTGTCAACAGTAAATTTTCTTTATGTAACTGTAGTAAACAACGGAAGTTAATCAATTACGTATGCAAAATATACAATGTTGTTAAAATAGTAGTAAATTTTCATTTTATGAATGACAGAATGAAAAGTTTTTATTGCAATGAAATTACTATTGCAATTGTAAAGCAAAATATGATCGATTCTGATGTCAAATGTTGAGTGATTGCCGGTTAAATGTAAGTAGTTCAGGAATCGATATCTGGATAATGTTCATTCTTTCCAATGCATAGCCACCATGATGTCACGGATTGTAGTTTTTTGTAACCTGTACAGCGGAAGGTTGTAAACAATTAACAAACGCTCTTGAATAGGTTATGTGATTGACAAACATGATGTTGTGTTAAAACAAGCAAAAGTAGATAACTTATAGAAATACCTAGAGGGAAGAAATAGGTAACTCAGATGTTTAAGCAGGCCGCCAATTTGATTGGATCAAAAGTACGGCTTTGGCAAAATACTTATAAAGCAGACAAGAAGACAGTTCAAATGGCAGGATACACTGGGAGATGCAAATGGATGACTGAAGGTTATGTATATGTATTATGTAAACGCTTTGCAAGTGGAATCACAACATTTTCATTCTCTAACCACATTCCTTATTCTTGCATAGATAGCATATCTTTCAAAAATGTATATAATTAAATAAAGATATTAGATCAATTTCAAACAGTTTGAACAATCATCGGATTAGACGTTTTTCAGTGTATACTTCGATTTACACTGAGAATGTAAACGAATTTTGTACACCGTTCCCAAGAATATTCGTAAAACAATATCAGATTATGTAGAGAAACGAAATGTTTAGTACGTAGCGAAAGTATTTCACTGGGTTACGTGTTACTGCCATCTGAATATTTCAACAACTTATCTAGTTTTTGTTTTGCTTCAACTTATCATCATGTTCGTCAATCACATAACCTATTCGGGTGCGTTTGCAAAGTGTTTACAACCTTCCGCTGTACAAGTTACGAAAAAACTACAATCCGTGACATTGTGGTAGCTGGCAATATGCATTGGAAGGAATGAACATTATTCAGATATTGATTCCTGAACTGCTTACATTTAACCGGCAATCACTCAATATTAATCATCAGGATCAATGAAGAAATCAGAAAAGGAAACATGTTGCTATACTTTGTTTTGAGAATTCTATATTGTACCAAAATCTAATATTGAATAAAGCCACTAATATTAATAATAAGTACACAATTATAAGCAAAGATGGATAGTGGCTAGCAGTGGAATCCAGGACGCGCGTTTCGTCCACGCTCGTTTCAGTCCAAAAACACCAATGGGAAGATTCAAATAAAAAACAGTATCAAGTGAATTAAACTTCAACCCATTGCACAAGCAAGTGGCTATCAGGACTCAGTAGCTAAGTGGATAATGCGATGGCGTTTGAACCGAACGGTACTGAGTTCGAGTCCCAGAGTGGACATCAACTCCGAGATGCAGGTACATCCAGCTGACGAGTCCTAAACAGGACGAAACGCGCGTCCTGGATTCCACTGCTAGTCACTATCCATCTTTGCTTATAATGCTTGTAAATTAAGGCAATATCGAGGTATACGCACAGTATGCACATATGCCAATAAGAGACTGATCAATTTCAGTCCAAAAACATCAATGGGAGGATTCAAATAAAAAACAATATCAAGTGAAGTACACAATTAGTTTGGAGTAATTTATTCATCAAAGCTTAAACAAAAAAAATTACAGCTCGTACCTAATAGTGACTTGCTTCAAGATGTCCTTAAAGTTTTAATGAAAAGTTGTGATTAGTAGAGTTAAAACATGCCAAATGTCAAACAGTTATCATTAGTGATATTGAATGATCATCGTGGTAAATTACAAACTGATTGAAGTTGGAATTATACCCAATGGTTTGAATAGTTTGACATTTACCTAAAGACACGAAAGTTTTGAGTTTGATATTTTTGAAGCGATAATCACTACTGAGTTTCTCACTACGACAAAAAACAGCTGTTTAATACTTTGAAGATGCCACCCAACAAGTTTATCGTTGGTAAACACTCTTCTGATAGCTTGTTAGTTTGACCAGCGTCTTGGCTTTCAATGATATCCCAACTTAGATTAGTCTGTGATGAATACAATCTACAAATCTTTGAAAATATTAGATTCCATGATTCTATTGTTACGTGTTTTTCAAATATAAAAGCATACTATTTATATAGTAGTAACTCAACTTTAAATCAATCTCCTTTATATTCTATATCACTCTAATACTTCCGGCATATAATAATAAGGTATAAGATAACTTATATTCAAATATTGGTTTAGTTCCGGTGAATGGAATGAGGAAAAATTTGATTGAATAAAAAACAAACTAACTAATTTCAAACTTTACCATGATGAATGTCAAAGTTAAACAGACTTTACATGTTTTTTTTTTAGTAAATACAAGTCAGTACTACTTCTTTTTTTAATTAGGCATCAAGTTGTAAACAGGTTGAAAGTTGTCCTAATATTATATACAGTATACTATCGTGTATGATATATCTTTCAGTATCAATACAGTAAAGACTAATATTGTAATTATGCTTAGATAATTTGTATTGACAAGTTTCCTATAAACGTGTTAAATCTTGAAAATTCAAACACATCTTGTTTATATTGCATACCATGCGTTCATATATATATAAACACATAAACATTTATACAAGGAGCCACCAAATACATATGCGCTACATAAATCATTCGATTTGTATGAAGGCTGGGATATTGCCCGGGTGCCCAAACCGAAGCAAGTGGTTTTCTTAGGGGGCCACACCCTGAGCCTTTGATCTAAAGGTCTAATCCACAAAGCAGTGGAGCAATGTAAGAAGATGCAGTCCCATGGTAGCCGATGACCAACGATTGGTTCATACACCATTTGTTCCTTCATGATTCTGGAGACCATGTACACCACTGGTTTGTAATCAAGATTTTCAACTTCTCTAGGTGGACTCTCCGCGTTCACCAACCCGGTTAAAGTGCCGGACATTCGCTTTTTGTTCTTTTAATTTGGTAAACAACACCCGTCGTACGAGAAGGCAGTGAGTAGGACTTCTCTGTCAGTGGTTGTACGCACGTGGCCATGTGAGAGAATTTGGACAGGGAGAGCTGACTCTCCCCACTCTCGGCCATACCACGGCATTCGGGGGCATATATATATATATATATTTCGTAAGCATATGAATACCTGTATTTCCACACATAGTGGAACGAAATTAAGACCGATGCAATAATTCAACTATAATTACTACTGTATAACTTGAAGAGTATGAAATTCACATCAATTCAGTGTTGTCAAATATAATATGTCTAGGTAGGATCATGTTAGCTTTAATATGTTTATCAACAATGCATCACAATCAGTTGAGGTAATTCATGGAAATCAAATGAAGACCCGTATTTGTGTAGTTATAGTTATCAAATGTTAGGCTTCCTTATTCATTTAGTAAAATAAGACATTTCTCTCCTCTGTAAGCTCTTAGTACACATAATTTGCAAATTAAACAAAGCTCAGAAATCAAATAACGGTTGATTAATTGTATTTATTGAATCTACTGTTATCTTAATATTTACCATTCAAACAAAGAGGTTTAAATTAATTCACTTGGTATTGTTTGCTTGTATCTTCCCATTGTTGTTGTTTACAACTGAAATTGATAAGTCTCTTATTGGCATATGTACATCCTGTGTAGACTCACTCGATATTTCCTTACGTCACAAACTTTATAGGCGAAGATGGACAGTTACTAGCAGGTATACCCATCTGACGAGTTCCAAATAGAACGAAACGCATGTCAAACTGGATTCCACTGCTAACCCCTACGCATTTGAGCTATAAATTAGTTTCAATGATATTCCTTTTTTTTTAAATTTTGATAGCTTTTTATGATTTCAAAATTATAAACAACAATTGCATACATTCAAAATTTAGTTCTTTCTTTTTTTTCTTCTTGGTATCAGTAATACGGTCTGGTTATCATTTAGGAATCAAACATGCATTACAGTACAATCTAACATTTTTCACTGAAGCATAATTTATTATGTAATGAAATACTTTACAACAGAGTGTTTATAAAACAAGATAGGTGAATTCTTTCATTCCATTTACATCTATATCCAGGTACATAATTAACCATTTTGAATTGTTTAAATACAGTAAATAATTTAATATTTACATAGATAGTTCATAAATAGTTACGTCATAATTATGGCATCAATTAGAAGCCATTTACAAACTATTATTATATATTTAAAAGAAATATCATTAAACAAAGTTCTTAATAACTATTCAATGGAATATAATAACTAATTATTTGAGCAGTGAAGTTCAACCGGATCTCTTGTTAGATAGTAACTTACTGATGACAATAGTGGCAGGTAGTTAAATTTCATGGATTGGTTGAAGTTAGACATTAATACCGTTGGATGCCGACCAGCTCAGTGGTCTAGAGGTTGAGCACCCACTTGCGAGGCTGATAAGTCCTGGTTTCGAATCTTGCGGGGTGGGATGGTAAATGCGCACTGCTGAGGAGTCTCATACTAGAATGAAATGGTCGTCCAATACTTTCAGGTTTTTCATGGTGGTTTAGCTTCAAGTGACTCATGATCTCAACTATTAAATTTACTATAATATTAAAAAAAACCTTTCTGATATTAATTATTCCATTGTTGAAGCATTAACAGTTCTAGAGTAATTATGTAATAATAATTAATGTCTACTGAATAAGTATGAAATTTCAAAAGCTGTATCGTTGTTTACTTATTTTCCACTTGAAGTATACAGTAAACTTAATAAAGTTGATCAAACACCTATATTCATCCAATCAATAAGATTTGATTGAGATCACGAACCGATTAATGTTAGACCATCATTGAAAACCTGGAAGCACTAGACGGCCGTTTCGTCCTATTGTGGGACTACTCAGCTCAGTGGTCCAGTAAGTTAAGCGTTCGCGCGCGAGTCCGAAGGCCCTAGGTTCGAATCGTGCGAGCAGGATCGTGGATGCGCGCTGCTGAGGAGTCCCACAACAGGACGAAACGGCCATCCAGTGCCTCCAGGTTTCCAATGGTGGTCTAGCATCAATCGGTTCATGATCTCAATCAAAACTTAACAATCTCCACAACCCCTATACTGATAATCAATAAGAATTAGAAATTGACAAGTAAAATATCATTCAAAATAAATCAGAACAAATCTATATACATTCTAGGTTTAACCATTTGTGCAACAACAATAAAATGTCTCCTCCCCCTCCCCCCTCTCTCCTTATTAAGTTCAACTTATATTCGTCAAAATAGCATGATAGTTAACAAGCAAACAAAAAAATTTTATTACGTATTACATAATCTATTCATCAAAGGGAAACAGTTTTCTAATCGGATTTCATTAAATGTAACAAATTATATTAATTTATTAGTGTTCATCTAATTCTATCATACTCTTCATCTAGTTTAAAACAATCTAAGTGGTCTAATTACTTTGTTTACTATTCTATTCAATATTTTTCTCTTTTCTCCTTCTTCTTCTTCCTCTTCTTCTTCGTCTTTTTCCTCCTCTTCGGCTCCTTCTTATTGTTATTATCATTCGTGTTAATAAATTTGCTTCTAAGATATATCATACTTAAGTTATTCAACGATAAAAACAAATGAACAATAAATCATCTCTACTTGATAAAGTAGTATATAACACCAAAGGAGAACATGTAGTGGCTTTGCTTCGTTAATCAATCATCTGGATAACTGTTATAATATAAATCTCAACGGTGTTTGAAAATCAGGAATTAATGATAAGCGGTAATTACAGTTTATCAGTAGATAGAGCAGATCATAAAGCTATAAACATATCAAACGAATTTGAAGCGGAGACGCGAATATGTATATGCGAGCAATTACGTAGGTTAATTTATAGTCAAATTGAATAAGGATTGCAACAAGGCAAAGCAAAGACTAATAATATGAATTGAGTACATATATACATGGGGGGGAGAATAAATCATCGAGTGATATTTAAGTAATCAACATTTTAGCTCGAGTCTGTTATGTGCTCTAGTGATCATAACGGTACAAAGAAATATGCGAATAGTTACGTAAGTTAATAAAAGGGCTTAACTATAATTAACCATAATCGAAATTGGTTATATGATAGTTACTTTAAATAAAAGGATCTTATATAGTGGTAAGTCTAAATTGTAACTTTCAACGATATTATTCATGTTTATCTCAATTTATTCCAAGTAATTCCATGTAAAAACTATAAGAAGTTAACAGACTTAATTGAAATTTGATTACTTAAGCTGTCCAATTTCGCAGTTTATTTATTATTAAAATGTAAAACAACCAGTTTCCGTTATCAAGCTGAAGTAATAATATACATATATATATACACATATATTGATACCATAACGTAATCCATACTTCTATTCTTATGTTCAGCCACACACAATAGTACAGTGTTATATTTGTGGCAAGTGATAAATAAAAGACTTCATTGAATATAACATTACAATGTAAATAATATATGTTAATGATTAAAGGCAAATAATATGGTAGATAATTATGAAGTACTTGCACATTTGTTTATCTTATATATGGTAACCAATTCTAGACCACGGAGTTACCCATCTCATTACTGGCATAATATATATATATATATATATATATATATATATACTGATCTAATATAAGACTTGTTTACTGGATTCATTATTCACTAAGGCTTTTTGAACTAATTCATTGTAGAATATCAAGTTTCTTTGAATTCATTTACTATGGAATCATATAAACACATTGATAAATATATTAAGTTCTATATAGAATGCATTATAGTGTGTGAATTTTGTGCAATGATGAATAATATATATATAAATTAGAATAGAAATTCAGGCATCAACATGTAATATCGTATTTCTTCAGAGTTATGTAGTTATTCATTACCAAAGATTACGCCATTCACTTTTTTATACTGATTATTCTGGTTAGCGTCTGTTTTTTCTCTATAGGAAAGTTGTTTTATATGACATGAGGTTACCGACCTCAGGCCCAACCTTCCTCCTACTTTACCCAGACTTGGGACTGACACTAGCACTGGAAGAGCTACAAGCGAAGTTTTTCATGTTGATAGAAATACAGAATAATAAAATGGACAAAATTTGGTCATCAATAATTATTAAAGAATATGAATATTTGAGAAAAATGACTAAACAATTTATCATTTGCTATTTGTAAGGTAATAGGATTGAATTCATAAGTCAATTGAAGCTAGACAACCATGAAAAACCTGATAGCACTAGACGGCTATTTCATCCTAGTATAGAACTCCTCAGTAGTGCGCATCCATGAACCCGCCTCACGAGATTAGAACCCAGGACCTATCGGCCTCGCGTGCAAACGCTTAACCTACAGATCACTGAGTTGGCAGGCATCCAACTTCAAACGATCCACGAAATTGAGTCATCGTCCACCATTATCTTCAGTGAGTTACTATCTCACAACAGATCTGGTCGAACTCCACTAATCACTGTTTCTCACTAGAACTCCAGGAAATAATCCTTGGAGACTAACGAGCATATGATGATTATAATCATAATAGGATTTAAAATATTAATTATTCCTTTATACATAAATGAACACTATGTTGTTTAATGAATAGAATAACGTTTATTTTAATCAGTTATCCTTTATTTTCGATGATATAGTCGTAAAAGTCATTGAAGTGAAATTTCTGCTTTAAATAACCTTTATGACTATCACATTTGTTATGCCCCGATAAGAATAATGAGTGGTAATTTTTGGGATCATTGGTTTCTGGCTGTTGGCAGAATATACTTTCCCATTCCAAGCTTGGACTTCTCCCTCTGGTTAGCGGGGCTGGGACGCATCAAATAGCTAGCTTACTAGTCTTTGGTCACTGAGTCTTTGTTCTCGTTAGCAGATTAAGTGAACTCGTGATAGCTCCAAACCTAGCAACACTAGATTAAATGTTTACAATTGAAATACTATATTCAGCTTTCATACAATTAAATGTAAAGTAATGAGCTGAAAAAAATTACTACTTATTTATTCAATCCATAAGTAAGAAACAATAACTATTGTCTTTCTACAAACTAATATGTTAACAACTACTGGATGAAAAAATATGAGCTTACAAGAGAAAGAAAAATCCAACATAACAAGTGTCTATTTGTTTGTATGGGTGGTTGTAAAAATATCTCGATTTTATTTACCTCACTAATCGAAAAAAGACAACTTTCAGAAACTAGAAAGTACTCGGTAAGTCCTAGTATAAGACTTCTTAGTAGGATGTATATGTCCCCAAACTGACAATGACTGGAGTTTTTAACAGATAACACATATTTCAATAGTTGAAATCATGAGTCAATCGGAGCTAGACCATCATGGAAAACCTGGAAGAACTGGACAACCGTTTCGTGCTGTTGTGAGACTCCTCATTAGTGTGTGTCCACGATCCCGCCTCGCCAGATTCGAACTTAGGATCTGTCGGCCTCATTTCACAGTTCATTGGCTATCTGAATTCAGTAGTTTAATGGACAATGAACTAGGCGTTTGAAATTCAAAGTTATGTATCTGATTCACGGTTTAACTATCAATACAGGCATATAAGAAATGACAAGTTATGACAAAGGTGAAAATTTCCTACTATTACCTACCATTCAATTCTGACTAGAATAATTAATTGTTGTAATAAAAACTAATTAGCGCTTGTTAAAGAATTAGAAAGGAGTGGAAAGTGGTACATTATTTAGGAAGAATAGAATTGTAGACAACGGTAAAATGAGAGATTGATTAGTTTGTTTTTGTAAATAAAGATTAGGCTTGAAACGAGGATACTCCAGAGTCTCTGCTGTGCCTAAGTTTTTATTTTATATTCCCTTAGAACCATCTATTTCGACTATGAGGATGATTTGGAAAACGGATTCTAGTAGAATAACACAATCAGAATTATTTCAAAAATGTTCCAGGAACGAACTATTAACTAAATCGATTCATCCATTCAACAACAAAACTGATCAATGATCTCAGAATTATCAGAAGGGGCTTGTGGAGATTTTAGAAATTTCACAGATTGAAATCATGAGTCAATTGAAGCTAGACAACAATGGAAAACCTGGAAGCCCTGGACGGCCGTTTCGCCCTAGTATGGGACTCCTCAGCAGTGCGCATCCACGATCCCGCACCCTGCGAGATTCGAACCCAGGACTCAGGATCTCAGAATTGTTTCAATGCTTCATTCTATTCAGAAGATTAGATGATTACAGATTATGACCGAAATTTCTAAATGTTCTCATACATATATACTATGAATTCTGTTTTCTGATAAACATATATATTTAAAAAGAAAGGAGGCTTAGTATTATATACTTATGTATGTGTCATCGAGCTTACTCATTCCATTTAGTAACACTTTAAAAAAATATTTGTACGTAATTACATTCTCCTCCTCCCCTCCTCCCTAACACACATATTACTTTGATCTTTATTAACATATTACCGACACCAAACACAAAGTGAAGTTTGACTTTTCTATATACTAATCTTTCATTGTCAAATTAATATGTATAGTACTATTCATAATAATAATAATACTATTAATAATAATAATAACAATAGTAGTAATGACTTCTCACTAATTATTATTACTATTATTGATAATTTCATACCCCCCTATTTGTTTGTTTGTTGGTTTAATATTTTATTGTTACTATTTTCATAAAACACATTTATCATTTAGCAAAATAGAAAAAAAAATAATTTTTTTTCTGTTTTTCAACTCGTTCCCATTTTGTATTAGTCATTCTACAATTACTCTATCAAATTGTAATACCATAGATGATTGTAATGATGTAAATCATAAAATTTCTCTTTGTTTTTATAGATGAATAAAATTTGTTTACTGTCAGTGATTCCTTATTATTATTATTATTATTTTTTAATATCCACTTCAATTTGTAATACTTGTATATAGAGAGAGGGGGGAGAGGAAGAGAGAGAGAGGGGGGGAAGAGGAAGAGAGCGAGAGAGGGGAAGGGAGGGGAAAGGAGATGTTTATACTTTTTCTAGACATACAGGATTATTAGTCTCTTGTTTTTTTATTTTTTATTCAAAAATATTAAAGTAATTAATTAAAGGGTAATTATCTTTATAGTTTAATTTGTTAATACTCTGTCAAGCCGTAGCAGATGTGTAAACAGTAGTTGTAATAGTAATAATAATGATACAAATAATTAAATTAAAGGCGTTTATAGAATTTTTTTATATTTTTGAATATCAGACAAATGACATAGATTATATCAATGGTAATATTGGCAAAGTAATACGTTTATATTCTTGGTCAATTTTGATCAGAATGGTGATGAGTTGTGTCTGTTGATCTGTGATCACATTCAATGAAGTTCATTTATTCTAAGCATCGCTAAGTTGTACCTTTTAAAAAAAATATTTTTGTAGCTACTTGAATAGTCCTCTCGATCTTTAATACTGTGCAGACATTCCATGTGTTTAATATCAATTGTTCTGGTTGTCAGAAGGAGTAGATGTCTCGTGATTTCCGAAGAATCGCAAATTTTAATATGAGGCGTCAAAACATTTCCAAATGAAGATTCTTTGACTTCCAGGGTAGTTCAATTAGTTGAAATGATATTTTTTTTCCGGTTAGAACTCTTTTAGCAAGGTTATTTTTTAAGAGATGGAGTTATTTATCCATGAGCCTTTTCTCCAATACACTTCAAAAAATGCAGGTAAAGATAAACATTGTTGCGATATCAGTAGGCCTCAACATACACAAGAGAAAAGCAACATCCTCGAATACAACATAGAGAACACCAACTCAATCAAACGTGATAGAGAAACTCTGGAACAGTCAGAAATGGTCACATACCAGGACAGAGTTGGTTGGATACTCCTAGTGAACAGTCGATGCTCCTCCACCATGGGTAACAGGCTTAAGTAACTACTTTACAATAATATACACAAATACAAAGAACTACTTAGTAAATACTGAATGTAAAGAAAACAAGCGTAGCTTTAAAATAAGGAAACGAACCAATAAACTATCATTTTCACCTGTGAAAAAATACCTATCGATATCGTATTTAAACACATGTCCTGTGTTCGAATCTCGCGGGGTGGGATCGTGGACGCGCGCTACTGAGGAGTCCCACAATAGGACAAAACGGCCATCCAGTGCTTCTAGGTTTTCCATGATGGTCTAGCTTCACTTGACTTGCGATCTAAATAATTAAAATCACTATATTATCTACAAAATCCCTTCTGATTATGTTAAACGCAAATACCAAAGATAATTCTACAAAATATTAAATATATGAACTTATTAAATATATTTGAAACTGGAATATCAACAGTGTGTTGTATCATATATGAATGTTATTTTATTTGGTTACCTTTGTTTTTCAGAAGAATCCTCTTACATTAACTTGTTAATAGCAATTATAATCCTTATGTGATATATATATATATATATATATATATATATATAAGGTCAGCTAGGCAGGTTAAGTTAAGCTGTAACAAAGAAAAAGAAATCAAGTACACAAAAACAATGTAATAACCACTCTAGATAAGAAACCAGTATTACCAGGGTAGGTTAAAGGTAAGAACAAATTGTTTTTTTTGGAACACATAAAAGGGGTTTCAGTTTCCATTTCAGTTTCTCATTGTATTATCGAAACTTATCAAAGGGACTAATTGTTTTAAATTTTAATCCTATCTCTTATCTGATCGAAATATGATAACTATACTTGGTTGGAAAAAGAAACTTGATCTAGATTTGAAAGTGTTTCATTAAATCATTGAGCTAAATGAATTAATTCTTCAACACCAAAAAAATTTAAAAAAAATTAACTGCGTTTCTGAATAATCGAAACATCTACTTCCCTTACTGAAATTCATATTTCCGTTTAGAACTTCCTTTCTTGAATCAATGCTAAGTTTCCCATTTGTATATGAGATTCAATAAAGCTGATGATAACGACTTGAAATCTAATTGTTACTTAAAAGTAATTGGATAATTCAGATCTTGGTAATAAAAAAGTATGAGTCAGTTGAAGCTAGACCACCATTGAAAACCTGGAAGCACTGGATGACCGCTTCGTCCTAGTGCGGGACTCCTCAGCAGTGTGCATCCACGATCCCGCGCCCCGCGGGATTCGAACCCAGGACCCACTGGTTTCGCACTTAACCAACTAGACCACTGATTTGGCCGGCATCCAACGGTGTTAATGTCTAACTTCAACCAATCCACCGAACACCATTGTCTTCAGTGAGTTGATATCTCACAACAAACCTGGTTGAACTCCACTAGTAACGACTTCTCACTAGAACTCCAGGAGTATCTCCTGAACTCAGTCACTAGTGAGCATATGATTATTATCAGAAGGGACGAAACGGCCGTCCAGTGCTTCCAAGTTTTCCATGGTGGTCTAGCTTCAACTGACTCATGATTTCAATCTGTGAAATTTCTAAAATCTCCACAGACCCTTTTCTGATAATAAAAAAGTAGACAAACGTATTGATGCCTATGGAATGACATTGAATGTTAATGAAGAAGAATGCATAGATTTAGTTTGCATACTACTAATAATAATGAAAATGTTTAATCTAGTTGGCGTTTTTTCTTAGAAAACGTTTTTCTACAGGATGAGGTTACCGACCCTATGCTCAACCCTCCTCCTTTACCCGGAGTTGGGAGTGGCAGTAACTGTAGAAGAGTTACAGGCGATGTTAATGATCGAAATAATAGGAGTTAAATTATAGGCTAATTTTATTCACAATATAACAACTGTAGATCTTACTCAAATCAATATCATTTATAATTTCATAGTGTAACATCATCCATTAGATGTATATCAATAAATGTGTCTTCTGAAGTATTAGTTGCAAGTATTTTAAAGTTTAAGATGGTTATGCTGTATATTATAAACAGCGGCGAGATAATAATTTATGGACAAACCAATCAAATATAACAAGTTCGGATTTTGGTATGAAATTCACTCATTCATTCGGATAAATAAAGTTTTGGCATTACAGCTGATGTCAGTTCGTGATGAAAACCCTAAATCTAATCCCTAATCCTAAATATCAACTGTAAATCATAATTCTAATACCTCACAAAGATTTATAACCCTCATTTGGTACTAGCTATTAGGTTGACACTCTGAAGGTCAGTCTAGCGTGACTCAAACGTCGTCCATTAATTATAGTCTAACCTCAACAGCTTTGAATATATATATATATATATATATATATATATATATATATATATATATATATATATATATATATATATATATATATACTCAGTCAACAACGTGGAGATACATAAATCGGAGTCTTATTTCACCAAATTATATATCATAACAGTGTATTTCTACTGCTACTACTATACAGAACTTTGTTGGGGAAGGCGCCAAATGGCAGATCAAGACATTGTATTACTTTTAAAGTTATTTTAGAATATATGTTCATCTTTTTAATATACATTCCGTTGATACAACCTGATTTATTATTGCTAAACAGCATTCAGTGGGATGAGAATAGTAGTAAAGGACAGTATAACGTAAATAATATTAGTGAATATAACTAAATATAAAATATGTGGTGAATTGGTTATAAGGTAAAATCGTGAACTAGAAATGAATTACCGTAACATATAACCAATAATAAATATTACTGTTGGGATAAAAGAAAATAACGGGAACTGTTTCTTTATTTAGACATGTCAGTCAGATTTCAGTAGCTTAGAATTTCTATCTTCATTAAATTCAGAAATACTAGATGTTAGTTGAGTGTTAATCTATGGTCATGTACTAACTCCGCCTGTAGCTCTTTTAGAGTTACTGCCGGTCCCAAGCCCGAGTAAAGCAGGAAGGTTGGGCTTGGGTTTAGCGACCCAACTCCGTAGAAAACGAATTCGCTATAAAAACACTAACCAGAAAAACAAAGTATGGTCATGTACTAATGATTTATCTGTAAATTAAACATTCAAATTTGTGCTATTCCTCATGATTGTGATTACATCAAAGAAAACCGAGCTAGATCCTTCATTTTGTTCGATGAATGTATTTTATTTGATAAAAGCAAATAAATCAATGGACACGTTTTTTGATTGCTAACATACGAAACGTGTAGGTTATTGTTCGATAAAGTAAATGAATATTTTTCTGTTCGTAACTGCCCCACATTCGATACGAATGAACTTCACTAATCACAGCTTCTCACTAGAACCCCAAGAATTACCTCTCAAAGGTAGTCATTAGTCAGGACATGAACATTTTCAGTATGGGGTTGTTGAGATCGTTGGATTTTATTGGAATTTTGAACAGATCAATATTAGACCGCAATTGAAAATCTGGAGGCACTAGATGCCAGTTCCATCTTAGTTTGAGAAACTTCAGCAGTGAACAATACGTATCCGTGCGCGGGATTTGAACACAAAATCTTCGGTCTCATGTGAGCGCTTAAACTCCAGACCACTAAGCTGGTACTCAATAATGCTAACGTTTAACCCCAACCAATCCACAAAGTTATACAACCATCTTCCATAGTCTTTGGTAAGTAATAGCCTCACACCCCATATGGGAGGATTCTACTGATCATAGTTTGATTATTTTGTTTCATACAAGTTAAGTAATCTGAATGAAAGTTAGATTCTGGTTAGTAAAATATTTGTATGTCTGATATGACATGAAGAAAAGTCGAAATTCGATTGATTTACTCATTATAAGTTTTGTTCAACATGATTTCCGTTTTAATTCAATGTGTAGTATTCAATTTTGTTTTCCCGTATGATATTTTATTTTGCATAACATCCGATATTCGTGTATTCAATTGACATGAATTATGATCAGCATGTGATTTGTTATAACTGGGAGTAGTTTTTATATATGTGATCTCATCCTAATTATTAATCAAAATGAGTCTACGAATCAATATATAAATGAGTGTATTTTTGACTAGGGCTGTCGTGGTCGTCGTCATGGTGTTTTGGGGTTAATGAATCATCACTTATACCAGTCTTTGTGTTCTTACTTTCGCGTTGTGGGACTCGCAGAAGTCCATTGTTTCAAGTATAAGTGATAAGCGTTTCCGACATAACAATCGGCGACGACCAGATATAACATGTAGCGTTCAAATGGAAGAGACATAATAGTGGCGATGGGGATTTCGGAAAAAAAAGAGAAGTCATATCAGTGGAGACGGAGTGAAAATAAAAAAAGAACCAAGATATATCAATATCTACTGACTAGCTCTGTGATATAATCACCTATAAATTTATAAAGGAGTAAAAGTGAATTTTGTTTAAATAACATTTTCTCTGAATCTTATAAGTTTGTGATGTTCTGTTACTCATTAAACATTTTCGAGCGTTCACATATCATGTTTTTTAATTTATCTGTAGAATATTGTTTACTCTAAATTCACTTGGTATTATTTGTTTGAAACTTCCCAATGTTTTTTAGGTCTACAACTGATCAGTCACTTGTTGGAATATGTGCATACTGTGCAGATTACCTCGATATTGTCTTCAGTCACAAGAATTATAAGCAAAGATGGATAGTGACTAGCAGTGGAATCCAGTTTGACGCACGTTTCGTCCTATTTGGGACTCGTCAACTGAATGTACCGGTATTTCAGAGTTGTTATTCACCTGTATAACTACAATTATATCTTTGCATTTATAATGTTTATATTATGATGGAGATATTAATGTGGAATCTTCAATGATACGATATTCATATACTTATAGTGAACGTGAACACAAGTGGGGACAATCTAATATTTTGATGGAGTTTTGTTCTCTGAGCTGGATGGTTTGATTGTGGAGCTTTCATCGTTCTTCTGAACAACATCATCAACACAAACTTCATATAGCAGTGAAGTGTTCAAATTTCTCTACATTTCACTTCTATCTGAAGTTTGTGCTGATGATGTCGTTCAGAAGAACGATGAAAGCTACTCGACCAAACCATCCAGCTCAGAGAACAAAACTCCATGAAAATCATCTATCTGAGCTACAAATCTTCTCCACCATCTCACAATCGAATATATTTGAATACAAAATTACAGAATCTTTTAGTAAAGCTTGAAAACTATACAATAAAATATCAATTCAATCATTTCTAACTTCATTATTCTTTCATTTCCACATCAATCATTCTTTGTTCTCATTCTCGTTTCTTCGATGTTCTCTTAACTATCTGCTACTAGATATTTCACTTTCAATTGATGATATATATACTACTTATATATCTGTCATCATCAGTAACATACACACATACACACTACATACTTAACACTATTTAAAATCTTATTCATCTATATTTTTATTATTTAAGGTTAACATTAATGAACTTGTTACCTACAATCCATCTAAAAATAAATGAAATTTTTTATAATTTCAAACATTGACATATTTAATTCATTAAAATTGCTTGAATCTCCAAGGATTTATTATCATATTCACATA
Organism: Schistosoma bovis; assembly: GCA_944470425.2. Lineage (NCBI taxonomy): Eukaryota > Metazoa > Platyhelminthes > Trematoda > Strigeidida > Schistosomatidae > Schistosoma > Schistosoma bovis. The sequence continues at coordinate 39,730,140 of OX103955.1, forward strand.
ATGATTATAGTAAATTTTAATCTCCAACTTAACCTGTAACCTAATTAAAATGAATTCATTGATGATTGTATCGACGGTGTCCTTTTTTGTTTGTTTTTTCTCTTTTTTGTTTTTTCTTTTTTGTTTTCTTTTTTTGTTTTTTTTGTTTGAATAAAATACTCATTTGAAAATTATTACAATTAAATGGATGAGCTGATTTTTCTTGTTTTTTGAAGGTAAAAAAAAGAGAGAAAACTAAACAAATAAACAAACAAACAAAAGAATGACCCTATTGAGAATTTATTATTAGTCCGTTTAATTAATAGTGAAATGCTATATGTATATATCCTTAAATAGTGTTATCTAGTTTGCTTACTATCATATTGAGTTATCATTTGAATGTATGGGTTTTTATGTATCAAATTCCATTTAAGAGTAATGATGAATTTCTAGAATATTTTAATGTTAGCTCAAGTTTATATAGATAATACAACTGTAAATGATTAAGTAAATAGTTAGACATTAACACTGTTGGATGTCGGCTAGTTCAGTGGTCCAGACGTTAAGCGACTGGTGCGAGACTGATAGGTCCTGGGTTCAACTCCTGCAAGCCGGGGTCGTGGTGTCTCACTGTTGAGGAGTCCCACGATAGGATGAAACGGCTGTTTAGTGCTATCAGGTTTTTCATGGTTGTCTAGGTTCAACTGACTCGTGATTCCAGCTATTATAATTGTTAGAAAGTAATTAAAAATGTTCATTTTCGTGTTGATTGTTTGAATCTTTCCATTAATGTTTAGGACTGCAATTGATCAGTACATTTTGACCTCAATATCGCCTAAAGTCACAGACATTATAAGCAGGGGTATATGGTGTCTAGTAGCTGGATCCAGAAAGCGCGTTTTGTACCATTTAAGACGCGAACCCAACACCTTTCGATTCAAACATCTTCACGTTATCCATTTAGCTACTGAGTCCAGATAGCCACTCAGTAGCTTAGTGGATAACGTGAAGGGTTTTGAGTCGAAAGGTGTTTAGTCTGATACCCAGAGTGAACATCAAGTTTGGAATTCAGGTAAATCCAGCTGATGAGCTCTGTGGGATTTAATTTGTCCTACAGATATTCTATTAGAACTGTAAAGGCTATACTGGCGATCTCGGAGTTTATGTGAAAGCCATAGTCAGATCAAGGACAAATTGGCTTAGAACTTTATCTGTTTCTAAACGTAAAAATAACTATTTGATTAATAAAACATTTAAACATACTGACCAGTATTGCGTGTCTTATCGAAATGAACAAAAATTGTGAGTCACACTAAAATAACAGGATAATTATGTACTTCAATAGGCAGGTCACATACAACAGCGATAGCCCACAGACACATCCAACCACATTGACGTAGCGGGCGTTTAAGCAACGATTTGACTGGTTAGTTATGAACATAACTAACAAGTTCCATATCGGACGAAACGCGCTTTCAGGATTCCACTGCTGGCTACTATACATATATGATTATAGTTCATCATATTTGACTAATATGGGTTTAGTTTCGAAAAAGATATGAAAATTTCAGATGTTTCATTTTTATTGACCATAACTGATTTTACCAAGTAACGAATTACATAATTTAACAAGTTTATTATAATACAATATTTACGATTTGATATTTTTAAGTATCTATCTTTTAATCACTGCAGAACATCCCTTTTTAATAGTTGAATTCATGGAAAACCTGGAAGCACTAGACGGCCGTTTCGTCCTGGTATGGGACTCCTCAGCGGCGCACATCCACGACCCCGAACCCCGCGAGATTCGAACCCAGGACCTACTGGTTTCGCGCGTGAGTAATTAACCATTAGGCCACTGAGCCGGTATCCAACGATGTTAATGTTTAATTTCAACCAATCCACGAAATTGAGCGACATTGTCCACCATTGTCTTCAGTGAGTTACTATCCCACAACCGACCTGGTTGAACTCCCGTGTTCACTGTTTCTCACTAGAACTCCAGGGAATACATCCCTTTCTGTCTAATTTATGTCTATAAAACAACCCAACTTTTTATAACAACTAAACGATCTTTAGGAACAAAATTTGAAGTAGTTATATATTGTCATTAATATTAAAATAATAATATTAAGAATCATATTTTATAAGAAAAATATTATTTCGATTATACTATCACTGTGATGATATGCATTTCGATATATCTCAATAGGAAAACACCCACTGAGATGTAGACTACAGAATGTTTCATCCTAATCCAGATATGAATACTGTAATATTAAAAAAAGAGTTGAAAAAATAATTAAAATTACCATAGAAACGAGATAAAATTTTGTAATTATTAGAATGAGTTGCGTAATGTGATGAAGACAAAGTCATATAGGCTAGTGGCCACATTACAACTTGGTCGATAGCATTCAATCTGCACTAAGAAGGACTTGACATATATTATGACATTGATCATAACCCAGTGATCAATCAATTGTGATTACAAAGATCTAACTAAAGAAGGGTCGTCTAATTGTTTTGAATTGAAATTAGGTAGAGTAACAAAAAGCGAAATTGATTTTTAATGATCATAAATGAAAACTCTGGTAAGAGACAAAATTAAACTTAACTTGTCAGTATATAGAATTTAGGTATGTCTATGTAAATGGCTTTGATGGTATTCTAATCATTTGTTATGTGTCTATGAATAGATAATCTGGGTAAAATGACTAATCCGCATTCGAAAACTACTTTAACGAAAAGCTTCATATATAATCATAGCTATTAAACTATTAAACAATAATCAACAGGTTTCTTGAAATTTACTTACTTACTTACTTACGTCTGTTACTCACAATTTAGTATAGGCCGCCGACTAGCATTCTCCAACCCACTCTGTCCTTGGCCTTCCTTTCCAGTTCCATACAATTGTTGTTCATTCTTCTCATGTATGTCTCCATTTCTCGACGTAATGTGTTCTTTGGTCTTCCTCTTTTCCTTTATTTAGCCTTTAGGATTCCATGTGAGGGCTTGTCTTGTGATGCAGTTGGGTCCTATCCACTTCCAGTGCTTCTTCCTTTATCCCAATCTGGTTTGTTCACTCCCATAGTAGGTTGTTGCTGATAGTGCCTACCCAACGGATCCAAAGTATTTTGGGTAAACAGCTTTTAACTAATACTTTAATCTTCTGGATGATAGCTTTCATGGTTCGCCAGGTTTGTTCCCCATGCAGTAGAACTGTGTTGATATTTGTATTAAAAATTGCGACCTTGGTGTTGGTTGACAGACAGTTGTTTTGAGTTCCAGATATTCTTCAGTTGTAAATATGCTGTTCTTGGTTTGCTGATCCGCGCCTTCACGTGTGCATCAGATTGAAATTTACATGGCAAGAAGTAAGTCAGGTACAAACTTCATAATACATTTCAAATGTAAATTCTTGTGTAAGAAAACAATGATACTATCGACCAAATTGAAAACAGCTCTTGAGATTCATGATGACTGTTTGTAATTATAACATTACGAGAAGTAAAACATCTTGTACAGTGAACAAAATGAAAATGAATAATTGAAATGTTTACAGAAATTCGACTACAATCAACACTTTCAGCCACAATCACTACTTTTTCAACTACAATAAACAAATACCATCCATACAATCATTGAATCACATTCTCATAGGAAATACAACAATGAAAAAAGTAAAGACATAATCACATTGTTACTCAATTGGAAACAATGATAGAATTCATAATGTCATTATTCACTTAGTAAGTTGAAAATGAATTCTACGTACAATTGCTCATAGTTCAATTTACTAACTGATCAAAAACGAATTACTAATGTAACAGAACACAATAGAGAATGCGATTATTCTCTAAATGTGATTTTGTTTGTTGTTTCTCACATTAACTCGATTGAATTGACTGAACAATTCATCCTGTGTACTTTCAACAATAGATCGTTTGTTTCAAAACTGTTAACTGCAAATGAGTTTTGCTTAGTTGTTGGATTGAGAGAAATTTGTTGTAAACAAGTGTTGAATGTATTTTGTATTAATACTAGTTAAATGAAATATGTTTTTACAATGAGTTACTGACTTACTTTCGCCTGTTACTCCTCGTGGATGAGCATCGGCCGCTCACCAAGAGTTTCCAGCCAACTCTATCCCGGACAGTTATTTCCAGTTGTTTCCAGATGATATTCATCCTTTTCATGTCTGCTTCTAATTCGTAACTCAGCTTGTCCCTTGGTCTTGTTCATTTTACTTTCAGGATTTCAAGTATGCACTTGCCTCGTGATACAGTTTGATGATTTCCGTAATGTAAGTTCTATGCACCTCTAGCGTCTTTTCCCAATCGCCTGTTCGTTTGGAAGCTGATTTGTTCTCTACCACAGTAGTTTGTTGCTGATGATTCTCGATCAGTCGACAGTGAACATCTTATGTGGCCAATTGTTTATAAATACCAGTACTTGTTTGATGGTAGCTGTGGTGGTTCTCGAAGTTTCAGCTCCATACTGTAGAACTGACTGTTTTGACGCTTTTATTGAAGATTGTGATATTGATTTTGATTGACAGTTATTTAGAGTTCCATATGTAATTCAGCTGTAGGAATGTGGCCGTTGATTCGATAATCCTTGCCTTTACTTCTGCATCTGATCCTTCTTGTTCCTCGATGACGCTTCCCAGGTACGTGAAGGATTCCATGTCTTCCAGAGTCTCGCCATTATATGTGATTTGTTTGGTGTTCTCCATGTTGTATCGCTTTTTTCCCTTGTGTATGTCAACTGAAGCTAGACCATCATGGAAAACCTGGAAGCGTGGGAAGGCTGTTTCGTCCTTTTGTGAGACTTTTCAGCAGTGCTCACCCACGATCCCGCCTCGCATGATTTGAATCCAGGACGTAGCTTAAATTGACTTATGATCTCAACTATTGAATTTAATCTTTGTCGGATACATAATTTTTAAAGATTTTATTAATCTATTATTTAGTTTTACATAAAGAAATTAATGAAAACACTTTAACATAATCTCTCCTTTAATATTTTAACACTGAAAAGAGGATATGATTAGTTGAACATGAACTAACAATCTTCAGTGAATTATAGTTAAACGTCAGAAAACATGCATTTCTTGAATAAATCTTTCATGCTCTCAGCCCAACACTTATGATTTGATTATAATTTTCATCAGTAATTTATATCAACTAAAGAGTCATTGAAAAGTTGAGTGAACTTGACAGTGGTTTACTTTTCATACAACCAAAAAACATGTATAGAACAACTGTCTTGGTTATTTGGGTTTTGGAATGGTTTGCTAGGTAATATCAACTGTTCAAGAAAATCACTTTCCTATAAGTTAATATCTTCTCAACAAAGAAAACCAACACGATCCTCATTATTATATTTCATAACATTAACATTGAACAAGAGTGTAAAGAGCTCTATTTTTCTGTCATACTCTTCAATAACATGCAACAATTAATCTGAGAATATAAAATATATTCTAGGTAAAAGAATTTGTGTTGAACCTATTTCATATGCACTGTGTTCTAGTTAGGAATTAGAAAATACACACATCTATAACTCCGTTTGAAGACTATACATTTCAGCAAACTGTAATTCAAATCAAACGTTAATGTCATTTTTCTTTTATATACAATAGTCGAATTCTTTGGAATTAGAAAAAAAGGTTTTTGAAACTGGAAGTACTAACTATTCAAAGGTCTAAATGAAGTAAACAAGCAAAGATTACTGAAGGTTCTTGTATCAATCAATGTATAAAGTGTAATATTACAATCCTATGAAGTCTTATGCTCGGGAGAAATATCTATTCTATGCTTTTACCTAACTCCGCCTGGAGTCCCTCCGGGGGCTACTGCCGGTCCCAAGCCCGGATAAAGGAGGAGGGTTGGGCATGGGGTTAACGTCCCCATCCCGTAGAAAACTAACTCGCTAAAAAAACGCTAATTAGATGCTTTTACCCAATAGTACTTCTAAATGTAAGCTACCTTATATTTGGCTACTGTTCCACAATGATTCAAGAAACTTTGTTATGGATGAAAGTGACCTCAGAAAAAACAAACGTTTCATTTTTATCATTTAACAATCATGATAAAAGTTATAAATCGTCCAAAAACTATTTATACCTGGATGTAAACTCAACCTTATAGAATTGGATATATATATTTTAGAAACATGAAAAGCATACATCTTTTCAGATTAATGCACGAGATATATATTTTTGATTAGCATTATTGAAATTACTATAATATCCACAAAAAACCTTTCTGTTATTAATGAACATATGCTCATTAGCGACTGGCTTCAAGAGGTATTTCCTGAAGTTCTCGTGAGAAGCCGTGATCAGTCGATTTCAAACAGATCTGTTGTGAGATAGTAACTCTCTGGAGACAGTGGTGGATACGTCGCTCAATTTCGTGTATTCGTTAAAGTTAGTCATTCACACCGTTGGATAGAGGCCAGCTCAGTTGTCTAGAGGTTAAGCGTTCACGGACGAGACTGATAGATCCTGGGTTCGAATCTCGCCCAGTGGGTGCTACACATGAATTCAACTATTAAAATTACTACAATCACCACAAATTCACAAACTGTTTAATCATATTTATTATTATTACTATTGTTGAATTTTGATAAACAGTAAAGCAATAGTTTGTAGCATAACATAATGGTAAAATCAACTTGTATTTTAAATGTTTAACAAGCCACATATATATTTATCATCATTCCAATCTAATTGAAAGTCTATCATTCATTTGTCATCGGAAATAGATGTGAAACAGGCTAGTTTTAGAAGCTGATATAATCATTTGAAAAACTAGTTAATTCAAATCAGCAACTCAGTGAAAACAAAACACTCATAGTTTAGCAATAATAAATCTGGCGAGACGAGATCGTGGATGCACTCTGCTGAGGAGTGCCATGGTGGGAGGAGATGGCCATTCAGTGTTTCCAGGTTTTCCATGGTGGTCTACCATCAATTGACTAATGATATCAACTATTTAAATTACTACAATCTCAACAAAACCCCTTCTCATATTAATCAACATATGTTCATTAGTGTCTAGCATCAAGAGGTATTTGACGGAGTTCTAGTGAGAAACAGTGATCAGTGGAGTTCAACCGGGTCTGTTGTGAGATAGTAACTCATTGATTACAATGGTGAATGTGTTTCTCAATTTCGTAAATTATTTGAAGTTAGATATTAACACTGTTGAATGGAGGCCAGCTCAGTGATCCAGAGGTTTAACATTCACTCGCGTGACTAATAGGTACTGGGTTCAAATCTTGGATGCGCACTGCTGAATATTCCCACAACAGGACGAAACGACCCTTCACTTCTTCCAGGTTCTGCATGATGGTCTAGCTTTATTGAACCCATGATTTCAACTGTTGAAATATTATAATACTTAAGATTGACATAATTAAGTAATACCGTAAATTTTCTCAATTGTAATGATTTTTTTCGTTTTATCTACAAATCTGATTAAGTCGCATCAGTCTTCTATTGATTAACAACTAAGATTGCCCTAATCTAATCCAACTCAAACACACACTCAACACAATCCAATTAAGGTTGAATCGTACAACAACAAACGTACTCCAGAAATTTCTTCTACGTAATTTTTCTCTTTTCTTTTTTTGATCAAACTATTTCTGATTAAATACGTGTTCACCTTAATCTGTTTATTCATGCAAAAGAAAAAGATGCTTTTGTTAAGTGAATTACTCAGGATAAAATTACTTATTGCTAATTATGTTAAAATATCAAATATGGTAAACAGTAAATTGTCCATCTTTTAGTATCTTTCATTCTTTAACTGTTTATATAAAAGAGGTAGATATAACTGGGAGTACGTAGCATTGATTGATAATGATGTTGTGTAACATATCTTGATGACTAGCATTACTGGTAGGCGGGCCTATACTCCTCCATGAGGGGTAACATAAGTAGCAAACACTGCAAGTGCATATTTTGATTTATACCTGTTATGTTACATGTGATATATGTACACCTGAGTAAATAAACGCTAACCAGTCAGTATTTTAAAAGTGATACAAATGACCTTTATCTTTATGAAAAGCAGTAAACCAGAAACAACTTTTGTTTCATAAGCAAAGATCGATAGTGGCGGTTCGTCCTATTTAAATCTCGTCGGCTGTATGTACCTGCATCCAAGAGTTGATGTTCCCAAGCCCGGATGAAAAAGAAGAGTTGGTCATGGGGTTAATGACCCCACCCTGTAGAAAAACAACTCACTAAATAAAGTGCTAACCAGAAAAAATAATTCAAATCGTTTAAACTCTGCCCTGAGAGTTAAAAGGTCTTCATTTAGAACAGTTATGAGGTCACATAATAAAAGCCGAGTTCCTTCGGAATTTACGAGGCTGATCCCTATTCTAACAACAGAGTAACCATTCATTTAGGCATATAAAATGTTCATACAATGTGGGTGACCAAGAGAGTCAAAATTTTAACCAGTCACAATACAAAACTATGTAATGAACTTGATATATGCCCCAATTTACTATTAAATATTGAAATCTTTGATCTTTCAACTTCATAATTACCAGGTTACATACTTTCTACATATTAAAGTAATAATATTTCATAATAGAACAAATGATCCTTAATATTCTGATTCCCATACTGATAAATTTTACTATTATACTCATTAGTAATCTCAATCCAAAAAGAAATAGTTGATTGATGAGAAAATGATTGAATGACTGATGAGAGACATTATCTAGATATAACAAAAGCTAAATATTCTTAACAAAGAATATAAATGATACTAATCATAAAGTATCCTTTTGGTTCAATTCATATATTAGGCTTCATATCAATGTTTAGTTATCAGAAACTTGTATTACATTAAGTCTTTCTTTCTTTTTTTTCTTTCTTTCAACATGATAACTAACACTGTAACAAGACTATATGTAAATGAATATTTGTCAGTTCATTATTAGGAAAGGAACCATATCATTCATCATAATTTCGATATGATAGTAATATGTTGTCTGATAAATTGCATATTACATGACCTATCTTGATAAATGTTAAACGTCAAATTCATTCAAAGTTGTACAATCATTTGATTGTAAGAGTAAGATAAATATGAATGGCATTTTAAAAAATGGTAGATATTTTCGAAAGTACCATTTCTATGATAAATTGCTTAGATTACAAAAAAGGATCTAATTTAATAACTGAATTCATGTGTCAATTGAAGCTAGAACACCATGGAAAACCTGGAAGTATTAAACGGCCGTTTCGTCCTATTGTGGGACTCCTGAGCAATGCACATCCATGATTCTGCCTCGTGAGATTCAAACACAGGAACTATCGGACTCATGAATTCAACTATTAAATTACTAAAATATCCAAAAAAAACCTCTCTCTGATTATAAAAGAAAGGATCCTCCAAAATGACAAGAAAATAATAAGTTAGTATCGTGTTAACACTGGGTCGAATTCATTTGTTATTACAAAATATGTTATAATGTTTGAAAATATTGAGTTCACGAGTTATCAAGAACGAACTATAATGCATAGAATTAAATGTCTAATTTGAAAAATCACAATTTGTGCTTTCTAATAATTCAAAGCTCATCAGGTCTGTATAAAGATTCGATTAAATAAACAATTCTTTGATTGGTGTGCTATTGATGCTGATAATATTGTTGGAGTAATCCAGAAAATTTCTCGCGAAAGACAAGCAAGGATCAGGAAACACTAAGAAGCATTTCATCCAATCAGCGTTCATTTGAAGTTTTAGCCAGAAATATCAAGGAAGTGAAACGTCACATGTAGAGTTTCTTATTGACTGATTGCTATGTTTACTATGTTTAGTAGCATTCCAGAATTTTCGAGCAACCCAAGGACATTTAAAATACTATAAAACCCTATATTTTCTGTACCAAAACGAACCTTTGGAGTAAAGTACTTTTCGCATATTTTGCGCCGTTTCTCTCGTGTCCAGGTCGCTGTGTAGTTCTAGCTTGAGTGTTACGAGAATAGCTTAGGAACCGAACATAGCGTTCAATTAGCAAGACATATCAAATATAATATCTATTTACATGTTTGTCGAGTAAAACGTGTTTGATTCAGACTTTTTTGCAAACTACTTATGTCAATTACTTCTCATCCAGGGGAATAGGCCGCACACCAGCATTCTCCGTCCGACACTGACCTGGACAATCGTTACCAGCTCTTGCCAGTTACTATTCATCATTTTCATGTCTGCCTCCATTTCTTGGCGCAATATGTTGTTTGGTCTCCCTCTGTTCCTTTAATCTTCAGGATTCCTAGGTACGGTGCTTGCCACACGATGCAATTTAATGATTTTTTCAATGTGTGTCCTATGCACTTCTAATGTTTTTTCCTGTCCATCATATTCCGTGTTTACCTTCAGATGTCCAGGTCTACATAATTCAGTCAACCACTAGAAGAGAGAGAAAGGGGCAGTAAGTAACCTTGTTTAACTCCGATCCTCATTTGGAATTCATCTGTCAACTGTTCTCCATGCACCACTTTGCAATGTAGTCCATCATATGGATTCCGGATGGTTTTGATGATTTTCTCAGATACACTATAGTGTCGACAAAGGTTTCATAAGATTCTCCTGTCCACACTATCAAGTGATTTCTTGTAGTTAATGAATTTGACGTATAGTAACGAGTTCTACTCAACTGATTGTTCAACGATGAATCATAATGTCGCAGTTTGGTCCGTGCACGACCGATCCTTACGAAATCCGGCCTGTTGATATCGAAGCTAGGCTTCAATTACGTAGATATCTTGAAAACTGAATAACTATTTGCTTAGATTGTGTGTATAAATTATTCAAATTTAGTGGGTAGTTTTTATTACAGATTGGGATCAGATTATGAATTATTATAAAATAACAATGTGTTACGTATATGTAGGTAAAACGTAAATCTATTTAGTAGTTTAATGTCACTTACAAATTCGTTTTTAATATTTAAAGTCGGTTTCATTCAACCACCGAAGCCTAGGGCAAATACCACTAAGTCAGCTTATATTCAGTCCAGCGCGAAGTCAGATGGATGCTTCATTATAAATTATTGGGTCATGATAATGATCATTCCGCAAGTTCACCTACGGAAATCTTTTTACGAATTTTACTTTCTTTATATAGTCAAATTAGGTCATCTAAGCATCAGTCGAGCGGTAAAGACACTGCAACGACACTAATCCGACGACTTCACTAAACCATTCAATCGGTAGTAGAATCCGTTTACAATATCTTAAATTAATAGTAATCTTGCTACTGAAACTCCTGGATTATCAAGTAAGTTAGTACATATTTAAGTCATTTACTATATCATAAATGATCCACTGAACAAATACTCATAGTTTTCACAATACTCATTCGTAAACTCACTAACAAGCGGATACTATAACACTAGAAATCAGAAATCAGTTAATCATGTATATGAAAATTTGGATCATTTTAAGAGTTCACTCGTCAATAATGAGTTTACTTCTAATCAAGGTACAATATATGAATTCTAGTGAATTTATACTTTGAATAAAATCTACATTAGCGGTGAAAAGGATTTCATGTGGGTTTGTTTTTATGCTATTATCATTACTGATATACAATGTCACAATGAACTATTCCTTATGAATTATAAGCTAGTTAAGTATTTATAAACAAAGATGGATAGTGGTTAGCAGTGGAATCAAGGATGTGGGTTTCGTCCTATTTGGGTCTCTTCAGCTGGATATACCTGTATCTAAGACGTGTTCACTCCAGGACAAGAATCCAGTACTATTCGCTTCAAGTGCCATCGCGTTATCCATTTAGCAACAAAGTCCTGATAACCACTTGCTTGTACAATAGGATGAAAGTTTACTTATATCTTCCCACTAGTTAAGTATTGGCTTAAAAAGCTTTTTTTTATCATACTTCCCTAGCAATATGTTTTGATGTTTGTGTGAAACATTAAAACTTTTTATATTGATCTTGATTTGTCTCAATAGTACAATGTGGTTAATTACCTTGACTTTTTTTGGTAGTTCAATTGAATTAATTTGATCTATTTTTATCGTTTCTGTCTACTTTTCTAATGTCAGACTTTTTCTTTAACAAACAATAGACTATAAGCTAGAAAAACAAAAACAAACAATCTTAATGATGATAAATACGCATTTACTTTAGGTAATAAATTTACTTTAATAGTTAAGATTATGAGTTCATTGAAGCTAGAACTACCAAGGAAAATCTAGAAGAACTGGACGACTGTTTCATTTTATTGTGGAAATCTTCAGCAGTGCACATACACGACAACGCCTCGTGGGATTCGAACCCAGAAACTATCAGTCTCAGGTGCGAACTCTTAACCTACAGACCACTGAGCTAGCCGACATCCAACGGTGTTAATGCCTAACTTCAACCAATACACAAAATTGAGCGACACATTCATCATTGTCTCCAGAGAGTTACTATCTCATAACAAACCCGTTTGAACTCCACTGGTCACTGTTTCTCACTAGAAGTTGAGGAAATACCTCTTGATGCTAGACACTAATGAACATATGTTGATTAATATGAGAAGGGGTTTTGTGGAGATTGTAGTAAATTTGATAGTTGCGATCATGAGTCAATTGATGGTAGACCACTATGGGAAACCTGGAAACACGAGATGGCCATCTCCTCCCACCATGGCACTCCTCAGCAGAGTGCATCTACGATCCCGCCCCTCAAGATTTATTATTGCTAAACTATGAGTGTTTTGTTTTCACTGAGTTACTGATTTGAATTAACTAGTTTTTCAAATGATTATATCAGCTTCTATAACTAGCCTGTTTCACATTTATTTCCGGTGACAAATGAATGATAGACTTTCAATTAGATTGAAATGATGATAAATATATATATGGCTTGTTAAACATTTAAAATACAAGTTAATTTTACCATTATGTTATGCTACAAACTATTGCTATACTTTTTATCAAAATTCAACAATAGTAATCATAATAAATATGTTTTAACATTTTGTGAATTTGTGGTGATTGTAGTAACTTTAATAGTTGAATTCATGAGTAGATCTAAGCTAGACCAACATTGAAAGCCTGAAGGCATTGGATGACCGTCTCGTCCTACTATGGTACTCCTCAGTAGTGTGCATCCATAATCTCGCCTCGCGAGATTCGAACACAGAACCTATCGGTCTCACGCGCGAACAAATAACCACCCGACGAATGAGCTGTCCGGCATCCAACGGTGTTAATGTCTAAATTCAAATAACTCATGAAGTCGTACCAGTGTCCATTACTGTCTTCAGTGAGTTACTATCTCACAAAAGACCTGGTTGAACTCCACTGGTCACTGCTTCTCACTAGGACTCCAGGATATAATCCTTGGGGGCAGTTACTAAAGAGTATATGATGATTATAATCAGAGAGAGGTTTTGTGGAGATTATAGTAATGTAATAATCGAATTCAGGATTCAATTGAAGCTAGACCACCATGAAAAACCTGTCTAGAGGTCAAGCGTTCACATGTGAAACTGTTAGGTCCTGTGTTAGAATCTTCGGTATGGGATCGTGGATGCGCTCTGCTTTTTAGTCCTTTAGTTATAACTGTTCATTAACCTCGTATAAAAGTTACTATGGTAGTTATTTTCTGTCAGGTTTTTTATGAATGACTTTTTTAAAGAAACCAAATGAGGCATTTCTCATTATAGAGAAATATCTCTTTGATGAAGTCACTTTCGGTAGTGACCAACATTTCAGAATTGGAACCTGTTAATAAAAAAACGGTACATTTCTAAAAATACAAAGAAACTGATTAATTCAGTTCGTTAAAATAAGTCAAAACTGTCATTTATATGGATATTCAGTGTACAGAGCAAACATTTGGAAGTTAAGTAGTTCACATATGAAATGTATGCACATGGTATTGTTATTATTATTATTTCAGTTTTGCCACGTTTCTGAAAACCTGCCTAAAATGTGTGAATAAACGTGAACTCAACTGTAAAGTTACTATTCATAATGATAAATAGAACAAGGTACAATTTCGAATAATTTGTCTTCAGTTTATCCTTATAATAATTAATATCATTCTAATCATATATAGATGAAAATGAAATAATCAGTATAGGAATATAGAGATTATTGAGTTTTTAATTGAGATCATGAAATGATCAATGTTAGACTACGATTGAAAACTTGAAAGCAATCAACGGTCGTTTAGTCTTGGTACGGGACTTCTCAGAATTGTGCTTCCACGATCCCTCAAGCGGGACTCGGGCCCAGGACCTCCGGTCTTGCACGCGGCTGAGTGGTTTTGAGACCGAAAGTCCTGAGTTCGAGACCCGCGTGGAGGATCGTGGATGTGAATTTCTGAGGAATCATGTACTAGGACGAAACGGCCATCCATTGCTTGCAGGTTTTTAATGGTGGTCTAACATTGGTCAATTCATGATCTCAATTAGAAAATTAAATAATTTGTTCTAGTCATTTAAAGTTACTGTCTTATAGAAAGTGGTATTCATCCTTTGAAAGTGATCTATTAAACTCGATAGGATATCCTTAAGATACATAGTATGAAAACTAAAGACAATAAGAAGAGTAGTTAAATGTATTCTTTCATTTTAGGATTACCTACTGACAAAAACTGATAACAAGATCAAACGCAACTATCATCAAAATATTTTACGCAAATATATTACATCTATGAATTTCGAATGATTATAACTTCGAAGCAGAGACAAAATGTACTGAGGCTAAAAATGTAATAATACTTTAAGTAAAGATAGATTAGTCGGTAAATATTATTAAATGGTTTAGAAAGCTGGAAAATGCCATAAAGCTGTTCAATGAACATCAAGTTTGTGTATACAAAGTTGAACAATAATACAACATAAGTCTAAGAAACCAGTGACTATTGACATTCAATAATATTGATAAGTCTTGTCAATCGAACGCTATATTCGTTTTCCTAAGCTATTCTGGTAACCCGCAGTCTACAACTGCACAGGGACTTGAACACCAGAGAGAAGACACAAGTATGAGAGAAAATACTTTATCCCAAGTTTTATTTTTGTACAGAAAATCATAGGTATTTATAGATGTTGGAGTCTGTTAAATCAACATCATATTTCAGCCAATCCGTTAACGGCATATTATGCTACTGACCAATAGTAGCACGCCACATTGGAATTCTAGGACGTTCCATCATACTCCGATTGGCTAGGACTCTTCGGCTCCTTTTGGGCCTCTGGAGGCTCCGTTGAAGTTTTCCGGAAGCCGACTCAACAGATATGAAGAAGAATCAACTTACTACAATTCGCCCATGAAATAATTTTGCTATATTAATCAGTTATCTTATATTAAATGATTCATAGTCATTTCAATTTGTATGGTTGTGTCTGTTTCTTAATCTTGTTAGAAAGCTTTACCCTGATAGTATTCAATTCATATTACTCTTCAATTGCATAATTATTCCATTAGCTTGTGTTTCCTATATCCTGAGTTCCAACATTATCTCTCTTCATGTTTTGATTATTTTCATTGACCTTACTAAAAAATGTATTCAATAAGTGTTCTGATATCAGCTTTAGTAAATACTTACTTACTTACGCCTATTACTCCTCGTAGAGAAGCATACGCCGACCACAAGCACTCTACATCCAACCCTGTCCTGGACAATCCTTTCCAGCTATTCCCAGTTGTTATTCATCATTTTCATATCTGATTACATTTGGCCTTCCTCTTTTCCGTTTCCATTCAAGATTTCAAGTTAGCACTTGTCTCGTGATGCAGTTTAGTGATTTCCGTAATGTATGTCCTATCCATTTCCATCATCTCCTAGTTTCCTCTTTATCTGGAACCTGGTTTTTTCTCGCCTACAGTAGTTTGTTGGTGATGGTATCCAACCAATGGATGTTGAATATCTTGAGTAGACAACAATTTATAAATACTTGAACCTTTTTGATCATGGTTGTAATAGTTCTCCACATCTCAGCTCCGTACAGCATAACTGATTGTCTTAACGTTCATATTGAGGATTGTGACTTTCATATTAGTTGACAGACAGTTGTTTTGAGTTCCATTTGTAGAAATGCGGTCATTGCTTTGCTAATCTTCGCCTTTACGTCTGCATCAGATCCTCCTTGTTCATGGATGATGCTTCCTAGTTACGTGAAAGATTCCACATCTTCCAGAGTTTCGCCACTAATTGTGATTGGGTTAGTGTTCTCCGTGTTGATTTCGAGGATCTTGCTTTTTCCTTTGTGTATAATGGAGCCTATTGATGCAGAGACTGCTGTTACACTAATTGTCTTCATCTGCATTTGTTCGTGTGTACGTGATAGGAGGGCTAGGTCATCTGCGAAGTCCAAATCGTCTAATTGGTTCTGAGCCGTCCATTGTATGCCGTGTTTTTTTCAGATGTTGAAGTCTTCATAATCCAGTCGACCATCAGAAGAAATAGGAAGGGAGAGAGTAAACAGCCTTGTTTGACTTCGGTCCTCACTTGGAATTCATCTGTCAGTTGTCCTCCATGCACCACTTTGCAGTGTACTCTGTCATATGGATTCCGGATGGTGTTGATGATTTTCTCATGAACTCCATAGTGTCGAAGAGGGAGTTTGACAGTGTACATAGCAGAACATTATGGAAACTTCTCCGACACTATGGAGTTCCTGAGAAGATTGTCAACATTATGGGAACTCATATGACGGACTACAGTACAAAGTAAATAGACTAATATTATTTCACTATGAAACCCTATTGTCTGTGTCTAATAAACTTAACTAAGAAAAATATTTTTTTCATTTATAAGTATAACTAAGGGTCTATAGTTAAAAAAATTGCTTTTAAATTTAATAATTCCATCAGTAGAATACTGCCGCTGACATCGGCATTTTCACTAATCTATATTCCATGTTACTAAGTTCCTAGGTAGATAAAATCAAGAATATTTTTCATAAGAAAACTAGGAGATTTTATGATAATAATTGAGAGTAGATAGTAACATATATAATATTGCATATAAGTTATATACGGAAAGGATTCTTTTTAGCCATTATCATAAGGCATGTACAACTTTCAACTAAATAATTAGTTTGAACTTAAACTATTGTATCAACTTATATTCTATCATTTAAGTAAATACAACTTACTAACTTACTTACACCTGTTAATGCCAATGGAACATAGGCCGCCGACCAGCATTCTCCAACCTATTCTGTTTTTGGCCTGGAGTCTCTCTGAGGCTACTGCCGGTCTTAAACCCGTGTAAAGGGAGAGATTTGGCCATGGGGTTGACGACCCCATCCTGTAGAAAAATAACTCGCTAAACAGCGCTTACCAGAAAAAATAATTCAAATCATTTAAACTCTGCCCTGAGAGTTAGAAGGTCTTTATTTAGAAGAGTTATGACGTATCATAATAATAGCCGAGTTCCTTCGGAATTCACGATGCTGATCCCCATTCTTCCAACCAGAGCAACCATTAATTTGGGTACATGGAATGCTCGTACAATGTGGGGAAGTAATTATAATACTTTGCTAATTAATCTTTATACAATTTACTAGTTACCTGTTGCTTTCCATTTTAATAACCAACATATTAAATTAATTGAATGATATTTTCAAACGCTCTTATGTTATATATTAAGTAGGATATGCAAAAGATACATGTAATTAGACAAATTATACCGACAATAGCAAGCTTAATAAACTGTTGAAAATCAAGTGATGAACACTGTTCCTATCTAATAGATAATGAGAAAACTGCCTAAGTCTATCTAAAATATCTCATATATTAAATGTTTTTCACAATTTTCTGGGAAAAAAGTTAACAATTAAATAGTCTAATGGTGAAATACATTATAAACGAACATCAAATAAAGAAATTGACCAGTCAGCTCATAAAATCACTAACTTCTGGTCTGAGCCATATTGATATATACATACAACTTGTTTGAGGCCCTCACGGCTATCATATTCATTGGTTGGAGACTCTGGGTGAAATGACATAGAATCGATCACATTGGCGTAGGTTTACACACTCTTTTTCTTCCCTTAAATCATGAGATTAAAATTATTTTATACCTTACTTTCTATGAACTATTATATTCTTATATGCAATCTTCCTTTTATATATTACTACCATTGAAGTAACTACTATTATGAATTTAATGTTCACCTTGTTATACTAATGAGGTGTGGTAAATTGGATTGATCCATATATGTGCCTATTTCTACATCGTAGATCACTGAAATAAAGAAGTGTTGAATAACAGGCAGCATTGGATAACTGTTTTAGTTTAACAGAAAAATAACTGGCTTCAAGAGGTATTTCCTAGAGTAATAGTGAGAAACAGTGACCAGTGGAGTTCAACCGGTTCTGCTGTGAGATGTCGCTCAATTTCATAGATTAGTTGAAGTTAGGCATTGACATTGTAGGATGCCGGCTAGCTCAATGGTCTAGAGATTGTGCGTTCGTGCGTGATACCGATGTGTCTTGGGTTCGAATCCCGTCTACGTGCTCTGCTAAAGAAGAGTCCCACAATAGGACGAAATGTTCATTCAGTTCTTTCAGGTTTTTTATAATGATCTAGATTCAATTAACTCATGATCTTAACTATTGGATAGTTTTATTTACTTTCTGACTTGTCAACACATTTATAAATAAATAAATAAGTAAACAAATACATGAAATTTCATTCATAATACACTTCTATATGAAATGAAGTGATGGAATGATAACATTATTGAACTAAAATTGGATACAGAAAAAACAAAAGAAGTAGACAGTATTCACCAAATGTTTAGCGAAATATGTTTGTTTATTTATTCATCATGACATTTCAAAAGATAATAGATTGGATAAAACTCAAATGAAGTTCTTTGACATTATAATAATAATAGGAAACTATGAATAACTGGGTATATAAGAGAATAGTAAATGAATACCATAATGACAAACTTCACTTCCGTTAACTTGTAAACAAACCAAAATAAGATAAACAAGCAGTTATTTTAACATAAAAGTCAATGTGTAAAAAGTTATATATAGAAAGTCAACGTCTAATACATTTATAAATGGTAAACAGTTATTCTATATTTCGGTATAGTTTTAAATAACCTATCTCTGAATAGAAGTAATGAATAGTTTAGTATGTATAGAAGTCTTCTCTTAATAGAACAAATGAAAATAATATATAAATATCAGTGGTATAATGCGAGATTGATAGGTCATGAGTTTGAAGATGCCACAGGTATTTAGAGTTTGACAACGCTTTAACCACTAACACCTTCTAATATGAATCGTACCCCCCAAGTGAAATCAAAAGACAGAAGCGAGAAGGTTCGAAGATATATTTGATAGGCTATCAATATATCAAGGATCGTCTGATCTAATCTGGCTAGCGATTGCAGTAGATGTTGAGCACGGCGTTCCCACTCGTGACCTGGTGCAGATGCATGACCGAGCGCCCTCAGCTAGATGAGTCCATTAAAACTAATGTGGTCAGCATCCAATGTCGAAAACTTACAGAGCTATTTATTTTGGGGATTTATTTACCGCTACAGGTTTAAATCTCGCGAGGCGGGATCGTGGATGAGCACTGTTGAAGAGTCTCAAAATAGGACGAAATGGCCGTCTAATGCTTCCAGGTTTTCCATGGTGGTCTAGTTTCAAGTGACTCATGATCTCAACTACTGAAATATAAATATTTGATGAGAAGATGTATAAATGTTACATGTTATAATGTAAACATTTATGATATGTATTTTATTAACACAATGGATCGTAAGTATTGCTACCAAGGTTTGATTTGATCGTTTCAAATGAATGGATCATTGAATGGATTATATATTGTGATTAGATCATAATGGGAGGCGCATGCTCTGTGAGCATGCTCTCACAATCGGAAGCTAGAGCACCATTGAAAAACAAGAAGAACTGAACGACAGCTTCGTCCTAATATAAGACTCCTCAGCAGTGCATATTCAAGATCACTCAAGTAAGACTCGAACTCCTAACTCTTAGTGTACTGAGCTGGCATCCGACGGTATTAATATTTAAATTCAATCTATTAATGATCACGAGCACTCCTTCATCTATTGCCTGACGTGGATAACTTTCTCAGATTGGACTCAACATTGGTCACGGTTTCCTACTAGAACTGTAGGAATTACATCTTGAAGCGAGTCGCTAGTGAACACATGATTATTATCAGTAAGGGGATTTGTGGAGATTCTAGTATTTCCACAGTTGAATTCAGTGGTGGTCTAGTCCATGAATTCAACTGTGAAAATAGTACAATCTCTACAAATTCTCATACTGAAAATAATATTCTTTCCAAATTCAATTGTAATGAATCAATACTTACTTTAGTCGACTATTTATATTGCTAGAAGTTACTGGGTTTGTTTAATTCAGATTATTAATTTTAAGCATTAACGTACCTGTTAACCGAGTTATACAAAGAACCATTATTGCGATATCTGCAATTTACTTGTAAGATTTAGTTTGAAGCACGAATCTTATGTTTATTGTACACAATAGATAGAACGTGATGCTGAAAAATGCTTGTAGATGTTTTGTATGATTCTACTCTTCTTTAATCTTCATCTCTTACAATGTAATTTGTCTGATGACTAATGAACAAGGTTTTACTGGTTTTTTTTTAAATATACGTACTTATATTAGGTCACAGTTGTTGGTTTATTATTAGTTTGACAACATAAAAACAGGACATTGCAGGTGCTTTCAACTTGGCTGACTATTTAGATGCAAAACAACACTAAATGATGAATAATCTTTATAGAAACAAAAATTTTTATACTACATACAAATGTTTGGTATACTTTTAGAAACTCCACCTGTAGCTCTTCTGTAGTTACTGCCGATTGAAAGCCCGGGTAAAAGGGGGTTGTGGTTTGACGTGGAGTTAGCAACCCCATCCCATAGAAAAAAATCTTACTAAAAAAACACTAACCGGATTAGACAAATCAAACTATATTTTTAAAAGATAACCGGGAAAACGTATATCTGAATAAAAAGAGTTTAAAGATTTACGAAGAAACTACCTGGTAACTATAACCACCTATGTAAAAAATCTGAATATATTTTTCTTATAAAGGTTAAATTTTTTCACAAGCTCACTATCTGATCCATTCCATGATTTACATCATTTAATGTATATTAAAATTATATGTAGTAAAGTCGTTACTGATTATATAACATTGCAATTCAATCTGAAGGGGAACACGGGATACACTGGACATCAAGGATGCAGTTGGATGATCTAGACTTCGCAGATGATCTGGCCCTTCTATCGCAAACGCAACAACAGATGCAGGAGAAGACGAACAGTGTGGCAGCAACCTCAGCAGCAATAGGTCTCAATATACACAAAGGGAAAAGCAGGATTCTCCGATACAACACAGAATGCACCAATCCAATCACAATTGACGGAGAAGATTTGGAAGATGTAAAAACCTTTACGTATTTGGGCAGCATCATCAGTGAACACGATGGATATGATGTAGATGTGAAGACGCGGATCAGTCAAGCAAGAGCAGCATATCTACAAGTGAAGATCATCTGGAACTCAAAACAACTGTTTGTCAACCAACACCAAAGTCAGAATTTTCACAACAAATGTCAACACATTTCTACTGTATGGGGCAGAAACTTAGAGAACTACGAAAGACATCATCCAGCAGATACAACTGTTTATTAACAGTTGTCTACGCAAAATACTTTGGATCCGTTGGCCAGACACTATTAGACACTGACAACCTACTGTGGGAGAGAACAAACCAGATCCCAGCAGAGGAAGAAATCAGGAAGAAGCACTGGAAGTGGATAGGACACACATTGAGGAAAGCACCCAACTGCGTCACAAGACAAGCCCTCACATGGAATCCTCAAGGCCAAAGGAGTAGAGGAAGACCAAAGAACACATTACGCCGAGAAATGGTGATAGACATGAGAAAAATGAACAAGAATTGGATGGAACTAGAAAAGAATGAAGAAGACAGAGTGGGTTGGAGAATGCTGGTCAGCGGCCTATGCTCCATTGGGAGTAACAGGCGTAAGTAAGTAAGTAAGCAATTCAATATTACTGTGCTATTCAACGATAGTCTAATCTATCACATTGAAATGTAATGAGTCCTTTTTTTAATATAGTCAACTTAGAAATATGTTTTAGAACAGTTTGTTAAGTCGCTTCATTTGTCAGCAAATGCTTTATTCTCTTTTATGTGACAATGATACTTAGTTACAAAAATGAGTTCATCTAAATAAATATTGTTCATAAATTAGACGAATGAAACGCTAAATCAACTAAGTCCTAGTATGTTAGATTTTTGACACTGAAAGTTATAACAGTCAATAAAACCATTAGATAATATTATCAGAATGCGTTTTGTGGAGATTTTTTAGAAATTTCACTGGTTGGAATCATAAGTCAATTGAAGCTAGACCACTATGAAAAACCTGGAAGCACTGGACGGCCGTTTCGTCCTAGAATGGGACTCCTCAGAAGTGCGCATCCACGATCCCGCCCCCCACAAGGTTTGAACCCAGGACCTATCAGTTTCACGCCAGGCGCTTAACCAACTAGACCAACTAGACAAATATACATGTTCTGGACGATTAACGTTATGCATTTATGAAAAGAATATTACGTAAGATTTGATTCATTTTCTTTCGAACTAGGTGACAATTTTGTTTCTTGAAAGTCATCATCATAAATGTATTTGTCAAATTATTGTATTATGATCATATGTACGTAACACATATATCGAGTAACAAATCCCAAAACTAGATATAATATCATAATTTCTAAAGAATAGAATGATAGAACCATTATAATTATTGAGTTCATTGTAAAATAATAATTACTTCTATGCATTGTGGCTAACAATAGAATTCTGAGAGCCCATATCTCTTTATCAACAGCCACATATTCGAAACAAGATAAATCAAAATTGAGTTCTGATTACTAATTTAAACCATTAATAATGGTAAAAATATACTGGGTGTTGTTTTACTTGTATCTTCCCATTATTAATTTGCACTGCTATTGATCAGTCTCTTGTTGGAATATGTGCATCCTGTGCGAACTGTCTCAATATTGCCTTAATTCACAAGCATTATAAGCAAGGATGGATAGTGGATAACACTGGAGATTTAAGGCTATATCGAGGCAATCCGCAGAGGATGTACATATGCCAACAAGAGACTGATCAATAGCAGTTCTAAATAACAATGGGAAGATACAAATAAAACAACACTAGATAACTTTAAACTTCATCCCATTGCACAGGCATGTAAATAAAACGATGGCGTTTGAAGCGTACGGTACTGGGTTCGAGTCCCAGAGTGAACATCAACTCGGAAATGCAGGTACATACACAGTTGACAAGTTTTGAATAGGACGAAACGTGAGTTTTAGATTTCACTACTAACCACTATCCATCTTTGCATTGATAATAGTGATATAAAATGTGTCGGTAGTCTTTATTATGTAAACACTTAGCCTTATTTATATAAGATGTCTCAATATTTTGAGTTGATTTTTCAGTTACAAGTTATTTTATGTTTCAGGAATACAATTCAATATACACCTTGCTTAATAATGTTCATTGGACTTATATGATTTCAAACATTCTACATTGGTGAGAGTATTATCATGTATTATGTTATAATATGAGGTAAATGTGATTGTAGAACTGTTTCGGTGTAAAATGTTTTGCTAAAATTAATCTACGGTCATTTGTACTCATTAAGTGTATTGAAATTATTTGGTAACAATTGTACTTTACTCATGTATTAAATACCGTCTGGAACTGACGGTATTACTGTATGTATTACTGACGGAACTGAGTTTCATAAAAGAAATCTAGAACAATTACTCAAGCCTAAAATTCAGTTCTTCAATTATTATCTCTAAAATGAGTAGTTTCGAAAAGGCTTACACAGTTAAGAGTTTACAGTTTATACTTTCATAACATAGACAATGTAATTTTTGATCTTACTATCTTAAAGATTGTACATATAAGAACGTTTCCTTCATAAATATAAATGAGAAACTTCCTATTTACATACTATCACCTATACATGTCAATTTGTTAATACAACTTTAAATAATATCTGAAACTATTGACATTGTTTATATTGATTCGATAGACGATGGTAGTCATATAATTGAAGATCAATTCAACTCCAAGAAGGTGTCATTCTAGCTCTCTCTCTCTCACTATTATCTTGAATGTTTTTGGTTTCATCATTTGTCTATGTAAAACAGTAGAAGGTATATTTCTTATTCATAGTTACTAGTTAATAATTTACAAAGTTCTTATCACTTATTGATTTGTTTCTGATAAACAATGAACGTATTTAATTGATGTGAAAAAGAAACGATTATTAATCCTGTAATCAATCTACCCACCACATACAACTAAGATAATATAAACTTTAATAAAGAATTATTTAGTTATTTTTATCCAGTATAATTTAAATTGCAAATGAATAAAACATAACCTAAAGTAGATAATGAGAATATGGAGAAAAGTAAGTGATCTTTACCCCTGTTATATTACAAAATATGCTAGTTACTTGAAATTTTCATAACGTACCTTTAGCCATATTTACTTACTTATTCTTACGTATTTACACCAATCCAATCACAGTTGATGGCAAAACTCTGAAAGATGTGAAATTCTTCACTTAACTAGGAAGCACCATCGATGAACAAGAACAATCAGATTCAGACGTAAATGCAAGGATGAGCAAAGCAACGGCTGCATTTCTATAACTGAAGAATATATAGAACTCAAAACAACTGCTTGTCAACCAATATCAAAGTCAAAATCTTCAATACGAACATCAAGACAGTCAGTTATTACAACCATCACCAAGAAGGTGCAAGTATTCAGAAATTGTTGTCTACGCAAGATATTCAATGTCCGTTGATCGAATACCATCGGCAACAGTCTACTGTGGGAGAGAACAAACCAGCCTCCAAACGAAGAGAAAATTGGGAAAAGATGATGGAAATGGATAGGACATACATTACAGAAATCATCAAACTGCAGCACGAGACAAGTTCTAACTTGGAATCCTGAATGGAAACGGAAAAGAGGAAGGCCAACGAACACATTACGTCGGGAAATAAAAGCAGGTATGAAAATGATGAATAACAACTGGGAAGAGCTGGAAAGGATTGCCTAAGACAGGGTTGGATGTAGAGTGCTGGTATTCGGTGTATGTTCCTCGACGAGGAGTAACAGGCTTAAGTAAGTAAGATACTTGAAACTTTTATAACATACCTTTATCCATACTTAATATTTAATTTCTAATGTGGTATATGATTCATCAAGCTAAAATATTGATGCAATAATGCATAAAGTAAATTATATTCACATAACACTAATGTGATATGCATAATGTTTATCCAATGTGATAGCATTTTAACATTTAATATTTTGTCACTCTGATTATATGGTACATATTTGATCTAGTAGTCAATATGTAGGAAATGCTTTTTTTGAAATGTATAACAGGAAACCCTGGGTTTCCTGTTGACTACCTCCAACTACCATCTAAATATCAATACATAGTGCCCGCAGTGTCGAGTCACCTATACTGGTGGCCACATTGCAACATGATCGATAGCATTCGATCTGCACTAATAAGGACTAGACAAGCATGACATTGATCATCACCCAGTGATCAATCAATTGTGATGTATAACCTTTACATTATTTTGCTTAATATAAATACAGAAATATTCAATGTCTAGTTTGAACAAAGTATAAACGTATGGAAAAGATGATATTTTTAATTGCTCTGTTCCCATAACTAACATAGAACACATTCATATAAGTGAACTAAGTACTCACAATATGTTGACAGTATTATCTGACAAATATAATAACATTTGAGGCTTCTGTTAAGAAATTAAAGTTATACTAGGAAAAAAAAGGAAAGTAAACATCTACGATAAGTACTTTTGAAGTTCGTTTAGCTTTAGTAATGCTGAAGTACAAAATTATTTTCTGATTAGCGTTTTTTAACGAGTTAGTTTTCTACGGGATGGGGTCGCTAACTCCATCCAAACCCTCCTCCTTTATCTGGACTTGGGATCGGCAGTAGCCTTAAAGGGGCTCCAGGCTGAGATAAGTATAGAATGGTAATTAATTTTATTAAATTTAACTGAATACAGTTGTTCACCTTAAGATAGCTGGGAAAACATCAAGCTTTATATAGTATGTGATCAATACGAAGGATGATACCACAAAGTTTGTACAAATCTAACGCCTGCGGCTTTTAAACGGTAGCTGAGCGTGGTTGTGTCAGCAGTGCTGCTCGGAAGCAAACACCTTGCTATCCGAAGCCATTGCAATAGTGAGTGATGCTAAAACGAGCATTAGCAAGCGTAGTGTAGGCACTCGGTCGACAACAAATGAGTGAAGTTACCTCAGATGAGCTCAAAGTCGATTCACTTACATGGGCAAAAAGAGGAAGGACCGATGTCAAAGAGGTCTTCCACAAATTAAAGCTCAAGAAACGAAGTTCCTTCTATCTCCCGTCAGTCAACGGGAAACACCTGGATGACCTAATCGTAAGATTAGGCTTGTTTCTAGTGAGCAAAGCAAAAACCTGACAGCTCAAGTCATCGACAATCATCTCAGATCTCACTATGTGAGTGAAGCGACTGTGACTGATCGAGAACAAGAAACGACGCAATGTTACTGAAAAAACCAGTCCCCCAAAACGTGGCCGAAAAATCGAAAAGTGATCATGGTGATAGGTCATTTATCTTTCATAGAGTCAAGGAAAATGAAAGCTCAGAACCTAAAACTCGTTTTGAGCATGATATTGAGTTGACAAAACAGCTACTAAACCAGCCAATACCTCAGGATATCTTCGGAGTTACCTTGCTGAAAGTTTATAAACTAGTTAGCCAAACGAACTTGAAACAGTATCAAACCATGCTGCCAAAAATAGTATTAAAATCTCCTAATGGATGGGATTCAATATTACAGAATGAACATAAACTAAAGAGGTAAGGAGTTTTTACCTATAGACATTTATCACTCGTGGACAGGATAAAAAGACGAAAAGCTAAAAAAGAATTAAAATTTAGGTTAGATGCTGGTGAAAAGGACCCCAAAGTTGTAAATTTTGAGATTATTTATTTGCTCTAAAGAAATGGTTTGCAGTATGCCACGAAACGCCAGAAACACAATTTTCTACTCATTGGAATGTAACAAAAGATTTATTTATTATCAACTTCCTACCCAATGCTCAATTTCTTTGAAACTATTAAGTCGAACCTTGACAATGATATCTATATTAACTTAATGCCCAGATATATTTGATACTACTAACTGAACCCTCGATAATGACACATAACAGTAACATTGTTCAACAAAATGATCACTAGTGACTGACTCCAACAGATACTCCTGGAGTTCTAGTGAGAAGCCGTTACCAGTGGGGTTCAACCAGGTCTGTTGTGAGATATCAGCTCACTGAAGACAATGGTGTACGGTGGCGCAACCTCGTGGATTGGTTGAAGTTAGACATTAACATGGTCGGATGCCAGCTCAGTGGTCTAGTTGGTTAAGCGCCTGGCGCGAGACTGTTAGGTCTTGGGTTCGAATCTCGCGTGGTGCGGGATCGTGGACGCGAGCTGCTAGAGAGTCCCATACTAGGACGAAACGGTTGTCCAGTACTTCCAGGTTTTCCATGGTGGTCTGGCTTCAATTGACTCATGATTTCAATCAGTGAAAATGATTATTGTTATTGAATGATTTATTTTCATTGTTTCACGACTAGTATACGATGCATTAATGTTAAGATAATCGAATTCAATAACAATAACTTACATAGAAAAAAATAATCTAACGTGTTATTATTATCAGGACTCAATAGCTAAGTGGATAACGTGATGATGTTTGAAGCGAACGGTACTGGATTTGAGCCCCAGATTGATCATCAACTCTGAGATACAGATACATCCAGATGGTGAGTCATAGAGAGGATGAAACGCGCGTCCTGGATTCCACTGCTAGCCACTATCCATCTTTGCTTATAATGCTTGTGAATTAAGGCAATATTGAGACATTTCGAAAAGGATGCACATATTCCAACAAGAGACTGATCAATAGCAGTGTAAATTAACAATGAGATGATATAAGTAAACAACACCAAGTGAATTTCCTTCATGATAAAATATAAATGTTTTCAGAAGTGGTAAATTATGAATATCCTATCGATGTTAGTTAGTGTTATAACTTATAGCCTCATAATGAGAATAACATGAATATACATAGTTTAGTCCATAAATGGATCCTAACAGTTCGCATTCATTATTCTCATTGGGATATATATTAGTTATATGTAATATACTACTTATTAGATATTAAAAAGAAACAACAAGACAATTAATTAAGTTTTTCTTTCTTTTGAACT
Source organism: Schistosoma bovis (assembly GCA_944470425.2). Classification (NCBI taxonomy): domain Eukaryota; kingdom Metazoa; phylum Platyhelminthes; class Trematoda; order Strigeidida; family Schistosomatidae; genus Schistosoma; species Schistosoma bovis. Next base: position 39,758,608 of record OX103955.1, read on the forward strand.
CGAATCAAAGAATTTTAAAGATAAGTAACTGTTATTAATTATTATAATTAACAATTAGTTAAATGAATGAAATGAACCCGCTAAACACATTGGCAGGGTATACAAGCTGCATATATATTGAATAAATATAAAAGAACACCTACTTTGATAGGGATTATATTACAATAGTCATTACGGTATTAATGTTTAGTATTGTAAAATGAAGTATTTGATTATGTTGAAAGGAACACGTTAATATTGGATGGCTTACAGGTTTTTTTTCGTTTTCAACAGTTGTGGGTTTTTTTTTATTTTATTTTATTTTTATTTTTTTCCTTTTTTTCACTGTTTCTAATCTTTATCAACAAAAATTTCATTTGATTAAGAAAATGCATTATTAGTAGTTATACTGGTAAACTTTCATGATATGCTACTATTTAAATGAATCTTTGATAAGATCAAGTATTAGTATAGGGGTTGCGGAGATAATTAAGTTTTTGAATGAGATCATGAACCGATTGATGTTAGATCATCTTTGGAAACCTGGAAGCACTAGACGGCCATTTCGTCCTATTGTGGGACTCCTCAGAAGTGCCCATCCACAATCCCGCTCGCAAGATTCCATTTCAGGGTCCCGCTCACAAACGCTTAGCCTACTGGACCACTGAGCAGGCATCCAATGGTGTTAGTGTCTAACATCAACCAATCCACGAAATTGCGCGACACTATCACCACTGGATGCCGGCTAGTTCAGTGGCCCAGTAGGTTAAGCGTTCGCGCTAGCGACCGAAGGCCCTGAGTTCGAATCCCATGAGCGAGCGAAATCGTGGATGCGCAATGCTGAGGAGTTCCACAATAGGACGAAACGGCCGTCCAGTGCTTCCAGGTTTCCAACGGTGGTTTAACATCAGTGTACCGAAATGTAAACAATTGTGTGGTATATATCAGAAGGGTTTTTTGTGGATATTATAGTAATTTCAATGGTTGGGATCATGAATCAAATGAGGCTAGACCACAATGGGGAACTTGGAAGCACTGGATTGCCGTTTCGTCTTATTGTTGCACTCCTCAGTAGTGCACATCCACGATTTCGCCTCGTGAGATTATCACCCAAGACCCATTTCTCACCAATCGTCCGTCATTTCATAACAGATTTGAAGTTGGTTATTTTCCTTAATTAGAATCAATGTTGAAAACATATTTTATATTTCTTATTTCGGATATATCAACTTCAGAATCTTTGTTTTTGTCTTTTTTTTGTTTTGCATAACAGTCATGAGAGTCATGAAACTATACTAATATTATAGGTTACTATTTTAATAAATTTAACAGTGAATTCGTTTGAACTTGTATCTATTTTCCTATGATTCCTACAAATATTGACGGATTACATAAAGATTTATTGGATAATTTTAAATAGTAGCCAGATAATGTGTAAATATCTAAATCTATTTTACAGATCTTCAAGTTATCACTATGAAGTTATTCAATTTTCGAAATTCAATTACATTCCTAGTGTTTATAGATGATTTCAAGTATGTCAATAACATATAACTCCATATCCTTGATTTAGTTCTTTTTAGATTGACATTCAAGTACATTCTTTAATGAAGATTATTATCTCCAATAGTTTAAACTATATGATTCTCAAGTATTTGGTTCGTTTGTTATCAATCTCATTTCCTTTCCTTTCATTAAGGTTCCTTCTTCTTTATTCATAACCTTCTTTAGCTTTATTATTTCTTTTATTACTTAGTAAACAACTTAATAGTAATTACATTTACTTTTGTGAATTAAACTAAAATGATGATGATGATGATGATGATGATGATGATGATGATGGTGATGATGATGATGATGATGATGATGATGATGATGATGATGATGATGATGATGATGATAAACTAATCATCAAATAGAAAAACGTATAAGATAAAACGTAATTTTCTGTTTTGTAAAAACAAGCAAAAAATCGATTAACATCAACTTGAAGAGATCTCCATAATCTAGTCTTTCAATATATTCCATTTTGATTGTAATAATTTAGTAGTACAATCAAAGATGATCGTGCAGTTTCATATATTAGTTGAAGTTAGACATTAACACGGTTGGATGACAGCCAGCACAATGGTATAGAGGTTAAGCGTTCGCTCGCGAGACTGAAAGCCCTGGGTTCGAATCCCACGAGATGGAATAGTGGATGCGCACTGTTGAGGAGTCTCACAATAGGACGAAATGGCCGTGTAGTGCTTCCAGGTTTTTAATGATGGTTTAACATCAATCGGTTAAAGATCTCAAACAAAAACTTAATAATCTCTACAACCCTATACTGTAAAATTCATATATTTATATCGTTCATTTATCTTGTTTTATTTAGTCGAGTCAAATAAATTTATTTCTTTTTGAGATAAAATCTTACAGTTCATTTGCAAGGGTTGATATTTTCCTGTTGTTAGTGTTAAACATTACAAAATAATCAATCTTGATTGAGTTACTCCGATATTACCATTAAATTACAAGCATCTTTAATTAAAGTATAATGATAGCTAATAGTAAAATTCATAATGAACATTTCATCATAGTTAACACTCATTAACTGTGTGTATCTGTTCTCCAATCATATCATTCATACAAACTCTAATCTCGTATTCTTCATTACAAACGTCAATCTGGTTATCCACTGAACTGATGAAATTGAGATAGCCACTAGATTAAACAACTAAGACATCTTTTATTTCATTCACAATTCTAAAAGCTACAATTTTTATGTAAATCCTTTTCTACTTCTATCATTATATTAGTACTCAATACTGATGAAATTGAATAAATAAAAAGAAATAAGTTACAGAAATTAAATGATGACCCTGAATGCCCTTTATCATTATGCTTGATGATTAAATATGCTTGAGAGATTAAAATATTAAAGTTTAATGTTATAAAATCGATAAGATAGTGAGTCATTTGGATTCCAGATATAGTATCGACTAAAACATTTGTGATAATGTGGTGTGTGCTACTAATGTCGACAGATATAAGTAGTATGTATCATTAACAGAAAATGAAATACCTGGAGGCAGAAGGTTAAGAGAAGATCGAAGAGAGAAGAACGGGAGCAGAGAACGATTGGTGTGTAAACGAAGGAACAATGAAATCTGAGACGATTGATTGACATTTCGCAGACGAAGTATTTACTTTGAGATGGTGAAGAAGATTTGTAGCTCAGGTGGATGATTTTGATGGAGTTTTGTTCTCTGAGCTGGGTGGTTTGGTCGTGGAACAGAACAAGCTATGAAACGCATATGGAGAAATTCGAGCACTTCACTTCTATATGAAGTTAGTGCTGATGATGTCGTTCAGAAGAACGATGAAAGCTCCACGACCAAACCATCCAGCTCAGAGAAAAAAACTCCATCAAGTATTTACTTTACTAAGAGATTCCGTAAGTTTGTGTTGAAATGCATTTGATTGTCCTTACTGATGTTCTCGTTCACCACAACATTACTATTTATAAAAATCTCTCTGAAATTACCATTTTACTGTAACGAAGACGACCAATAAATTAGGAATTATTCAAATCATTCGAGATTTTATATCAAGTAAAAGTACCTCGAACTATTTGATTCTTATTTCTAAAGAACAGACAAATATTCCTCGAAGTAATAAAAGTTTGTATAGAAGACAGATACATCAAGAATAAAATGATAACTGATTATAAAACCTTTCATGGATTCTAACTCTAATGTGTCGTTCATATTCTAGAACAATCCATTCATTAAATTGTTAGTTGTTAAGTTGTTTAATATCACCAAGAATATTTTGTAATCTCAGCAATTCATATCTATCTATGAAGAAATTACAATATCCCCTAAGACTGGCGAAAGCAACGAAAGTCAGCAACACAAAAACATGACAAGCCAAACTATTCCACTGCACCAAAGTATATTCCACAAGCAGTTGGAAGCACGAACGAACAGACATACAACTCTAGCGTATATATACAGCATAGAAATATCCTTAGAAAATGTTACAAAATAACGTGCTGATATTTAAGGTCCTCCCACGTGAGAAATACAAGACGAAGGCAAAAGTTGGTGCTTTGACGGAAAAAACAACGAATTCAAATGTTCAAAATAAAATTAAAAAACTAAGAAGATTATCAAATGATTCCTGGAGATCTAACATTCCCAATATTCGTGTATAGCCATAATTATCCACGCTGTTCACATAAAAATATGAATGCACTTATACATTTCTATAAATAAACATCTAACGTATAATCACTTAAATTTGATAAACAGTCAGTCAGTTACAACGTAGGACCAGGCACATATATGCATCGGTCCAAGTTGCCATACGTCATTAGAGCAACAAAATCAACAGTGAATATATAAAAGTAGTTTGCTCAATGGTGGTAATATATAAAAAGAAAGATTTCATGTAACGATATAGTACAGAAAGAAAGAATTACTTCGTAGAAAGAAAGATATTAAACTATTTTAATCTCACTGTTTAAGGGAAGACAAAGAGTGTATACACCTACACCATTGTGATCGAATCTGAGCCATTTCACCCAGAGTCCCCAACCATTGATAATACTCATTCAATAATTAGTTAACAACCTACTTTTACATATTAGTTAATAATTAATTAGCAATTTGCTTATCTAGGTATATTAACATTGATTAGACATATTCTAACAGTGGAGATATCATGAGTAAATGTTAAAATCTACCATCTGGATGTTCAACTGCGTATTACAAAATAAATATAATCAACCTAACAATAATCCATTTGTATTGAGTACATGCAAAATTATATTAATAACATCCATGACTCTATTTTGAGATACATTACCTCTTTTATTGGGAAAACCCCATATTTATTGTTTGCATCCTAAGTATGCTTAAACTAATAACTACATAATTTATTATAATTTCAGTGTGTGCAACTTAGAAAGTTGAATGTTGACGTTTCGTGACTCAGTGTAAGCCACTTCAGAAGATAAATAACCAAATCAAAATTAATGCAAGTTTAAATAGTACAAACGAATAACACCAAAATATTGTTTTTATTATTGATCGCATATAATATTCTTGCATTGCTCCATTGTACTATTTAAACTTGGATAAATTTTGATTTAGTTTTGTGACCTTATATCTGACTCCAATTAGATCATATGAATGTTATTGAAGTACACACGTTGTATATTCTCGTATCTAATCATCGACTTAACTCGCGTTAGTGTATAACGGAATTAAATGAGTCAAATGCAAGACTGAATTTTTGAATACACATATTTTGTACACTCATTAATGTGAACAGACCATAAAAGGGACAAAGCGAAGAAAGAGAAAGGAAGAGAACGAAGCGAAACGTTACGCAGGGGGTTGACTTACAAGTATACCTCGATATTATCTTAATCCAGAAGCTTTATAATCAAAGATGTGTGGTGGCTAGCAGTGGAATCCAGGATACGCGTTTCATCATATTTGGGACTGGTCTTTTGGATGTTGATGTTCACTCAAGACTCAGTAGCCATTTGGATAACGCGATAGTGCTTTAAGTGAACGGTACTGAGTTCGAGTCCCAGATTGAAAATCAACTCTGAGATGCAGGTACATCCGGCTGAAAAGTCCTGAATAAGAGGAAAAACGCGTCATGGATCACACTGCTACTATCCATCATTGCTTATAAAATTTATCATGAAACGTTTATAATGGATTCTAAAATATAGGAAAAAGATCAGATAATTGTAGAAATGAAATACTTGGGTGATATTGTATAGATCAATTTATTAATGAAATAAGAGCGTTTATATAAGTACGGAGTAAAAAAATAATCTAGGTTCACATATGAACATAATAAAAATAATAACATATCTCTGACAGTGGAATTCACGAGTTGATTCAAGCTAGACCACCACTGATAACCTGGAAGCACTGGATGGCCGTTTCGTCCCACAATGAGACTACTCGGCAGTGCGTATCCATGGTCCCGCACGTGATAACCGAGCTCAGGACCTTCGGTATCGCACATGGACTTTTCATGTCTAGACCACTGAGCCGTCATCGAACGGGTTTAATGTCTAGTTTCAACCAATCCACGATACTGAACAACAATCTTCCATTGTCATCGGCAAGTAACTCTCTCACAACAGAAACCGTTTGAACTCTAGTGGTTACAGCTTCTCACTAGAACTTCGAGAATTTTCTAGTCATCAGTGAGTACATCGATATTTTCATTGAGTCAAACAGTTTATTCATTTTGACTGATAACCAATGAATTCACTTGATGTTATTTTACTTGTATCTTCCCATTGTTATTTAGGACTACAATTGATCAGTCGTATGTTGGTATATGTGCATCCTGTGCGGATTACCTCGATATAGGTACATCCAGCTGAAGAGTCTCAAGTAGGACGAAACGCGTGTCCTATATTCCACTGTTAGCCACTATCTATCTTTTCTTGATAACCAATAAGTCTCAAGTAGGATGAAATGCATGTCATGTTATATAAGGAATATTGAGAATTGAATCAAATTGTCTACTAAAATGGCATTAAAATAATAATAATGATCATGTTTCAAGCTAATACATGATTTTTTTCAAAATGAACAATCGGTGTTATTTTAATTTTTAATAAATTAACTACAGTGAATAAATTATGTTCCGGAAAAACTACCGTTCTTCTAATCGTTGGAGGGTGATCAATGTCATGTGCATCAGGTCGTTCTTAGTGCAGATCGAATACTATCGACTAAGTTGCAATGTGGTTACTATCCTAGGTGACTTGACATTGCGTGCACTATGTTGAGATAAGACGGTGGTTGGAGATAGTCAACAGGAAACTGGAGCTCCCTGACGGATTCGATCCCGTGTCACCTAGCTTCACAGTATTACACATTAAATTGAGAATTAAAAGTTTTCTTAAAAGGGAACTTATGATGACCAGTGTTACTACTATGATGTATATAACACTGACCAGATATGAAATGCCTGGTAGAAAAAGGTTAAGAAGATCAAATTAAAGAGAACAATAATCTAAGCACAGAGTAATTGTAATAACAACAGGAAAGAAAGAATGGTAAAAGTTTATAAGAGACAATTGATAGAAGATGTGCAGATGAAGCATTCAATGTTTGGTTTTCATATTTTACAACAACAAAAAACAACACTTCGCATTAATCAATAAATCAGTCTTCCCCCACCTAAATCTTCGTTCACTGCAGTAGGTCAAATACTTGAACAAAACAATTATATATAATATTAATGTTATTAAGTAGAAATATCATTAGAACATTTCATTCATGCTATGGACACACATGTATACATAATTCACTTTGACAATAGTATGTAACGATTAATGACCACCATGTAGGAAATATCTTTTAATTTTTATTACATAACTTTTGTATAATGTAAAATGAATTTTGCCGGTAATTTTTTTCTAATAAATGAATACAAAAAATTAAAACAGTATCTAACCTATATACTTATTTACATTTAAAATCGATTTAGATACATAGAATATAACAGGATCGTGAATGTGCACTGCTGAAGAGTCCCGAAATGGGATGAAACGGTCGTCTAGGGCTTGAAAGTTTTCCATGGTGGTATAGCTTAGATCGACTCATGAATTTAAATGTGAAAATAATACAACGTTTATAAATTCCGATACTGATAATTTATCTATTTAACGACTTGTTTTAATCTTCTGACTGTAAAATTGAGAGTTACATCCTATAAGAGCTGAAATTTAAATAAAATCATGCCATTTTAGTAAACGAGAACACAAGTAGGGGGAAAATATCAATTACTTGTCTCAATCTTGAATGTTCCTTTTGTAAATATCGTCTCAGACTTCATTGTTCCTACATTTTCATACCGATTGCTTTTTGTTCCATTTCTTTCCTTTTCGATCTTCTTCTGTCAGGCATTCTAATCCTGACTATTACTATATACTACTCATGTCGATATAAGTAGCACACACCACACTGTTAGCTTAGTTCCTTACGCCTGTTACTCAAAATGGAGCATAGGACGCCGACCAGCATTCTCCAATTCACTCTGTCCTCGGCCTTCCTTTCTACTTCTATCCAATTTTTGTTTATTCTTCTCATGTCTGTCTCCATTTCTCGACGTAATGTGTTCTTTGGCCTCCTTCCCCTCCTTTGTTTAACCTGGAGGATTACAAGTGAGGATTTGCTTTGTGATGCAGTTCGGTGTTTTCCTCAATATATGTCCTATCCACTTTCAGCGCTTCTTCTTTCTAATTTCTTCCCCCACTAGGATCTAGTTTGTTCTCTCTCACAGTAATTTGTTGCTGATAGTGTCTGGCCAACTGATCTGTAGTATTTTGTGTAGCTTACCATTGAAAATTATTTATCATTTTATCGTAAATTAATAACACGTCTTTCTATCTAATACATCATATAAAACAGTTGGCTGTTACTAACTTAAACATCTATAGTCAGTTTTACTCATTCCAATAAACTCTTAACATAAAAGGAATATTTCTTCATTAATAATGTATCAGATTATTTTTATTTGAATCTCTAGTGTTTCTAAAAAGAATTCATTCTTGCATAACAAAAGTAAATGAATGAATGAATTAATTAAGTAATGTAGAAAATTTAGGAAAATAAGGTTAATGAAGTTGTTGTTTGTAACCACATCAAATAAGGTAGGTTTAATCATTATCTTTTAATAAATATATGAATTCATTTATTAGATGATGGTTAGAGGTAGTCAACAGGAAACCCTGAACTCAGGTTTCGTGCTACTTGGCACTCGTCAGCAAGGTGTACCTGTAATCTTGAGCGAACTGGTTCTCCCTGACGGATTCGATCCCATGTTACCTAGCTTCATTTATTGTTGTCTTTCTTCTTATAACACAAATACAAGTCGTATATAAAAGAACGAATTATGACAGTTGAATTCATCAGTCGATCTAAGCTAGACTAATATTGAAAACGTATAAGAATTGGATGACTGTTTTATCCTAGTATAGCCCCTCTTGACTGATTCCAAAATAGTGTTTTTCTAGGTAAACCTGAGACCTTTGAAAACGTTGTTCGTATCTTCAAACAATTATTCTAAAGTGAAACTAGGCAACCTGCTTGAACAGTTGGGCTAATTATTCCTTCAATATGTTATCAGTTTTCCTATTTGTTTTAACACATCATTATGTTTATTAGTTTCATTACCTATTCAGGTGCATTTGTGGAACGTTTAGGGCATTTTACTGTACAAATTACAAATAAAGTACAATCAGAGACATTTTGGTTGCTGACGATATGCAGCGAAAAAATATACATTATTCAAATGTCGATTTCACAACTGCTAGTAGATAACTGGCGACCAATCAATATTTATCACAAGGATCGATCAAGAAATAAGAAAAGGAAACTTGTCAAATTACTTTCTTCTGAGAATTCTATATTGTACTAAAACTACAATCGTTGAGTCGGCTTTCTGAGAACTGGAACAAAGCCTCCAGAGGTCCTTAAGGAGCGGAAGAGTCCTAGCCAATCAGAGCATGATTGAACTTTCTAGAATGTCAACGTGGCATGCTACTATTGGTCATTAGCATAATATGTCTATTAGCGGATTGGTCAAAATATGATGTTGATTTAACAAATGTTAACATCTATAAATACCCGTATTTTTCTGTACAAAAATGAACCTTTAGAGTAAAGTGTTTCCGTTTATTTTGTACCTTTTCTCTCGAGTTCAGGTCGCTGCGTAGTCCTAGCTTGCGGGTTACCAGAATAGCTTAGGAACCGAATAAAGTGTTCAAGTTAACAAGACTTATCAACAATTATTGAATAAAGACAATAATAATAATAAAAGCTTTGGTTCCTCTATAATTTGGAACGTCACTATCGATGAAGAACATTAAGGAAATGGTGACAAAGCATTGATCATCTCTGATATTCTCTGTCTTCGACAGTATTTCGAAAATTTGATTCTTAATTTATGTATTAAAACATTCGTATACATTGTATTTATTGCAAAAGCTAAAAATATCATTGTATACGTTCAGTAATAAAGGATTATTGATTAAAAGAAGAATAGGTCAGATAGTTTACTCAATCTTCCAATAAATGAATGAACAGAATAGTGAATGACAATGCCAAATGTGTGAACAGAATCATTCATGCATACAATCTCTCCATTCATTATTTTTAGATTAAAAAAATCAACGCTGATATTCTTAGCTATTTTTATTGAAACAAATAAAATACCCCAAATTGATCAGTATACACAAGTATTTCTTACACTTCATTTGTTCGTCAATCATTCAATTGGTATAATAATGATAATAGAAGCAAACTTATTAAGATTAGACGTTGTGTTTCATTAGGGTATATAATAGAATGAAATAAATCTACTGAAATCATACATTTAGTTCTACATTCTTTAACAAACACTTGCTAAGATCTTCGTTGATGGCAGTCTACTTGAATATCTGGTCTAATTGTTCCTTCCATCTAGATATCTCGACAAGTTATCTATTTTTTATTTGTTTTAACCTATCATTAGGTCTACTAATTACATAACCTGTTCAGGCGCGTTTATAAAACGGGTTATGACATTTCGCTCTACAAGTTACAAAAAATAACAAACAGTGACATCGTAGTAGATGGCAATATACATGGAAAAGAATGAACACTATTCAGATGTCGATTCTTGAACTGCTAACATCTTACTGATGATCATTCATTAATTATCACCAGGACTGATCAAGAAATAAGAAAAGGAATCTTGTTGAAATACTTTCTTCTGAGAATTCTATATTGTAACAAAATTCTAATATTGAATAAAGCCATTAATAATAAAAATAATTTGGATGTTAAAGTATCTGTTTAACAACGAGAATATAGAGTTAATGATCGTTTGAATAGTAGGACTATCGTGTATCATTCAGATTCCATTAAGTATACTTGTTTAAACAAGACATTTGAACAGCTGTAGGCTGTTTAAAAATTCAGCTGGCCGTTCCGAAATTTTTACAGCTTATGTTTGACGATATCGAGTTTAACCGCTAAAAACAGATAAAAAAGTTAAGTTTTCTTCGAATTTATCAACGAATCATTCTGATGGAGTTTCGTTCTTTCAGCTGGATGGTTTGATCGTCAATTATTTGGAGTTATGTATATTTGTTCAGTGTGAACGTATTGATTTGTTACTCAGTACTATTTTTTGGTCTTAATTTCATGTTCATGAAAAGTGTGATGATAACACATCTAATTCAAACCAAAGGACCAAATAACAAAAGAATTGAAACAGAACATCATCTACACTACATCGAATAAAGTGGACGCCTAATTTATCTTTGCCTGCATGAACATCAATTAGCAGTCAATTGTCATAACATATCTCCTCAAACATCAATGCATGTGGAGATTCGTCAACTGAATGTAACTGCATCCCAGAGTGGACATCAACAGGTAAATCCAACTAACAATTCCCTAATAGGACGAAACGCGCAACCTGAATTCCATTGCTAACCACCAACCATCTTTGTTCATAATACTTATAACTTAATGTAATATCAAGGTAATTCGCACAGGATGTACATATACCAATAAGAGACTAATCAATTTCAGTCCTGAACACTAATAAACAGATTCAAACAAACAACAACAAATGAATTTAAACCAAACATTTGTTTAAGTTATGAACACTACAGAATATATGCTCCATAGTGCTTGAAGCATACAAATGTAAGACTTCTTTTATATTTAATTGTAAGCATTGTTTTCTTTGTACAAAACAAAACAAATGTGTAACAAATATTATGAAAAACTGTTTTCCATTAGCATACTTATTGTGTTTATTTTTTCACTATACCATTTAAACAATAAAAATAACTATCAGTATAAGGTTGTGGAGATTAACAAGTTATTGATTGAGATGAAGAACCGACTGATGTTAGACCACTATTGAAAACCTTGGAGCATTGGATGGTCGTTTCGTCCTGCTGAGGAATCCCATAATAGAACGAAACGGCTGTCCAGTGTTTCCAGGTTTTCAATGGTGGTCTAACATCAATCGATTCTTGATTTCATTCCATAAAAATAACACCTAAATATTTTGAAATACAAACAAAATTTGACAGTTTTCTTTTCTCCCTAAACATTTAGTTAACTAATGACAATATAACTAAATAAACTATGAATAGTTTAATGTAAGAATAAATGGGGGTTATAGTTAGGAAAATAGATGACATTTATGAAAGTGAATTAAATTGTAATACTCAATATGTGAGTTGTAAACAACATTAAAGTTTAAAACAAGTCGGAAAGAAAACATTATTATTATTATTGAGATGGTGGAGAAGATTTGTAGCTCAGGTGGATGATTTTGATGGAGTTTTGTTCTCTGAGCTCAGAGAACAAAACTCCAACAAAATTATTATTATCAGTAATAGCAATAATAACATTAACAGTAGTAGTAGTAGTTGTTGTTGTTGTTGTTCTTGCTGTTGTCGTTGTTGTTGTTGTTGTTGTTGTTGTAGAAGCAGTAGTAGTAATAGTAACAGTAGTAGTATTAACGAATAACTGTGACGGGTGTCAAATAAAAAATAGAAATTAAATAAGTAATATCATCGTTAAAACACCACTTTGTTAATATAAGTAAATAGAAACTGGAAATTATTCACTTGAATTCACTTGATCAATATATTGTATTGAGAACTGAGTTTTCAAAATAAACATTCAAGTTATATATCAGCCTTTATGATATTATGACCATTTTCTTTTTACTAGTGTCTCATTGAGTAACAGTTTGATTGCTCCAAATGAGTTTAAATAATAAAATTATGCTTGTTTAATAACTGATCTCTCCTCCTTGCTCTTTTTTTTCTAGTGGTCGACTGGATTATGAAGACTTCAACATCTGAAGGAAAACACTGTATACAATAGACAGCAGATGACCTAGCCCTCCTATCACATACACACTAACAAATGCAGATGAAGACAAGTAATGTAGAAGCAGTCTCTGCATCAGTAGGCCTCAACATACACAAAGAAAAAAGCAATATCCTCAAATACAGCACGGAGAACACTAACTCAATCACATTTGATGGAGAAACTCTGGAAGAGGTGGAAATTTTCACGTATCTAGTCAGCATCGTCGATGAACATGGAGGGTCAGATGCGGACGTAAATGTGAGGATTGGCAAATCAAGAACAGTATTCCTACAATTGACGAACATATGGAACTCAAAACAACTATCTATCAACCAATATCAAAGTCACAATCCTCAATACGAAAATTAAAACAGTCAGTTCTACTGTACGGAGCTGAAAATTGGAGAACTACTACAATCATCATCAAGGAGGTACAAGTATTTATAAACAATTGGCTACATAGGATGCTGAATGTCCATTGACTGGGAACCATCATCAACAAACTGCTGAGGGAGAGAACAAACCAGCTTCCAAATGAAGAGGAAATTGGGAGAAAATGATGGAAATGGATGGGACACACATTACAGAAATCACCAAACAGCATCACGAGACAAGTGCTAACTTGGAATCCTGAAGGGAAGCGGACAAGGGGAAGGCCAACGAACACATTACGTCGGGCAACAGAAGCAGATATGAAAATGATGAATAACAACTGGCAAGAGCTGGAAAGGATTGAACAAGACAGAGTTGGTTGAAGAGTGCTGTTGGGCAACCGATGCACCTCAATGAGGAGTAACAGGCGTAAGTTAATGACAGATAAACTGGTCTTCAATATGATACAAGTTAATTCAAATGAATAGTAATAGTTATTTTTATCACTAGTCACTGAAATTTACATTGACAATGATCAATCATAAATTTAAGTGTGGTCGTTTTCAAATAGTAATCGACAAGCGATGACTTTAAATATTGAATTTATTTATTTAAACACATAAACATTGGTACAGGGAGGCATCAAATAAATATGTGCCACCTAAATCATTCGATTTGTGTGAGGGCTGGGATACTTCCGGGGTATTCAAACCGAAACAAATGGTTTTCTTAGGGGGCCACACCCTGAGCCTTTAACCTAAAGGTCTGATCCGTAAGGTAGTGGAGGAAAGTAAGGAGATACAGTCCCATGGTAGCTGATGACCAATTATTGGTTAATAAGCCATTTGTTCCCTCAGGATACTGGAGCTCATGTGCACCAATGATTTTGAATCACGGTTTTCAAACTCCTCTAGGTGGACTCTCCACGTCCATTAATCCGGTTAAAGCAGCGGAAATTCGCTTTCCTTCTTCTCAGTTTCGTAATCATGTGTTGAAAACTGGACACAAGATTAGTTTCGAAGGGACTAAAATACTTCAGAAAGGTTTTAACCCTCATGGAGAAAGATTAACAACAGATGCACTGTATATATGGGCTAATAAGAACAGCTTGAACCGAAACGATATTAGACATTTAGTGACTATATTGCAAATATTCGTTAACAAGTAATTGAACCCATTCTCTATTCAACCTGTTTATCTCATATGCATTGTTATTCTGACTGAAATTAATACAGGTTATTTTAGCAATGCAATTATGTATTTCATGATTTTCATTTTACATGCACATCAATGATTCAGAAACAATTTCAACCTTTAACTTGTAGTTTTATTTTTTTTTTCCTTCATATATAAAAGCATATTAACACCGCATATCAACTATTAACAACTCAATCTTACACATACACAGATACACAATTCATTCATTTATTTTCACATTGTGAGCATTCTATTTACTAAAGTCCAAATCTAAATATGGTTGGATTAACACAGTAACTGAGTTGATCTGATTCAATTGTTAAAACGCTACATATTTCTTTGGTGATTTCGATTTTGCTTATTACCCTGAAGAAGTCCAGACAATCTGGTTGGACGAAACGTTGGAATTATTTTAAATTTCAATCGCTCAGATTATTTCAAATACAAAATCAACTGAGATAATAATTGTTCAATAGTCAAATAACTCATTACTATATGAAGTAGACTCTGATAACGTTGTTTAAAACAACAATTAAACTATCAAACATAAATAACATTAGCTTAGTAAATTAAACATTAACAAAACTATTCACCTTAAATATTCATAATAAATTTTTAAAGACTTTTGAATAATATTCAATCAACAGAAGGGAGTTTTGTGGAGATTTTAGTAATTTAATAGTTGAATTCTTAAGTCAATTGAAGCTAGACCACTATGGAGAACCCGGAAGCACTGGACAGCCATTTCATCCTAGTACGAGACTTTACAGCAGAGCGCATCGAATCTCAAAAGGCAGGATCATGGATCTTCACTGCTGAGGAGTCCCATACTAGAATGAAACAGCTATCCACTGCTTCCAGGCTTTTCATGATGATCCAGCTTCAATTGATTCATGAATATTCAATTAATTCATTTATCAAGTGTTTAGAGTAAAAAAAACGAACTCCAATATGATATACTTTAGTAAATTCAAAATATTTTTAGTCAGAATGTAAAAGAGAATAATAAAAAACTCCACTAAACTATATATCAAAACACTAAGTTCATGGATTAGTTGAAGTTAGACATTAACACCGTTGGATGCCGGATAGCTCAGTGGTCTAGTGGTTAAGTGCTCGAGTGCGAAACCAGTAAGTCCTGGGTTCGAATCTCGAAGGAGGCGAGGACGTGGGTGCGCACTGCCGAGGAGTCTCATGATAGGACGAAACGGCCTTCCAGTGCCTCCAGGTTTTCCATGGTGGTCTAGCTTCAACTGACTCATGATCTTAACCTTTGAAAACATTGTTTCGCTGATCTGTTTTCTTCTTCTTTTTTTTCTTTTTTCCTTTCTTTTTTTTACCGATAAAAGGTATCATGATAATAAAATGAATTACTTGTATTTCTCATAAATCTTATAGATCTTATTATTTGATCGTAGATAAATATTATGGATCCTACACAACTACAAATATATATTTTACTTTACAGTTTCTTGTTGTTGTTCTAATTAATCATTTTAATTCAGTCTAAAAAATTGTGAGATAATCCCAAAAATAAAATTTACAAAAAACTTTTTTTGTTTTTTTTCTCCTTGTTTTATACATACTAATAATATTTGTTGATGTGGTGGTGGTGGTGGTTAGTTTCTTCTCTTTTTTTATTTCATTTTTATTTGTCTAGATTTTTATCTATTTTTGTTAGTTATTAAATAAAAAACATGATTAATTAGTTGGACAGTTTAGAAGGAGAAAAGTAAAGAACACAGAATTACTGATATTTGTAAGCAATGATGGATAGTGGCCAGCAGTGGAATAGACGATGAGCGTTTCGTCCTATTTGGGACTCGTCAGCTGGATGTATCTGCATCTCAGAGAGTTGATGTTCACTCTGAAACTCGAACTCAGTACCATTCGCATCAAACGCCACCGCGTTATCCACTTAGCTACTGAGTCCTGATAGCCACTTGCTTGTGCAATAGGGTGAATTTGAATTCACTTGGTATTATTTGGCTTGTATCTTCCGATTGAGGTTTAAGACTGCTTACAAATAGCTTGTGAATTAAGGCAATATCGAGGTATACACACAGTATGCACATATGTCAATAACAGACTGATCAATTGCAGTCTTAAACCTCAATGGGAAGATACAAGCCAAACAATACCAAGTGAATACTGATATTTATTGTTTGAATTTTTTCATTGATATTTAGGATTGAAATTGATCATTCTTTTACTGGCTTATGTATATCCTGTACGGATTGTCTCGATATTGCTTTAAGTTATAAGTATTATGAGTAAAGATGAATAGTGGCTAGTAATGGAATTCAGGTTGCTCATTTCGTCCTATTTGAGACTTGTCAGTTAGATCTACCTGCATCTCAAAGTTATTTGTTCACTCTGAAACTTGAACTTAGTACCGGTTGCTTCAAACGTTATCGCAATATCGAGGTAATCCACACAGGATGTAAATATGCCAGTAAAAGACTGATGAATTGCAATTCTAAGCATCAGTTAAAAGATTCTGTTATGTCCCGATAACCTTAATGAGTGATAACTTTATGAATCCATTTATAGATCAGTACTATGCGTATACTTTTATCGTATAATTGTTAAATAACGAAACTGTTCATATTCATATCCATCTTATTGTGAGTTTTATTTTGACCTATGAACTATTATTATGCAATTTACCATCCTTGAATTATGCCCTGTCTATCAATTACTATCTCCCCCATTCATAGCCACATTTGGCTAAATCTTGTACAAATGTTGTTTCCTATTTTAATATACGATGTGATCTGTCGGGTTGGTATATAAACCCAGTATGTTTGAAATCAAGGATTCATATCGCAGATGCAAAGATTGGTGTTCTGGACTTAACAGGCAGGAATAGGCAGGAAGTAGGACCAATAAATACTCTAGATTGCTAGCACGTGTTTTTGGCATCGTTAGTTCGACCGATAATTCACTGTTCTCTTATTGGCGGTATCATCACGTTATACATTAACAGGGTACACAGGCCACAAGTTATAAGTAATTCACCCCATTACACAAAGCAGTGGCCACATGAAATAAACAGCGTGAACATCAACGTTGAGATACAGATAAATTCAGCTGACGAGCCAGAAATAGGATGAATCCCGCGTCTTGGACACAACTTCCAGTCACCATCATCCATTTTTGCTTATAATTACTACTAGATTTTTTTATTTAAAAAAACTACTGGTTCATAACTTTGAATGTTAAGCTAGACTTAAAAGCATTTGAGGTAATTGAGGAAAAGGTATTTAAGTTCAGTAAATTGTCTAAAAATATATATATAGTATTGAAAATGAATCGGTTCGAAGTAAAAATTTCCAAGTCAAAAATTAAATCTGACTCCAGTTATATCCTATGTTTGATTGCTGTCAAAATATATATGTCGCCTATCCTCGTTTATAATCATCGACTTAGATCGCGTAAGTGAATAACGGAATCAAATAAGTCAAATACGAGAATCAATTTCGAATACGTATATTTTGTACACTCATTGATCTGGGTAGGCAACCACAGGGACGAAGTGAAGAGAAGAGAATGAAGCGAAACAACACGCATTGGAGATGGCGTGTGAGCCGACTCCATTTAACCAAGCTTTAATCAAGATTTATATTCAGATAAACATATGTTACAGACATGTGATGAATCGGATAAGACGCTCACATAAAAACAGTCAAAGTTGTTAAGTGAGTAATCAACAAGATCAAAACGTGAGTGAAGAAGAGTGGATAAATTAACCTGTCCAGAAGTTAGAATAAGTTATATGGACTTAACATAGTAACTGACATTACAAACTGTTTCGAAGGAATTTGAGTAAAACTCTGATAAATAGTCATTTAAAAATAGCGAAAAAATGAGTTTCGATGGTATGATATTCATACATTCGAATTTTAAAGTAACAAACAACTGAGAACAATATACTGCAAAAAAAACGGAAGCAATGTATGAGTGACATTTATCAAACTTATTATTGTTATCTTTTATTGTGCATATTTAAGTCAGAGCTTTGTAAACCAGTAATAAGACAACTGGTAATTAGTGTAAACATTTGGGTGTAAACTGCATGTATGATATGTTGTTATGTAATATTATCAGTTGTGGATCATTTTATTATTTCCTATTATCATAACAGTTTTATCGATGATGACGTTTAGGATATTAAGTGATTGTTACTCATTGAGTCGATATGTATGAAGAAGGTTCTAGGCAGGCCAACCCATAGGGTGATGTAACTGTGGTCTCACCTATCAATGACATTATTTTCAATAAGGAATAAAGGATGCGTTTGTTATTTATCCCTATCTTCAAATATGTCAGAATGATTTTTATTTTTAGGATTTATCAAAGGATTCTTATTAAGTTTGGGTTTGATTGCAGAAATAAGTTTACTTTAGATAAAATCTTTTGAATATAAAACTTTTCATACATGACAGTGGGTAATAAGTTGTTGAAAATGAAAGTCCGACTGACGATACCAGATGGATTTCAGGATGTGTAGCTTTTTTTTTTTTACAATATTAGCCTTTTAAATGTTTACACCATGAAATGTATTAGCGTATGAATTTTGAATTTCATTTGGAAAGAAAATACTATCTCTAGTGCAATCACATTTCTAGATAGATATCTCATATCATATAGAGGAAATTATATCAGGTACAAGGTGATTCCTATCATACATGAAGTAAACATATCGAAAATGTTTGGGTTTTTGGCTTATTAAAAGAATGTTCCGGAAATTGATAAAGTGGTTACATGCTTACTAGTAGCAAAGGAAAGGAAATAATATGGGGAGAACATATATACATATATCATTATTTCTCCATAGAACACATCCGGTTCCACGCAAATATTAACATTTGGATGCATCAACATGTTATAATATGAATTTGGTAATGTTAAAAACTGGCCATCAAATTTCTAATTATGTTTTGACTCTAAAATGTCTTTGTTTCTAATAATTTCAAACACTTACTTACTTTCTCCTGTTACCCCCAGTGGAGTATAGGACGCCGACCAGCATTCGCCAACCCACTCCGTCCTAGGCCTTCCTTTCTAGTTCCATTCTATTGTTGTTCATTCTCATGTCTATCTCCATTTCTCGACGTAATGTGTTCTTTAGTCTTCCTCTCCTCCTTTGTTTAGCCTTGAGCATTCCATGTGAGGCCTTGTCATGTGACTCGATTTTGTGTTTCCCTCAATGTGTGTCCTATCCACATCCAACACTTCTTACTCATCTCTTCCTCCACTGCAATCTGGTTTGTTCTCTCACACAATGTCTGGCCAACAAATATGGAGTATTTTGCGTAGACAACTGTTAGTAAACACCTGCATCTTCTGGATGATAGCTTTCGTAGTTCTCCAAGTTCGCGTCCCATACCGTAGAACTGTGTTGATATTTGTATTGAAAATTTTGAATTCGGTGTTGGTTGACAGACAGTTGTTTTGAGTTTTGGATATTTTTCAATTGTAGGTATGCTATTCTTTCTTTGTAGATCCGCGCCTTCACATCTTCATCACATTCACCTTGTTCATCAATGATGCTGCCCAGATATGTAAAAGATTTTACATCTTCCAAATCTTCTCCTTCAATTGTGATTGGATTGATGCATGCTGTGTTGTGTCGGAGAATCTTGCTTTTCCCTTTGTGTATGTTCAGACCTACTGCTGTTGAGGTTGCTGTTACACTGGTCGTTTTTTCCTGCATTTGTTGTTGCATGTGCGGTAGAAGAGTCAGATCATCTGTGAAGTCCAGATCGTCCAGATGCACCCTTGCCGTCCACTGTATCCCATGCTTGACCTCAGATGTTGACATCTTCATGATCCAGTCGACCACCAAGCAAAAGAGAAAGGGTAATAGTAAGCAACCTTACCTAACACCGATCTTTACCTCGATTGAGTCTGTCAATTGTCCTCCATGCACAAATTAATAACAATTAAAAAACGCCACATTCATTCAATATTGTTGAAAATCTCGTCAATTATTGCATTGACAAAAATGTTTTTCTAAAATTATGTATTTTTGCCAGTTGATACTTGAAAAACTTTTTCAACTTTTTTTTCTTGTTGTAGAAGATTGATTTCTAAGAATGATTACAATACGAATTTTCACCATGTTTTGATCATCCCATTTTCTTAACACTTTTCTAACACTTCAATGTTGCTTGTAGTAAACCCCGTTTTCCTACTACATATAAAAATGATCATTTTTTCAGCAAAGATGGATAGTGGTGAGCAGTGGATTTCAGGACTCACGTTTCGTTCTATTTGCGACTAGTCAGCTGAATGCTTTTGCATCCCATAGTTGATGTTCACTGTGGGACACTACCCCAGTACCATTCGCTTCAAACATCATCGCATTATCCACTTAGCTACTAAGTCCTGATAGTCACTTGCTTGTGAATTAAGGCAATATCGACGCAATACATACATATGGCATATATCCTAAACATCAATGGGAAGATTCAAGTAAACAATACCTAGTGGATTTGATCTTTTATTCGTTTACACATTCCTTTATTATTAAATTGATTTAACGTTATCCGATATATATTGAAGAAAGAAATAAAATACAAGTCTCAAATATATTTACAAATAAGCCGTAATGCTTAGTCATGTAAAGTTTGTTTTTTAATAGAAGCCAAGTATTTATTCATACAAACAGTAGAAATAAACTTACATCCTGTTTGATAAACTCATAGCCTATAATAGTTCATCATCTATCCTACAACTTTCATTTCAGAATGAGTTTTGTGGAGGTTTTAGGAAATTTCACAGGTTGAAATCATGAGTCAGTTGAAGCCAGACCACCATTTAAAACCTGGGCGGCCGTTCCGTCCTAGTATGGGACTTCTCAGCAGTGCGCATCCACGGATCCGCCTCCCGCGGGATTCGAACCCAGGACATACTGGCTTCGCGCGCGAGCGCTTAACCATTAGACCACTGAGCCGGCCTCCAACGGTGCTAATGTCTAACTTCAACCAATCAACGAAGTTGCGCCACCGAACACCATTGTGTTCAGTGAGTTGATATCTCACAACAGGCCTGGTTGAACTCCACTGGTGACTGGTGGTCTAGCTTCAACTGACTCATGATTTCAACCTGTGAAACTTTCATTTCATATATACATGACGGCTTGCTTGAATATCTGCGCTAGATATTTCAATAAGTCATCTATTTTTGTTTGTTTCAATACATCGTTATGGCTATTAATCGTATAACTTATTCAGGTACATTTCTGAAAAGGTGTACAACCTTTCGTTGTACAAGTTACAAAAGGCTCAATACAGAGATTTCGTGATTGCTGACAATATACAGCCCAAAAGAAATGTACATTATTTAGATGTCAATTCCTTAACTGCTAACGTCTAACTGGCAACCATTCAATATTTATTGTAAGGATCGATTATGAAATAAGAAATGGAAACTTGTTGAAATAGTTTGTGCTGAGAATTCTATATTGTACCAAAACTACAATATTGAATACAGCAAACAGTAATAATAATAATAATGGAAAGTCATTTTTTAGTAGACGCCAAGTATTTATTTATACAAACAGTAGAAATAAACTTACATCCTGTTTGATAAACTCATAGCCTATAATAGTTCATCATCTATCCTACAACTTTCATTTCAGAATGAGTTTTGTGGAGGTTTTAGGAAATTTCACAGGTTGAAATCATGAGTCAGTTGAAGCCAGACCACCATTTAAAACCTGGGCGGCCGTTCCGTCCTAGTATGGGACTTCTCAGCAGTGCGCATCCACGGATCCGCCTCCCGCGGGATTCGAACCCAGGACATACTGGCTTCGCGCGCGAGCGCTTAACCATTAGACCACTGAGCCGGCCTCCAACGGTGCTAATGTCTAACTTCAACCAATCAACGAAGTTGCGCCACCGAACACCATTGTGTTCAGTGAGTTGATATCTCACAACAGGCCTGGTTGAACTCCACTGGTGACTGGTGGTCTAGCTTCAACTGACTCATGATTTCAACCTGTGAAACTTTCATTTCATATATACATGACGGCTTGCTTGAATATCTGCGCTAGATATTTCAATAAGTCATCTATTTTTGTTTGTTTCAATACATCGTTATGGCTATTAATCGTATAACTTATTCAGGTACATTTCTGAAAAGGTGTACAACCTTTCGTTGTACAAGTTACAAAAGGCTCAATACAGAGATTTCGTGATTGCTGACAATATACAGCCCAAAAGAAATGTACATTATTTAGATGTCAATTCCTTAACTGCTAACGTCTAACTGGCAACCATTCAATATTTATTGTAAGGATCGATTATGAAATAAGAAATGGAAACTTGTTGAAATAGTTTGTGCTGAGAATTCTATATTGTACCAAAACTACAATATTGAATACAGCAAACAGTAATAATAATAATAATGGAAAGTCATTTTTTAGTAGACGCCAAGTATTTATTTATACAAACAGTAGAAATAAACTTACATCCTGTTTGATAAACTCATAGCCTATAACAGTTCATCATTTGTCTCCTACAACTTTCATTTCATATCATTTATCTAAGTAAATCTTGTCAACAATTATTTTCCTGACATATAATTGAATTACCGTTTAGTTTGATAACATCCACAGGATATGTATATCTATATCTGTCTTGGATAAAAAGCATTCCAACATTTGTCTCCTTTGATTATTTGAATTAAAGGGATTCACTATTGTTTTCTTCTATTCGTTGAAATGTACACAACTATTTTTACCATTAACAATAAGCCAATATCAAAATACTAAATTAACTAAAGATGATAATGTCAAATTCCATGACATATTTGACTAGTTTTTCTTTTCTACAAAAGTACTATGGTACTATGGTGAATTTGATGAAAAGTAAAAAAAAACACAACAACAAATAACCGTTATTATTTGGATATGTCACAAATATATCTCAATCCTTTATTATCTGATAACTAAACAATCTGTAGATTGGTGGTCTAGTTTCAAATGACTCATGATATTAATCATTGAAATGACTATAATATCCGCAAAAACCTTTCTGATGATATATAGATTACTTAAGTTTTATAGTAAAAAATAGACATGTGAAATATATATTTTTTTAGATGAAGAGACTACTGATAAACAGCTGACTTACTGATAGATATATCATTTAGCTTATTATCAGAAGGGGTTTTGTGGAGATTTTAGGAAATTTCAATAGTTGAAATCATGAGTCAATTGAAGCTAGATCACCATGGCAAACCTGGAAGCACTGGACGGCCGTTTCGTCCTAGTATGGGACTCCTCAGCAGTGCACATTCACGATCCAGCCTGCCAAAACATTCGAGCCCAGGACCTATCAGTCTCGCGCGCGAGCGCTTAACCAATAGACAAATGAGGCGGCATCCAACGGTGTTAATGTCTAAATTCAACCAATCCACGAAGTTGTGCCACCGAACACCATTGTGTTCAGTGAGTTGTTATCTCACAACAGACCTGGTTGAACTCCACTGGTAACGGCTTCTCACTAGAACTCCAGGAAATGCCTCTTGAAGTCAGTCACCAGTGAGCAGATGATTATTCTCAGAAGGGGTTTTGTGGAGATTTTTACAAATTTCAATAGTTGAAATCATGAGTCAATTGCAGCTAGACCACTATGGCTCTTATGTGAGATTTCATATTATCATTCCTGATATTCAAGTCGTTATATCTGAAGTGAATCTATAAACTACGATTCTTAATTTAATTATCAGAGTTATTGAACTGTGGTAGTGCATTGTCTAGGTATACAAAATCTAATGATTGTACTATGTTAATAATAGTAAGTAATTTAGAGGTCTAGAAGATTACAGTTCCCATTTGATATATCAATGGTATAAATTATGCTTTATGAATTATAATATTACAATATTTTAATCAAGGAGCTAATAAAATTCTTTAAGAAATTCAATAAGACAATAACAAGTACTGAATTAAGAAGTAAAGGAAGACTTGTGCAATTACATACTAAAAAAATAGATTGGGAAACGCTTTATAATAAGAAAGTGAACTCTATAAGGAATCCTGGATTTCAAGTTGATATAAAGAAATAACATCAATGTTAATATGGTAAATATTTTGAAATAAATATCCATATTGTATATTTGTCAATATCACCATTAGAATATACACAAAGGAAAAAGCAAGATTCTCCGATACAACACAAAATGCACCAATCCAATCACAATTGAAGGAGAAGATTTGGAAGATGTAAAATTCTTTACATATCTGGGCAGCATCATTGATGAACAAGGTGAATGTGATGAAGATGTGAAGGCATGGATCGGCAAAACAAGAGTAGCATATCTTAATAGTTGTATCCTTGAATCAATTGAAGCTAGATCACCATGGAAAGGCTGAAAGCACTGGACGGCCATTTCGTCCTAGTATGGAACTTCTCAACAATCCGCATCCACGATCCCGCTTCGTCTCTTGTTATACTACTAATTTTCCAAGTAGACAGCCACAATTAATAAAAATAAATCTTTTAGAAATAATAGCATATGAATCCAGAGTTGTAAGTGAAATAGAATGGGACTATTGATTTTTGTAGATTAGTTCGAACACTGATCTTCGTGAAGCGATTATTTAAACTCCTGAAGTACTGAATAGACGTGCAGTCTTAGTATGAGAATATTCAGCAGTGTTTATTCAAAACCCTACCGGAGATTGGAGCCGACATCACCTGTCTCATGAATGAGTGCTTAACATCTACACCAGAGTGACAATATCAACCCAACATATCCTAGCTAAGATCAATTTGTGATCTACATAACGAAAATCCTACAACCTCTACAACACTTTCCCATATATTAATTCAAAGTGTTTATGTTGAAATGCTCGGCAGGTAATGTTAATTCGAAAGAGTTTAAAGGTTAAACAAAGTTAAGAGATTAATAGTCAGAATGAATAAAGATAACATAGAGTGAGAAAAAAACAATCCAAATATAAATCAGCTCAATTGTTTGGTAATAGATTACGTAATGTATAAAATGACGCTAATTAAGTAAAAGGACAGTAAATTGAAGTGAGTGTAAAATAAATTATTTATGGGTTACTACTGGTCTCAAGCCCGGCTAAAGCAGGAAGGTTGAACATGAGTTTGGCAACCTCATTTCGTAGAAAAAATCTTGCTAGAGAAAAACGCCAACAAGCTTAAACAAATCAAACAATTTAAACTCTGCCCTCTCAGCTGAAGGGGGAATTATGGCACCTTAGGTTGAAATCCGAGATCCTTTGGTAGTCACGAGGTCAATGCTCCTTTCAACAACCAGAGCAACAAATTTAATAGGTACATGGAACGTCTGGACAATGTCAGAGACCGGGAAGACTAGTCAAATAGCAACGGAAATGAGGAGATACAAATTCGCAGTACTCGGTATCAGCGAAACACATTGAACCAAAGCTGGAAACCAAATCCTAGATATGGGAAAGATGCTGCTTTACTCCGGTCACCAAAAGGAAAGTGCTCCAAACACTCACGGAGTTGCTCTAATGACGTCCAAATATGCAATAAGTGCACTATTCGGATGGGAAACTCATGGATCCACAATCATCATAGAATCCTTCAAAAGAGAGAATGAGGGAGTCACGATGAATGTTATCCAGTGTTATGCATCCAACAATGATAGTGACGACAACAATAAGGATCAGTTCTATGAGAGGCTGCAATCAATCATAGCGAAGTGCCCAATAAACGATCTCATCATCCTGATGCAAGACCTGAACTCCAAAGTCGGAATGGACAACAACGGTAATAAATACATCATGACACGACATGGATTAACTGGGAGAGAGAAAAGAAAATGATGAGAGATTTTCAAATCTATGTGCATTGAACAAAATGGTTGTTGGTGGCACAATATTCCATCACAACTGCATACACAAAGCTTCATCCGTCCCATCGGATCACACCACGGAGAACAAGATAGATCATATTTGTATCAATAAAAAATTCCGAAGGACAATGGAAGATGTGAGAATTAGGAGAGGAGGTGATAGAGCTGCAGATCACCACTTGGTTGTGGTGAATATGAAACTGAAGCTAGAGAAATACTGGACAGCTGAGAAAACAGGATTACAAAGGTTCAATACAGCCTTGCTGCAAGAGAATAACAAACTCAACGAATTCATGATAAATCAACAATATGTTCCAATTCTTACAGCATCTACTGAAAGAAGAAACTACGATGGAGGACAACTGGAAGAGGATCGAAGAAGTATTAACTTCAATGTGTGAGGAGGTCTTGGACCTCTAGAAGCATAATCATAAGGAATGGATCTCTATAGAAACCCTGGACAGATAAATTCAAGGCACAAGTACAATACAAAGAAACAAACGAGCAAGTGAAGAAGGGCATTAAAGTGGACAAGCACAAATACGTGGAAGATCTAGCAACGACGGCGAAAAAATCTGCAAGAGAAGAAAATATGAAACAACTATATGATAAAACGAAGAAACTGGCAGGAAGATATAGTAAACCAGAGAGACCGATCAAGGAAAAAGAAGGCAAGACAGTCACCGAGATTCATGAGCAGAGGAACAGATGGGTAGAGCACCTCAAGGAACTCTTGAATAGCCCAGTCCCATTGAATCCACTGGATATCGGAGCAGCACACACAGACCTTCCTATAGATGTTACTCCACCAGCGGCCGAAGAAATCAGGATGGCCATCAGACATGTCAAAAGTGGGAGAGCTGTAGGGCCTGACAATATACCAGCCGAGGTTCTGAAGTCAAACATAGAAGTAACTGCAGATATGCTTCATATCCCACTCAGGAAGATTTGAGAGGAAGAATAAGTACCAAGGACAGACTGGAAAGAAGCATACCTCATTAAGATACCAAAGAAAGGAGATCTGAGCAAATGTGAGAACTACAGAGACATCACACTACTATCAGTACCACAAAAGGTTTTCAACAGAGTGTTGTTGAACCGGATGAAAGACTCAGTAGACATTAAAACTTCGAGATCAGCAGGCTGGATTCTGTAATGATCGGTCGTACACAGACCGAATTGTGACAATACGTATTATCGACTTAATGAAATTCAACACTATACATCAACTTCCTTGATTATGAAAAAAGCATTAAACAGTGTGGATAGAAGGATATTATGGAAACTTCCTTGACACTATGGTGTACCAAAGAAGATCGTCAATATCATCCGGAATTTATACTATGGACTACACTGCAAAGTCATACATAGAGGACAGCCGACAGATGCATTCCAAGTTGGGACCGGAGTCAAACAATGCTGCTAAATCTTCCCCTTCTACTTTCTTCCGATGGTTGACTGGATTATGAAGACTTTCATGTTTGATGGGAAGCACGGAATACAATTTAATTAGACTATTTGGACTATGCAGATGATTTGACCTTTATATTCCATACACATTAACAAATGCGGGTGAAGACAAACAGTGTATCAGCAGTTTCCGCATTTATAGGTTTCAACATGCATAAAAGTAAAAAAGCAACATTCTCAAATACAACACAGAGAACAGCAACTCAAACGCAATTGATGGAGAAACTCTGGAAGATGTGGAATCATCCACATACATATCCGGGCAGCATTATTAATGAATAAGGATTAGCAATAGAAGGACATCATTCCTACCGTTGAAGAACATATGGAACTCAAAACAACTGTCAATCCGTATCAAAATGAAAACCTTCAGTACAAACATCAAGACAGTCAGTTCTACAGTAGGGAGACAAGACGTGGAGATCTACTACAACCATCATCAAAAAGTTACAAGTATTTATGAACAATTGTCTACACAAGATACTCAACGTGAGTTAGCCAGATACCATCAGCAAAAGCCTACTGTAGGAGAGGACAAACCAACTTGCAACTGGAGAGGAAATTAGGAAAAGGCGTTGGAAGTGGATAGGAAACAAATTGAAGAAATCATCAAACTGCATCACGAGGCAAGTCCTAACTTGGACTCCTGAAAGGAAACGGAAAAGAGGAAGGCTGAGAAAAACATGAAAAGGATGAATAAAAAGTGGAATGAACTGGAAAGGATTTCCCAAGTTAGGATTGGATGGAGAGTGCCGGTGGATGGCCTATACTGCTCCATGAGGAATGACAGACGTAATTAAGTAAGTATGTGTTTACAAGTTTAATATTAGTAATTATCGTATCATTCCAAAGATATGTGAATAATAGTGAAAAGTAGACTACATATACATTAATCATATTAGTTCACCTTATAATTAACATAACTATTAATTTATTTCGCT
Source organism: Schistosoma bovis (assembly GCA_944470425.2). Taxonomy (NCBI): domain Eukaryota; kingdom Metazoa; phylum Platyhelminthes; class Trematoda; order Strigeidida; family Schistosomatidae; genus Schistosoma; species Schistosoma bovis. The sequence continues at coordinate 39,787,349 of OX103955.1, forward strand.
TAGAAGTGGTCAATTTAAAAGAAGTAATTATATCATATTTCATTTTCTATCTAAATCTCCCATTCCATAAACATACTACTTGTACCATTTGGGAAACATTGATTCTGACAGATTTTTAAAACCAACAACTATATACACATACCCACACACACACACCATAGATATAACATAAAGTTTTGATCAACTCAAATAATTTTATGAGAATTACATTTGTGTAAGCAATTAATCACTTCACCTATGAAATCATTCATAGTATATCTATAACAGTCAAATGATATCCTTCGTTCAAAAACAAAAAAAATGCTGCAGAGATGAGACAAAATAGTAATCAACATGTTATTTATTAGAAAAGTTTCAAGAAAAAAAGAAAAAGAAAGAAAAGAAAAGAAAAAGAAAGTAAAGAAAAGAAAAGAAAAAAGAAAAGAAAAGATAAAACCTAATTCAATAAATTAATGTTAATTAGTATTAAGAAAATATCGAGGCAATCTGCACAGAATATAAATATGCCAATAAAAGATGGATTAATTCCAGTTTTAAATAACAACAATGGGAAGAGACAAGTAGGCAGCAACAACACCAAAAACTGAATAGTCATGTTGTCAACTCATAAAATTAAAACAAAATAAACACACACAAAAATTGTTTTATAAATAAATTATTATTTTACATTGACAATATGAATGAATCATCAATGTCTATTTCCATGTGTTTTGACATTGAATCTATAGTTTGTTAGCAGTTTACATTGTTGTCAACAATCATCTATAAACTTATAAAAAGAAGGAACAAGGTAAATCATCACTAACAGTTTTGTTTGTTGGTTTGTTTCTCATTTTTGGTTAAATTTTATGTGACTAGTAAATTATTTCATTCTAATTGTGAAGACTAATACAAGCCATTAAACTTTCTGATCTTTCCAAACTAAAACTGAAACTGAATTCTTTGTATTATAGTTGAAAAGTTAGAAAATGATGAAAATGAATTTGTGTTTGTCTATTTCTTTTTTTGTGTGGGTATGTGGTGGATATTATAGTAATTTAATAGTTGAATTCATGAGTCAATTAAGATATTAACTCACTGAAGACAATAGTGAACGGTGGCTCAATAGACGGTGGTTGGAAGTAGTCGACAGGAAACTCTGAACCCGGGTTTTGTGCTACTTGTTACTCGTTAGCAAGGTGTACCTGTAATCTTGAGGGAACTGGTGATCGCCACCCAGTGACCAATCAATTGTGACGGTGGTTCAATTTCTTACGTTCGCCGAAGTTAGACATTAACACCGTTGGATGCCGGCTAACTCAGTGGTTTAGAGGTTAAGTGTTCGCGTACGAGACCGATAGGTCCTGGGTTAGAATCCTGCGAGGCGGGTTGGTGGATGCGAACTGATGAGGAGTTAATGCCAGGTTTTTCCATGGTGGTCCAGCTCCAAATGACTCATGCTCTCAACCATTGAAAAAAATTCTAAATAAAATCCCAAATTGAATTTTAAAATGGATTAAAGTAAAATGTTTGGGTGTAAAACATACTTTTTGGGGGATTGTGAAAACAAATTTTTTAATTTGGATACTTGGCGATCATTTATATGGTGTTTATGTTTTAGAACTACAACTAATGGGGTATCTGAATTTGCCTTGTTTTTTTCAGCAGTTTTGATGAACAGGCTCTAGGAACTGAGAAACTGAACACAGTCTAGTTTTCTTTACTACAATTACTTAAATAAATGTAATTTCGATAGTTGGGATCATGAGTCATTTGAAGCTAGACCACCAGGGAAAACCTGAAAGCACTGAACGGCCGTTTCGTCCTATTGTTGGACTACTCAGCAATGCATATTCACGATCCCGCCTATTGAGATTCGAACCTAGGACTTATAAGTCTTGCGAGCGAACGCTTAACCTCTAGACCACTGAGCTAGCCGGCATCCAATGGTGCTAATTTCTAACTTGAACTTCCAGTTTTTCCATGGTGATCCAGCTTCAATTGACTCATGATCTCAACTATTGAAATTACTGTAATATCCAGAAAAACCCCTTCTGATATAAAATAAATGTGTTTAAGTGTGAAGCATTTCTACTAGTAATTTATTGAAAAGTTTGTACAAGTAAAACTAATTCGAAATTTCATACAATATTCAAAGTGTAGTGTTAGAAACGAATGGTGTTCATTTTTAGTCATTTTCATTATCGCATCTATAGGCATCACTTCTTGTGGTTAAATAATGGAGAATGAGGGACAAGAATAAATTCTATTCTTGAACATTGTTATTACACTGATTGAAAGACTAAAAGAAAAATAGCTTTCAAAGTTTTCTATTAAAATTTATTTATCAGCACAATCCTTGTATTTGCAGTGTACTCCCCGTATATGGAGCTATCTGTATAACAATTCAACCTGTACAAAACTGATTATCTTGATCATTTCAATTCCAGATTCTCACAAGACATTTTTAAAAAAAATTTGACACTTAAACCTAAGCAACCGACTGTCTGATCTTCTTTGATCCATACCATTATTGATTAAATTTTCTGTCAACAAATAACATGAAACTAAGATATTTAGTTGTAAGTGAATAGGTGTAATCTATCATCCAACTGATAATATTTTTTCATTTAAATTTAGAACCTATGGGTAGAAATGGACCCATAATGTAAATTTAATTCCCTAGTTTCTATTTTAGTATTTAAATAATGATTTGTTTCTCATGAAGACCAGTAGTCATGTAAAACACATGTAAGTAGATTCAAAAGTGTTAGTGTGGTTACCAGATACAGGAAAATTCTAAATTTTCTATTTGCTTGAGAAAAATTTACCTACTTACTTACGCCTGTTACTCCCAATGAAGTATAGAATGAAGACCAGCATTCTCCAAACCACTCCGTCCTAAGCCTTGCTTTCTAGTTCCATCCAATTCTTGTTCATTCTTCACATGTTCGTCTCCATTTCTCGAATGGATGTGTTCTTTGGTCTCCCTATTCTCTCCCTTTGGCCTTGAGGATTCCATGTGTGGCCTTGTCTTGTAATGCAGTTCGGTGCTTTCCTCAATATGTGTCCTATCCACTTACAACACTTCTTCCTCATTTCTTCCTAAACTGCAATATGATTTGTTCTCTCCCACAATAGGTTGTTGCTGATAATGTCTGACCAACAGATGAGGAGTATTTTGCGTAGACAACTGTCAATAAACACCTGCATCTTCTGAATGATAGCTTTCATAATTCTCCAAGTTTGTGCCCCATAGAGTAGAACAGTGCTGATATTTGTATTGAAAATTGTGAATTTTGTGTTGGTTGACAGACAGTTGTTTAGAGTTTTGGACATTCTTCAATTGTAGATATGGTGCTCTTTCTTTGTTGATCCTCGTCTTAAGAATAAAACAGTATCATTTAAATAACCATGTACTTTGAATTATTAGCTCTGTTACTGAACATTATTAAATAGTGAATAAATATCTTTTCTATTCATTATATTCTTATAGATAGTATGGTCTCCTGATCCGTTGACGAAATTGTTACGAGGAATGAAAAGATTTTACCGATTAGAATTGTTGCAAGTTATGAAGTTTTGATAAAACATGTTATTTTATCAGCTATAAGGAAGTGTATATTTTTTTATCTCACTGTTTCTAATACACAGTGTAACATTGAAATGTAATTCCAGAAGTTATAGTGAGATACTGTAACTAGTGGAGTACAAACATGTTAGGTGTGAGACATCTGCTTATTACAGGCGGTAGAAAATCGTTGTGCAATACAACAAACTAGGTGGGGTAAATTTATGGATCATTGGTTCCTAACTTAATAGTCTAGAGATCAAACGCTTACCGAAAGACCGTATTTCTAGGTTTTGATCCCCAGTAGGAGTGCGATTTCATACTGCAGAAGATCAAGATACTAGGACGAAACTACTGTTCAAAGCTTCCTGGTTTTCATTGGTTCTCTAAGTAAAATCAGTTCATGATGTAAACTATGTAAAATATGACGTCCATATATATATGTGGATCTAAATGAAAATAAATTCTACATTTTCACCAAATAGTATTTAGTGAAATCAAACTCAGTTCTAACATGTATGACATAACACTAAATCATGGTTACAACCACAAGCTTCAGTACTATGTTCAAACAAAAACAGTGTTGTTTAATAATATAAATAAAAACATAATCAGTATAGGGTTGTGGAGATTATTGAGTTTCAATTGAAATCATAAACCGATCAATAGTAGACCACCATTGAAAGCCTGAAGTCCCATACAAGGACGAAACGGTCATCTAGTGTATTCAATTAAAAAAACATAATCACGATTCTGGTGTTTTCTTGAGTACACATGATAGAAAGTGTTAATACTGATTTATGGAAAATATTTTCTGTTTGACATTATTTTCGAATGAAATTGCTGTATACATGTACATCATCAACGTAATTTTTAACTCTGAGATTTTAAAGTAATTTTCATATAATTTCAATAGTCAAGACCATGAGTCAATTGAAGTGAGACCTCCATGGAAAACCTGGAAGCACTGGATGGCCATTTCGTCCTATTGTGGGACTCCGCAACAGTGCGGACACACGATCCCACCTCGCGAAATTCGAAACCAGGACATAATGATCTGGTGCTAAACCACTGAACTAGCTGGCATCCAATGGTGATAATGTTTAACTTCAACTAATTCACGAAATTGAACGACACATCCACCATTGTCTTCAATGAGTTACTACCTCATAACAACTCCGGTTGAACTCCACTGGTCACTGCTTCTCACTAGAACTCCGGAAAACACCTCTCGACGCCAGTCACTAGTGAGCTTATCTTGATCAGCATCAGAAGGGTTTTATGGGTGTTTTATGGATATTATAGTAATTTTAGTAGTTGATCGTGGATGCGCACTGTTGAGGAGTTCCACTGCAGGACGAAACGGCTGCCCAGTGTTTCCAGGTTTTTCATGGTGGTCTAGCTTCAATTGACTCATGATTTCAACTATTGAAATTACTCTAATCTCCACAAGAACCCTTCTGATACTAAATTTCATGTCTCAAACCTTATTAGTTTAGGAACTATATTTTGACAATTTATGGAAGCCTCAATTATTTCATTCCTTGCAAAACTTAATTTATCTCCTTCCAAATATCTATACTCAGAATTCAAACTACTGAAAATATTTTGTTTACTATGTATCAAAATTAAACAAAGATTTCTCAGTCTCTCTTTGTTAATCTCATCATATTTTGCTAGGTTATAATATGGTGTGAGCAACATTTATTTCTTCTTCATTTAAGCATAAGTAAACACATGTTGTGTTATAAAAACTGACAAATAGTTTCAAAAATTTGACCAAATAATACATTTTATAACACAGCTGTTTCGTTCTAGCATGGAACTCCTCAGCTGTGTTCATCTGTGACCCTGCATTCAGGCGTCAATCATGGTCTAATTAAGATTGACCCATGGTTTTAAATCTATGAAAGCTGTATGATCTCCACAAAAGCCTACGCTGATAATAATCAGGTGCTCACTAGTGACTAACTTTCAGAAACAACTTTTAATAAGGAACGATGATCAGAAGAGTTCAACCATATCGAGTGTGCGACAGTTGTTCTCCACAGTAAATGATCGAGGTGTACACAATCACGTGGATTAAGTGAAGTTAGACATTATTAGCGTCGTATTCTGGCTCGATAGTATAGGAGTGGAGCGTGGAGGTCTTGTGTTTGAACCCTCTTGACAAGATCGCTGATGCGTACCACTAAGGAGTCTCACACTGTGAGAGAGCAGCTGTCAATTTCATTTTGATTGTGATCAGTTCTCAGTCTAAAATCTAAAAGAATTCAACAATCTTCCGAAATCCTTAATACTATATTATGCTATTCAGCAGTTATGTGAATATTCTATAAGTTTTTGTATTTCATGATTATTCTGTTTTCATCTTTTCAGTTCAATTCACAAAAGTAAGTAGAGCTACTGAATCGTATACTGAATAATAAAAAAGGATGATAATAGGGAGTGATATGTTACTAAAACTTTCATTTCATTCCATAACAATAAAAATTAATCAAACACAAATACTTGGTCATCTAACTGATTTGTGTGTAATTTTATTTTATTTTTTTAAGTCAGTTCATCAGGTTTTCGAAACTGAATAAATTTTCCTTAGATGTTAAAATTCACAAGCATTATAAGCAAAGATGGATAGTGGCTAGCAATGGAATTCAGGATGCACGTTTCGGCCCATTTTTGATTCATCAGCTGGATGTACTTCTATCACAGAGCTGATGTTCACTCTGGAACTCGAACTCAGTACCATTGCTTCAAACGCCATCGCGTTATCCACTTAGCTACTGAGTCATGATAGCCACCTGCTTGTGTAATGTGGTGAGGTTTAAATTCATTTGTTATTGTTTACTTGAATCTTCCCATTGTTGCTGAGGACTGCAATTGATCAGTCTCTATTAGCATATGTGTCCTGGATTCCACTGCTAGCCACTATCCATCTTTTATTTATAATGCTTGTGAATTAAGGCAATATCGAGGCAATATGCACAGTATGACCTTAAGCCAATAGAGACTGATCACTTGCAGGCCTAAACATCAATGGGAAGATTCAAGTAAACAATACCAAGTGAATTTAAAGCTCAATTTTTGAGATATTATTAGATGATATATTATATTTATAAATAACTGCTGACTAAAGATAACATATTCAAGAACACAATGACAATCTGATACTTCTTAACAACTGTGGAAATACTGGACGTAATAATTTTGAAAGGTACAGTTTATCAGAATTGGGGTTTTTGGAGATTATAGTAATTCAATAGTTAAATTCATGTGTCGATTTAAGTTAGATCACAATTGAAAACCTGGAAGCACTGAATAGTCATTTTGTCCTAGTATTTGCTCACTGGTGATTGATTTCAAGATGTGTTTCCTGAAGTTCTAGTCAAAAAATGCGACCAGTGGAGTTCAACCGGGTCTGTTGTGAGATATTAACTCACTGAAGACAATGGTGGACGGTTGTGCAATATCGTGGATTAGTTGAAGTTAGACATTAACACCGCTGGATGCCGTCCAGTTCAGTGGTCTCGAGGTTAAGCGTTCGCGCCCAAGATCGAAATTTCTGGGCTTGAGTCCCACATGAGGAGTCATGGATGCACATTGTTTAATAATCCCATCATGGGACGAAACAGCCACCTAGTGCTTCCAGGTTTTCAATGGTGGTCTAAAATAAATGGACTCATGAATTCAATTATCAAGGTACATTTTATGAAATTCATTATTTGTCTATAAATGTGGCATTAAAAGTCTATTTTTCGTGTAAAAAAAATTTCACACAAACAAATTCCTGTAATCTACATGTAAAAAGTATCTTAAAGTTCGTGTTCCACACCAGTCACGAAATGTCCCAAATGAAAAAACTCAAATAGCAAGTCAAATCTGCAAAGAATTATGAAGTCAGAATAGGATTTTCAAGTCCAATATCAAAAAACAATTGATGAGATGATCAATTATACATAAAGTCTCATGAACCTAAACATGTGAATACTATTGTCATTAAATCTCAACATGTGAAAACTAAAGAGAATAGAATAGTTCTCTTTATAAAAAGAACTAGACAGTAGGAATATATTTAATTTAGTTAGTTTTTTCGGTGAGACTTGAATTTATAGACGACCTTTGAGCAACGCCAGACTGGTCTTCAGAGTGTCCAGCTAATAACCACGACCAAATGAGGGTCATAAACCTGTGTTAGGAATTGGAATTATGATTTGCATGTCAGTACGTGATGAAAACCCGAAATCTAGTTCCTAACTCTAATCATCAACTGTAAATCATAATTCTAATTTCTTTACACTGCTTTATAACCCTCAATTAGTGGGACATTCATAAGGTAACTTTAATATCTCACAATGGTCTTCTATAAATTGTAGTCTTACAGTAAATTTTCTGATTAGAATAACTTGAGGCAAGAAAACGTTTACAAGATATTTCTTTGATTAGACTTGGCATGCCTAATTAAAGCGAATTTCTAACATTTAATTCTTAAAGAAAAACTAATTGTACTTGTATCCAATATTCAGTTTTATCTTTGATGATTTTTTTACGTTCAGTTAATGATGTTTGAACTGTAGTTTTGTCCGTATGGTTAAATAACTCTATTTCTTATGTTACAGTTACTCTATATTTATGACCATTAAACTTGATAAATAAATTACCTAAACAATAACGAAATGTTTATCAACTGAATATACATAAAAAAGACTTGGTATTGTTTTATTATGATTGTAGATATGCATTGCAAAGAATTATCATCTTACGAGGATACCATTACGCTACATATCTTCCCTATGCTCAAGTCAATTCTTGGTAAAACATGAAAAATTTTATAACCTGACTGTAGTGGCCCCCTTTCATGATATTATTGTTGTCGTTGTTATTGTTACTCATCGGTTTAAATATATTTTTTGAAAATCATTTTAAAGGAAATTTCCGTTGAATTAATGGAAATATACATGAACCCGTTGATCAGTTTACTATTATTTTATTCATCTTTATAGGGGTTGGGGAGATTATTAAGCTTTTGATTGACATCATGAACTGGTTGATGTTAGACCACCATTAAAAAACTGAAAGCACTGAACGGCCGTCTCGTCAGCAGTGCGTATCCACGATTCCGCTCGCTCGCGAGATTCCAACCCAGCGCCTTCAGTTTCGCGCGCGAACGCTTAACCTACTGAACCACTGAGCTAGCCGGCATCCAATGTAGTTAGTGTCTAACATCAACTAATCCGTGAAATTGCACGACCATCTTCCATCGTACTGAGGTAGATACCTGTCTCTAACCGACACGGATTAGCTCGAATGGTCACGGCTTCTCACTAGAACTCCGAGAATTCCCTCACGAAGCTAGTCACTAGTGAGCACATATGTTAATCATCAGTACAGGGGTTGTGGAGGTTATTGATTTAATAGTTGAATCCATGAGTTAATTGAATTTAGACCAGTATGGAAAATCTGGAAGTACGCGAGACCGATAGGTCCTGGGTTCGAATCCCGCTGACAGGATCGTGGGTGTGCACTGCTGAGGTGTCTCATACTAGAAGAAAACGACCGTCTAGTGCCTTTAAGTTTTCCATATTGTTTTAGCTTTAAGCGACTCATGAATTCAATCGTTAAGTTACTATAATCTTCACAAAACCCCGCTCTAATATTCTTTATTAGCTAATATATATTGTAGTAACTATTAAATCCACCGACTAACTATATAACACAGAAGAGTTATTATCCATTATTTTATGGCACTATTGATCGGGTGTTTCGTTTAATTTCATCAAAAAAGTTGAATAAAACCAATGCCAAACACAAAATATTCGTTGAAATCATTAGTCGATTGAAGCTAGACCTTTCTGGTACTAATCGAGATATGCTCAATAGTGACTGACTTCAAGAGGTATTTTCTGGAGTTCTAGTGAGAAGCAGTGACCTGTGGAGTTCAACCGGGTCTGTTGTGAGATAGTGACACATTGAAGACAATGGTGGATGTGTTGCTTCAATTGACTCATGATCTCAACTATTAAGTTTACTATAATATCCACAATACTCCTTCTGATACAAAATATTAGCTTAAATCCAATAACACAATGTACTTCAAGTAGAGATAAATGGCGGCTATCAATATAATCTTGAACTCTCATTTCATCCTATCTAAGATTTTTCATCTGGATATACCTACATATCTAGAGTTGATGTTCAACTTGAGTTTGGAACCTAGTTCCATTTACTTTAACTAACTAATCCAATATATTTCAGTTTTATGATAAAATATTTTCATTAATTCACTTGGTATTGTTTGACTTGTATCTTCCCATTGAGGTTTAAGACTGCAGTCGTTCAATCTGTTATTGGCATATGCGCATACTATGCGTATGCCTCGATATCGCCTCAGTTCACAAGCTATTTGTAAGCAATGATGGATAGTGGCTAGCAGTGGAATCCAGGACGCGCGTTTCGTCCTATTTGGGACTCGTCAGCTGGATGTACCTGCATCTCAGAGTTGATGTTTACTCTGGGACTGGAACTCGGTACCATTCGCTTCAAACGCCATCGCGTTATCCACTCACCTACTGAGTCCAAACAATACCGAGTGAATATAAATTCACTCCATCGCACAAGCAAGTGGCTATCAGGACTCAGTAGCTAAGTGGATAATGCGATGGCATTTGAAGTAAATGGTACTGGATTCGAGTTTCAGAGTGAATATCAACTCTCTGAAATGCAGGTAAATCCAGCTGACGAGTCCAAAATAGGACGAAACGCGTGTCTTGGATTCCACTACTAGTCACTATCCATCATTATTTTTATTAATGTTTTAAGTAAACTTTCCAATTTATTTCCTTTTAAATAAATTTTACAATATTGAAGTATTCCAGAATGATTTATTTGTTTAAATAGTTGAACTTGTAAATATATATATTTTTTAATTTTTCTCCATTTCTCCTCTTAACTACTACTTATATTATCCTCTTAAACTTTACTTAAATATAAAACTACTTACGGTCGAATGATGAGTATATGATTTTTTAAAAAAAATAAAAAAAAACATTTTCTTATAGAAACGTTTAATTTATTTAAGTAATAAAGGGGTAAAATACACTTTACTATTAAAGTGAAATGTTTATCTTTATTTTTATCCACTTTTGATGATGTGTGAAAGAAAAAAAAGAAAAGAAAAAAAGTATACTCAAAATGATTAAGTAACATTTAGATTTTTTTTTAAAAAATAGATTTTTTTGTGTGTAAACGATTAACAAATAAAAAAATATTTTTTTTCTCTTTTAATTAGTTAATACGGCAACTAGTTTCTTTGAACTTATAAAAACAACACTAAATTTATTCCATTCCATCCCATCAGGATGATGAGATCGTTTCTTGGGCACTTTGCTATGATTGATTACAACCTCTCATAGAACTGATCCTTATTGTTGTCGTCACTATCATTGTTGGATACATAACACTGGATAACATTCATCGTGACTCTCTCCTACTCTGTTTTGAAGGAGCTTATTAGTATCTTGCAGCAAGGCTTCATTGAACCTTTGTAATCCTGTTTTCTTAGCTGTACAGTGTTTCATTAACCGGTCTCTCTGGTTTACTTTGTCTCCCTGCCAGTTTCTTCGTTTTATCATATAGTTGTTTCATGTTTTCTTCTCTTGCAGATTTTTTCGCCGTCGTTGCTAGATCTTCCACGTATTTGTGCTTGTCCACTTTAATGCCCTTCTTCACTTGCTCGTTTGTTTCTTTGTATTGTACTTGTGCCTTGACTTTCTCTGTCCAGAGTTTCGATACAGATCCATTTCTTATGATTATGATTCTAGAGGTCCAAAACCTTCTTACACATTCAAGTTAATACTTCTTCGATCCTTTTCCAGTTGTCCTCCATCGTAGTTTCTTCTTCCAGTAGACGCTGTAAGAATTAGAACATGTTGTTGAGTTATCATGAATTCGTTGAGTTTGTTAGTCTCTTGCAGCAAGGCTGTATTGAACCTTTGTCATCATGTTTTCTCAGCTGTCCAGTGTTTCTTTAGCTTCAGTTTGATTTTCACCACAACCAAGTGGTGATCTGCAGCTACATCACCTCCTCTCTTGATTCTCACATCTTCCATTGTCCTTCGGAATTTTTTATTGATACAAATATGATCTATCTTGTTCTCTGTGGTGTGATCCGATGAGACCGATGTAGCTTTGTGTATGCAGTTGTGGTGGAATATTGTGCCACCAACAACCATTTTGTTCAATGCACATAGATTTGAAAATCTCTCATCGTTTTCGTTTCACTCTCCCAGTCAATCCACGTCGTGTCATGATGTATCTATTACCATTGTTGTCCATTCCGACTTTAGAGTTCAGGTCTGGCATCATGATGATGAGGTTCGTTTTTGGGCACTTCGCTATGATTGATTGCAGCCTCTCATAGAACTGATCCTTATTGTTTTCATCACTATCATTGTTGGATACATAACACTGGATACTATTCATCGTGACTCCCTCATTTTCTGTTTTGAAGGATTCTGTGATGATTGTGGATCCATGAGTTTTCCATCCGATAAGTGCATTTAATGCATGTTTGGAGAGCATTAGAGGAACTCCGTGAGTGTGTGGAGCATTTTGGTTTTGGTGACCGGAGTATAGCAGCATCTTTCCCATATCTAGCTTTTGATGTCCAGCTTTGGTTCAATGGGTTTCGCTGATTCCGAGCACTGCCAATTTGTATCTCCTCATTTCCATTGCTATTTGACTAGTCTTCCCGGTTTGAACTATATTATATAAAGTAATGTTTAGTTCAGGATGAAATTTACCTTAAATACAACTTTGAGTAAGTAACTATCCTCCTGTTATATTTTATGTCATAGTGATAATGCATAGAATAGTTGTTATTTATTGCTGTAAATTTATGAGTGCTTAAAAGGGATATATCTGTTAATTTAACTTTGAATAATTTAGATTTCATTTTTAAGTAGCGAACAGTGTCATGATGTAATCCATTAAACTATGTAATTCAGAGTAAGCGAATTCAACATAACCATCATTTTAAGTTGAAGATATTTTCTGACACCTTTAAATCATGTGAGTTTAATATACTTCTGGTGTGGTGTGTGCTACTGATGTCGATAGATATAAGTAGTATGTATCATTAATAGAAAGTGAAATGCCTGGAGGCAGAAGGTTAAGATGATCGAAAAAAATATGACTGATGTGGAAACGAAGGTGCAATGAAGTCTGAGACAGCTGATTGACATTTTGCGAATGAAGTACTTACTGTATGGTTCTCAGATGTTACTAAGATGTTCTGTATTTTTTTTTGTTCAAATACATTTGGTTGTCCCCACTTGTGTTCGCGTTCACTACACTGGATGTTAAACGTAGGAGAACTACTCCGAAAGACTAGGTTCTACAGAATAATGATGAACATTCCCCATAAAATGCCTTCCTAGCCCAGCACAAATTTCAAGTAGAAAAAAGGGTTAAAAATTCTCCACATTTGACTCCCAGCTTTTCCTATCGACTTCGCCAATAACCAATCAAGATCAAAACCAACAGGACAAGCTGCGAACCATATTCAAAAAAATTTAAACACTTCACTTGTACTCAAAGTTTATGCTGACGATGTTGCTCGGAAGAACGGTGAAAGCTCCACGACCAAACTATCCAGCTCAGAGAACAAAACTCCATCAAACGTTCCTGGTCTCCATTACTTGCGATTCATATAGCTTTTTCTAACTATCTTAAGTGTAAATTTTGAGGCACGAGAACTTCTCTTTACTGTGAGCAATTACCAGAACATTTAATGGCTGCCTAAAGAAAAAGTGTTCAGTTCAAATAACCAACTTCAATGAAATGCATCAATTAAACTTCAAAGCAACTTTAAGAAATAATTACTCTAGAAAAATAAACTGTAGTAAGTAACAATTAATTCTGATGAAAGCACAATTTCAATGCATTAATAAAACTCCATTGGGAGTAACAAGAGTAAGTAAATAAATAATAAAGCGAATACTAAATATCACTAGTAATAAAAAGATTAGCTTTTATTCATTACTGATAAACTACTCAACCGCTACTTTCTGATTTCTAATGATAAAACCAAGATTAACAGAGTTTGATTTGGAGTCTTATATTAAACATCTCACTGGGTTATATGTACCATTCGTGAAAACATTTGATAACTGTCAAGCAGATCAACTGATAAAATACAGCTTGTATGAAGAAGAATTATTTGATTGATTCAAATTTTCCGGGTTTTTTTATTGTCCATTTTACGTATTAATGTGACTAGCGTAATTCCAGAAGACAGTCAATGTTTTGTTTATATTAATACTAATGATAAATTTAGACGTTCAGTTATAATCAATTCCGTTCTTTCGGCAGCTTTTATTTAGTGTTGATTTGATGTGAAGGAATGTGAGTAAACACTATTAAAAGTAAATGCTGTAACGGGCTGTGTCCAAAATCTGATTTGAAGATACTGTGTGCTATGCGCTGACCCCCCTCCAAATGACTAGTTGAGCGCGAACAAAAGAGTGATGGAGATAGTGTATTGGAATACGGAATAAAATATACAAATACTCATTCATATATACACATCTCTAATCCTTAGGAAATTGATCCATATCTTAGCTGATGAAATGCACTTGCTCTTTAGGTTACTTCTGATTGCCATCGATTGACCTTCTCTTTAGGCTACTTCCGATAGGCTCTTCATATCAGTAATATGAACCCTTATTTTGCATACTTTAATTATCTGGCAGTTGGTTATTGAAACGTCATACTAGTATATCCCTTTGTTAGTCGTGTTGCTTGTATAAATACATTTGGCTTTTGTAACAGTTGTTCAAATCAAATTCATTTCAGTGAGCCAGGTAATTGTAATCGTCAACGTTTCATTACTCACCGTCAACAACATTTAGCACTTAAATATATGATTTGTCAGAGGCCAACCACCAAGAAGTACATAAAATAGCTTACTTTAAAGTAAAAAACGAAATTCACAAAGTTGTGCCACCGTAAACCATTGTGTTCAGTGAGTTGATATCTCTCAACAGACCTGGTTGAACTCCACTGGTAACGGCTTCTCACTAGAACTCCAGAAGTGTCTCTTGAAGTCAGTCACTAGTGAGCAGATGATTATTATCAGAATGGGTTTTGTGGAGATTTCAGAAATTTCATTGGTTGAAATCATGAGTCAGTTGAAGGTAAACCACAACGAAAAACCTGGAAACACTAGACGGCCGTTTCGTTCTAGTATGGAACTGCTCAACAGTGCGCATCCACGATCCCGCCTCCCACGACATTCGAACCCATGACATATCAATCTCGCGCCAGGCGCTTAACCAACTAGACTACTGAGCCGGTATCCAACGGTTTTAAATTGATAAATTCTTTGACAATCATTTTGGTCGACTCATATCTAGACCAGTTAGTTTACTCGTGGTATCAATCCTTCAAACATTTGTTATAAGTTTTTCAAGTATTCCTATATTCTCCGTAGATACTCGTAGTTGCACTTTTAAGCTTCTGATAACAATTCTATACAGATGGTTTGTTTAACAAGAAATGAAATTATTTGTGAGCAACCAATTTTTGTTCATAACTTTAATTATTTGGAGTTCCAAACTAAATATTAAGTAATTCTTATTTAATTTTATATATTGATTTGTAATACGATCACTTACTTACTTACGCCTGTTACCCCTCGTCGAGGAGCGTAGGCCGCCTACCAGAATTCTATATCTAACTCTGTCCTGAGCAATCCTTTCCAGTTGGTATTCAACTTTTTCATGTCTGCTTCCAATTCCCGAAGTAGTGTGTTCATTGATTTTCATCTTTTCCGTTTTCATTCAGGATTCATATCTACGAGGATTGCCTTGTGATTCAGTTTGATGTCCTATTTATGTAAAAACATGAACTTAACAGTTTTGAAGAAACAACTGAAAAGTTAAAGTTAGCTTATTGTTTGATAGAGTACCATGTTGTTCATAGCAAATCTTTAGAGATTAGTTAATTTATGTTTCCAAAGTTGTTAATCCTACAGTTAAAAACTTTGTTCAATGAACAAGATTTTTTTTATTAAAGGTGAGGGTGAAAGGAATGAAATTTAAAAAAAATTTTCATTATTTATTGCTCATGTTAACTTTGAACAAACAGACAATTGTAGATGTGTCGCTTAATTTCGTGGATTAGTTGGAGTTAGACATTAACACTGTTGGATGTCGGTCAGCTCACTGGTCTAGTCGTTAAGTGCTCGCGCGCGGAACCAGTAGGTTCTGGGTTCGAATCTCGCAGGGCGCGAGGTCGTGAATGCACACTGCTAAGAAGTCCCACAATAGGATGGAACGGCTGTCCAGTGCTTCCAGGTTTCCCATGGTGGTCTAGCTTCAACTGACTCATGATCTTAACCATTGAAATTACTATAATATCCACAAAACCCATCTGATATTAATATTATTCTACAAACGTTTGTAACTCATCATTTTGTAGTGGAAAATTCAAATGTAGACCCAAATGGAGTAACAAAATAATGCTTTTTGTACTCTTCTTGAAAACTGAAATATAATTTAATTGCTGTGATCAGATACTTACGTTCTTTTAGACTTTATTATAAACTATGTAGGAATGAGAACTAAACAGCTATTATCTTTTTTAGTTTGGGACTCCAACGCAGATTTCTGTGGTGATCGTAACTGTTTCCTCTTCTCCGTTGCCCATAATGTGAGAGTATGCTTTTTCTTGAAGAATCTGAAATGAAGAATGAGTTAGGTCAGGTTTGAACAATTTCAGAGTAACTGCAGAGTTTAATGTATAATTTATTGAGGCTAACCACATCGACTTTTCCTCAAGCAGTCTGTGATTTTTCAACTTCTCAATTTCAATATCTTTCTAGAGGTGATAGGAATTTATGGGGCAAAGTGAGGTGGACTATTTTTAGCGACGACCTCTTCTAGTCCCCTTTATTTTTTTGTTTAAAGGTATGTGTACATGCTATCCATTTGAGAATGGCACCACATAACCCTGAAATAACAGCTCAATCAGCATGATGACACCAGCACTGGATCATGAGTTTACTGCTTTTAGCCTGTCGTGTCGTGATCTTTTTGCAGTTCGATCGTACAACGATATTATGAACATAAATCTTCCATTTAACTTTGTATTTTGCCGAGACTAACCCTGTTTGTGTAATGGCGGTAATAAGAAACTAAATACGGGTTGTCTTGGAGGAATTCATTTCAATCATTCGTTCATTCTATACAGACATTCAGAATAGAAAGCAAGGAAGCGAAGCGAATTGCAGCGGAGATTGTAAATGAGGCAATTCAATTTGACCAAACATGGCTCGATATTTGTGGTCAGAAAAAAAAGAGTTACAGACATGTGATAAATAGGATATGAAATGCACACACGTACGGTCATATAAAAACAGTCAGGGTTAATAAGTGAATAATTGACGAAGTCAAAATGTGACATGAAAAGAATTAATAAATAGGTCTGTCCGGAATCCAGAATGACTCATGTGGGCTTAACATAGTAAAAGGCACTACAAGCCTTACCTCACTAAAAACAAAATACATGGCTCCGTAGGACCTAAACTGAACGAGCGTTGTCTATAATGTAGCTCAATGGAGTTATCCCATTATGCATACCTGAACACTATATCAAGGATGTGGCAACGGTCGGAATTCCAAGTAGAGTTTTCTTGAGGCCACATACCAAGTTCAGATCACGTCTTATAAC
This sequence comes from Schistosoma bovis, assembly GCA_944470425.2. Taxonomy (NCBI): domain Eukaryota; kingdom Metazoa; phylum Platyhelminthes; class Trematoda; order Strigeidida; family Schistosomatidae; genus Schistosoma; species Schistosoma bovis. The sequence goes on from OX103955.1 coordinate 39,804,627, forward strand.
CTTAAGGTCGGTACGTTTAGTATCCAAGGTCTCCGATTTTAAAATTTACTTAAAATAAGATTCCGCACGATTATTATCTTCAAATTATAGTAAAATCAGTATAAAACATTCGAAATTAAACTAGATGAACAAATATACAAAGTTTTTGACGGAATGGCGGCCTGCTTGAACGTCTGAGCGACCTGTTCCTGTCATCTAAATATTTCAACAAGTTATCTAATTTTGTTTGCTTTAATGTATTACGTGATAGACTGACTAGAGAAGTAAAGAGAACGTTTAATGCTGCCAACCTCTGTCTATCGTATTCAACACGATCTATGGTGATTCCGCAACTCAAGGATAAATAACCTGGTTATGCCACTTCTATGTCTGTTTACGAATTCAGCTGCTCCTGTGGAGAAAACTATATTGGGCGCACTACCGGACAACTGAACCAAAGAAATAGTGAACACCTCCCTTCGTGGTTAGGAAAAGGTAACGTCAAGACTACGCAGCTCGGTTCTATCACACTTGATCTATAGCGGTCATGTAGTGGACAGAAACAAGTCATTTAAAGTTATTTATCGTATTCCCACCAGTTTTCCTTATGGTATTCGATCTCGTCTCTTACACATAGCAGACGCTATAGGAATTCGAGCCAACAAACCAAGTCTTTGTGTTCAGAAGAAATTTGTAACACCCTTATCTCTCCCTTGGCCTTAATAAGTGAACTTATTAATTTTCAAACTTTCTCTTCATTTATTATTTTTCTTCACCCACTCCTACAATTTTATTTTATTTTCTCTCATATATACGTTTCACGGTTCAATTATCTGAACACTTCTTATTACCAGAAGGAGTTTTGTAGAGATTATAGAAATTTCACTGATTGAAATCATGAGTCAATTGAAACTAGACCACCATGGAAAACCTGGAAGCACTGAAATGTCTAAAATCTCCACAAAACCCATTCTGATAATAATCATCTGTTCACTAGTGACTGACTTCAAGAGACACTTCTGGAGTTCTAGTGAGAAGCCGTTACCAGTGGAGTTCAACCAGGTCTGTTGAGAGATATCAACTCACTGAACACAATGTTGTTCGATGGCGCAACTTCGTGGATTGGTTGAAGTTAGACATTAACACCGTTGGATGCCGGCTCAGTGGTCTAGTTGTTTAAGCGCCTGGCATGAGACTGATAGGTCCTGGGCTCGAATGTCGTGGGAGGCGGGATCGTGGATGTGCATTGCTGAGGAGTCCCATACTAGGACGAAACGGCCATCCAGTGCTTCCAGGTTTTCCATGGTGGTCTGGCTACAACTGACTCATGATTTCAATCAGTGAAGTTTCTAGAATCTCCACGAAACCCCTTCTGATATTCTGCTATAAATCAAATAAAATCTATGGAAAAAAAGAAAAAAACAAAAAGAAAACAAACCATATGTTGTAATATCCGTTGATGAGACGAATGTTGAAGTCAAGCGAATTGTATTATTTTGTTTGATTTGTTATCTAGTTCTATTTGTTTTGTTTATTTATTTATTTTGTTTGTTTGTTTGTTTATATTCTTGTCAATAAATTTTAAGAGGGAGTTAAGTAATGCGTAAAACATTCAAATAAGTCATGTGTAGTAAACCTTCTGTTAATAAAAATTAATGAACCACATAATTTGTCTGATAATGCCAAGAGAAAACAGTTTTTTGTATTCGTAATAAAAGAAGAAAAAAGAGGAAATAATTTACGAGTTGAATTCATCAGTTGATTTAAGTTAGATCACGATTGAAAACCTGAAAAAAACTGAATGGTCGTTTCTTCCCACGATGCGATTCCTCAGCAGTATGTATCCACAACTTCTCACGTGGGACTTGAATTCAGAACTTTCGGTCTTACGCGCAAACACTTAACGTCTAGACCATTGAACTGGCATACAATGGTGTTAATGTCTAACTTCAACCAATCCACGAAATTATTCTACCTTTCACAATTGTCTTCAGTGATTTTACATTAGACATATATCATTAACCAAAATGATTAGGAGACTCTAACACAAACTATTACGTCCAACAGCAATAAATGTTATCACTATGTTATTTAGACGTTTGTTCTTTATAAGATCTAAGCATACCGTGTTTAATTCAATAGTCACAATTGATTGATCACTGGGTGGTGATCAATGTCATGCTTGTCTAGTCCTTATTAGTGCAGATCGAATGCTATCGATCATGTAGCAATGTGGCCACTAGTCTAGGTGACTCGACACTGAGGGCACTATGTATTGATATTTAGATGGTAGTTGGGGGTAGTCAACAGGAAACCTCCAACTACCATCTAAATAGCTCATTGGTAACGTCTCTGACTGTGAAGCTGGGTGACACGAGATCGAATCCGCCAGGGAGCACCAGTTCCCTCAAGATTACAGGTACACCTTGCTGACGAGTGCCAAGTAGCACGAAACCCGGGTCCAGGGTTTCCTGTTAACTACCTCCAACTACCATCTAAATATTAATTCAATAGTGAATAAATGGAAATCGTATTTAACATATATAAATACACATATCCTTTGGTTATTTAATAATGTAAATTGAAACACCAAACCCTGATCGTGTTTTTTTTAATATTTTAAACAAATAGATTGAACACACTGATACTTATGTATAAAGTGTTGAAAATAAGAGAATATTCAATTCAGAGCATATAATTTATAATCATCACGTAAATAGTACATTCTTGAAGATACAGACATGATCCACAAATGAATAGCTGTGTCAGCGATGAAAATTTTCCTTACGATTATATCATTTCCTGAAAATATACAATCATATTTATAGTTAACGTTTTATATGCATCAATCTATAGTAACATAGAAGTGTTACAAAATCAGGGAAGTCCTACTCACTGCATTCTCGTACCACGAGTGTTGTTTACCAAATTGAGATGACGAAAAGCGAATATACCATGCTTTAACTGGGTCGGTGGACATGGAGAGTCTACCTAGGGGAGTTAGAAAACTTTGGTTCCAAACCAATCGTATCCTAAAGGAATAAATGGCGTAGGAACCAACCGTTGGTCACCGGCCACCATGGGACCGCATCTCCTCACGATGCTCCACTGCCTTGCGGATCAGACCTTCAGGTCGAAGGCTCGGAGTGTGGCCCCCTAAGATAACCACCTGCTTGGGTTTGGGCATCCAAACAGTATCACAGCCCGCACACAAATATGATGAACTGTCGATAATTATGGAAAATACTTTTCTTGCTTCAACTATTAATCAAATGATTCACATTATTATTATTATTATTATTATTATTATTATTATTATTATTATTATTATTATTATTTACTACGTCATTTATTCACTCTCTTTTATTCCTACTCTGCCTATCCTTATTTTTCGACTTATACAGCAGATCGTCTATGGTGGAAATTCGGTTCTATCTAAACGTTCTCGAGTAGAGACGTTATAACATATGGCTCAGAATAGAAGCCAGTGGCGATCCTGCTGTAACCTCTTACTTTCTTCATAAAAAGTGTTTGCTTCTTCCTTAACTGAAAGATCTACTCTGAGTGTACGTTTCTGTTTCCCCCATTATTATTATTATTACACTACCTTGCACTAATCTGTTCGTTATCGTTTCTTTTACACTCCTTACCTTTTTTTTCCTTCTCTGCAAATTCTCATTGTTTTGTGTGGCGCATATATATTTGGTGCCTTCCTGTACCAATTATTTATGTTTATAAATAATAAATAATACATATCATAGAAATGACAGTTGATGAATCGGTTTCTATAAACCTTTTCTAAGTGTATAGATCAAGTTTAAATGTAGACAATGGTCTAGATGGCTCGACACGTCCTACACTACTTTGAGGTGTAAGGTAGTGATTGAAGGTAGTCGACAAGAAATCTTGAATCTAGATTTCGTGCTATTTGATATTTGTCAGCAAGATATACCTGACGGATTTACTTACATAGCATTCAACTTCACTTGGTCGATAAAATTTAATCTGCTTTAAAAAGGACTTGATACACATGACATGGTCACTACCCAATGCTTATTCAACTGTAAACACATCTCAGTCTTAGTTGATGTCATTTGCAACCCAGATAGCTCAATAGTGTCATCTCTGACTGTGAAGTTGGATAACATGGGATCGAATCTAGCAGGAATTATCAATTTACTTAGCATTACAAGTACACCTTACTGATAAATGCCAAATAGAATGACACATAGGTCCAAGCTTTCTTATCAACTACCTCTAATCGCCACCTACTCGCTTCCTTCTCGCAGCGGGGGTATGTTTACCGAATTGAGAGGACGAAAAGCGAATGTCCGAATGGAGGATCCAGCTGAGGGAGTTGGAAAACCCTGATTCCAAACCAATGGTGCACATAGGTTCCAGGATCCTAAGAGAATAAATGTCGTATGGACCTAGTGTTGGTCACCAGCTACCACAGAACTGCACCTCCTTACTTTGTTCCACTGCCTTGTTGATCAGACCTTTAAATCGAAGGCTCTAAGTGTGGTCCACAAGAAAACGATCTGCTTCGGTCTGAGCATCCGGGTAGTATCACAGTCCTCACACTGATCAAGTGACTTATGTGGCGCATATGTATTCGGTGCTCCTGTGTATCAATATTTATATGTTTAAATAAATAAATAATAAATATGTATTAATAAACTTTCTTGATTTAGTTTTGTTTTTGAAAATCACAACAGCATACTTCCATTGATATCCATATTTTATATCAATAGTTTATATTAAATAATGGACATTACCATTATCATTTAATCATTCAATAAATCTGATATTAATTTACCGTTACTTAAAATTGACATTTTCCCTTAATCTTTTCTACAAATTGTATCTAAAGGGGATGTTTTTCTTGTTAAAAAAACGAGAAAAAAAAAGAGAAATAATGAAAGTTTTGTCATTCTAAGTGAATAATAAAAATTCTGACATTTAAAAAGAAAGATCACGTATAGATGTTGAGATACATTATGCATTCTGTGAGGTCTTTTTGTACAGTTTCTTATATATATATATATATATACTAACTTAGAATTTCCTAAAGAAAAGTTTTTTTGGTGGCTCATAATGTAAACTAGGACGTGGGTTTTGTACTAGATGAAATCAGTCAACAGGATATATCTGGACTGATAAGTTGATGTTCATAGTTTGACTAACTGAATAATATCCACAATCCTATATTGATAATTAACATGTACTCACTAATGACTAGCTTTAAGAGGTAATTCTCGAGGTTCTAGTGAGAATCTGTAACCAGTCAAGCTAATCCGTGTCAGGTAGAGACAGGTATCTACTTCAGTACAATGGAAGATGGTCGTGCAATTTCATGGATTCGTTGATGTTAAACATTACCACAATTGGATGCCAACTAGCTCAGTGGTGCAGTAGGTTACGCGTTCGCCCGTGAAACTGAAAGCGCTGGATTGGAATCTCCCTAGCGATTGGAATCGTGGGTGCGCACTGCTGAGGAGTCCCACAGTCGAACGAAACGGCCGTTCAGTGCTTCAAGGTTTCTAACAGTGGTCTAACATCAATCGGTTCATGGTCTCATTCATAAATGAATTCACTTATTAATTATCTAACGTGTTGGTGTTTGAAGCGAAATTTACTGGATTACAGTTTTAGAGTGAATAGTAACATTGGAATTCAGGCACATTTAGTTGATATCCTAGTTTATAATAGTGAACTTTGCTTAAACATGCCTCTGATTTAATGATAATATCAAGGAGATCTCCAGATATATCAAATGGATTTGGTTATCTGGATTAGGAGATCTAGTTGATTCTCAGAAATTAATAAAAAAGAATTGTTTTCTCTGGATCAATCATAATCATCATGCATGTCTGGTCAATGAAAAAAAGAAATCTAACCAGTGGAATTTAAGTTTTATAAATAAAAAATGTGATCATTTAGGCGGAGTTTTGTCCTGTGAGCTGGATGCCTTGGTTGTGGAGATAACATTGTTCTTCATCATCAGTACAAACTTCAGGCAGAAATGAAATGTTTGAATTTCTTCACATATGATCGACAGCTTGACTTATTGACCTCGATCTTGACTGATTATTGTTGGACTTTGATCTATTGTTGTTTATCTTTCTATTTTGATTGTATCTCCCTTTAATATGATTCTTGGCTTCACATTTGTCCACCATCAAACCATCCTTCAATATGCAATTTAGAAATATCATTCTAGTAATTATCGTCTAGAGTGTCACAGCCTGAAAATGAAAATTATTGAAGTGTTTCCAGGATAACTAGACGTTAAGCCCTGTACTCCTCATCGAGTGTTTTTATTGGATACATATAGTGCAAAATTTTTGAGGGGTTAGATAACAGTCAGTAATTCATGGGCACAAATCTATGATAATTCAACAAAATACTCTACAGATTAAATAAATAATAAATATGACATCAAAATATCCCAAAAATTGGTAAATTAAAACTTTTCATACACATAGTTCCCTTTATCATTTTTGAAAAGAGCAAGAACAAACATTCTAGCAGAATAGCATGATTATTAATCTTTTCTCGCCTTGGTGACAAATACTCTTTCGCTACATCCAACAGTTTTTTTCCTTTTCTTTAGACCCTTTCTCACATTTGTTACATCGTTGAGTTTTATTTCAACTATCCTTCCAAATTAATAATCTTATTTTATCAACTGAACTCTACTCATTTTATTCCTATCAATGTTTACTTGTTTCTAACCGTTTGAACTGTTGTCACAATGTTGTGGAATGTACTTTCACATATATATTTACAATATTCAGTCTATTCACTTTATTTACACCCTTGCTATACTATAAGAATATGTTGTCAATATAACTTCCAACCAAACCCTCTCATGTAAGTCATTTAAACCCATTATGTAATTATGATTTTTAAATATCACAGGTTGTAAGCAGCTGACGAAAACCAGACGAAATAAAATGAATTCATGCTATTCTGCTAGAATGGTTGTTCTTGCTCTTTTCAAAATTAAAACTTTTATCAGAATTGTGAAGTCATTCTGCACAATATATGCAGCATCACCAAGTTGAGTTGTATTAGCTTATCACGGTAAATTTTACTTTTACATTTTGTGAAAATCAACAATTCATTGGCCCACACTATATATTCAAATCAATCAGTTGAAATCTAACGATCATTCACTGTCGTAAATTGATTGAAGTTTAACATGTAGATCGTTTAGTCTTAGATCCAGATATAATTGATTTGATCATTGAATATGTTTTAATGGCTATGCTTCGTTGACCAATCACCCTAGTAACCGTTATCCATATAATCCTCAACGGTGTTTGAAATCAGAAGGCAAAGAGAAGCAGCGACTACAGTTTTATTAGTAGATAACTCAGACCACAAAGCAGTGAGGCGAATGAGTGAGTCAGGGAACCGAGAGTGTAGAGTGTGTCGAGTGTAAATGTACATGTATATATATAGGGAAATGAATGGATCATCGAATCAATTAAGCAGCTAATAATAAAGCTATCAGAATGAATATATGCGTAGGCGTTAAGTAATGTTCAAGCATACATATTTCATATAAGCACAACAATAATAAAGGTCTAATAAGTTTTTATAGTACGAATGACTTTGTCCGCTAAATAAGTTAACAAAAGGGCTTAACCGGGTTAAATGAGAACAAACTCAATTGCATGTGAGTTGCTGTAATGTCATTAATGTCCATCACTATAGAGTTTCATGCAGAACAATAAGCAACTATTTATTGATTATTTTTTTTTAGCAATTTTTAACATTCCATGTCAATAATGTTTAAAAAAAAATGGGTTTTTGGAATTTTCATGTTTTGCTCAATCAACTTTTCAGACAATCCACATAAATTTGTAAAGCTCTGTAACAGGATGTCCTTGTATTGTTTATTCCTCTGGGGGAAACCCCCCCTCCCATTTTATTCATTAAAATAAAACATTTATAATGAATCCCTATTACATAATGAAAAAAAGAGACATTTCAATGTTCTATGTTATTAAATGTATTATGAAGGGCCGGTTTCTGTCCAAAAAAAGAAAAACCAGAAAGAAAATATACTTATTATATTGTAAATTTGAAAACAGGAAATTTCTCCTTTTTACAGGAAATGGACAAATTATTTTAATCTTGAAGGATTTACTAATTCCTGATTATTATTAAATATAAGCATATATAAACTGAAAGAGATAACATTATAAACAAAGATGAATGGTGGTTAATGATAAGTCTTGCGGATTATGAACGCTATATTCATCTCCTAAGCTATTCTGTAACGCCCCAAGCTAGAACTATACAGCGACCTGAACATGAGAGAGAAGACTCAAAGTATACGAGAAGTAGTTTTACTCCAAGGTTCATTTTAATACAGAAAATATAGGGTTTTTATAATATTTTAAATGTCCTTGGGTTGCCAGAAGATTCTGGAATGCTACTAAACATAGTAGCAGTATAGCAGCCAGCCAATCAGAACCTCTACATGTAACGTTTCACTTTCTTGATATTTTTGGCAAAAACTTCAACTGAACACTGATTGTACGAAACGGATCTTAGTGATTCCTGATGCTTGCTTGTCTTTTGCAAGCAATTTTCTGGATCACCCCAACAGTTAACAATGGAATTTAAGACATGAATTACATCCCTTTTTCAAACTGATCCGTTGAATATATCTGTATTCCAAAGTTGATAATTATTCTAGGACTCGAATTCAATACCATTCACTGTAAATACTATTGTGTTAATCAGTTAGTTACTAAATCTAGATAGCTAAAATAAATAACTATTTATAACGCTACTATTGTTGATTTTAACTATCAGCCTATGATTGTTTGACTCTTACAGATATACAAAAAAAAGGTGTAATATAACAAATAATAGGCATCTTTGTTAAAATTATAAACCTATAAAGTAAATCATTCATGTTTGTAACCAGACAGTATAATTAAAGGTTATTTATTGATCTGTTTACAACTTACTAAATGAACATCACATCACATTCATAGGAGCCGATTATCAGCAGCACCATGATTTATGTTTGTTTGCTGATTACCGAATAGAAAATGCTTTATTGTCGTAAATTGGAAATATAGTCTATATAAATAGTGTATCATAATTACAGACTAAAATAATTGATTACTATAATGAATGATATATGAATAGTCAAGAATAGTCAAATGTATCGTTAAGCAATAAATGTTATACCTTTAAAATTTACGATGTTTTCTACAAGGTAATATATCAAGTGAATAAATTGAATTATAAGGAATTCATAAAATATAATTTTGCAAAAAAGTTAACAGGCATCAGATTTTCTTTTGTCATGACTTAAAACGCCTTGGTGTATGTTAATTGTTGTAAAAACTGGATTCTTACAGCTAATAATTATATATGTATAACACAATTTACATAGATGATTACTTACTTACTTACTTATATCTATTACTCAAAATGGAGCATAGGCCACCGAACAGAATTCTCCAACTCACTCTGTCCTAAGCCTTCCTTTCTACTTCTATCCAATTTTTGTTCGTTCTTCACATGTCTGTCTCCATTTCTCGACGTAATATGTTTTTCGGTCTTCCTCTTTACATTTGACCTTGAGGATTCCATGTGAGGCCTCGCCTTGTGACGTAGTTGGTTGCTTTCCTCAATATGTGTCATATCCACTTCCAGGCTTAACATCTACATCAGATCCACCCTGTTCATCAATGGTGCTGCCCAGATATGTAAAGGATTTTAAATCTTCCAAATCTTCTCCGTCAATTGTGATTGGATTGGTGCATGCTGTGTTGTATCGGAGAATCTCGCTTTTCCCTTTGTGTATGTTCAGACCTACTGCTGTTGGGGTTGCTGCTACTGGTCGTATTTTCTTGCATTTGTTGTTGCGTGTGAGATAGAAGAGTCAGATCATCTGCGAAGTCTAGATCGTTCAGCTGCATTCTAGCTGTCCACTCTGTCCCATGCTTCCCCTAGATGTTGATGTCTTCATGATCCAGTCGATCACCAGGAGAAAGAGAAAGGGTGAGAGTAAGCAACATTGCCTAACATCGGTCTTTACCTTGAACGAGTCTGTCAATTGTCATCATGCACGATTTTACAGTTTGATCCATCATAAGAATTCTCTATGATATTGACTATCATGTCAGGTACTGGATAGTGTCGAAGAAGATTCCATCGTGTTGTCCTGTCCACGCTGTCAAATGCTTTCTCTTAGTCAATGAAGTTGATGTAGAGTGATGAATTCCATTCAATAATCCGTAATGTTTCGGTTTGTTTGGCACATTCAACGTCCTGTTGAAGACTTTTCCTGGTATTGAGAGAAGAATGATGCCTCTGTGGTTCTCACTCTTCCTGAAGTCTTTTTTCTTTGGTATCTTGACGAAGTGTCCTTCCTTCCAGTCTGTTGGTACTTGTTCTTCATCCCAAATCTCTCTGAAGAGAATGTTGAGTATCTTCGCAGTTACTGCCACGTCTGCTTTCAGTGCCTCTTCTGGATTGCTGTCTGGTCCCACTGCTTTGCCGTTCTTAATTTGTCTGCTGGCCATGCTGTCTCTTCAATTGTTGGTGGGCCAACATCGATTTGGATGTCTGTGGGTGCTGGTTCGATGTTGAATGGGTTCAATAGGATTGGTCGATTCAAGAGTCCCTTGAAGGGTCTTACCTACCTGTTCAGCTGTTCTTCAAAAATGGTAATTACTTTGCCTTCCTTGCTTTTCACTGGCCATCCTGGTTTACGACCATTTCGAGCAAGGTTCTTCGCAAATCTCACACCATTTTCGTTCCTTTCTCCCAGTCCATGTCGTTCCATGATGTCTTCATATCCAGAGTTGTCTACTTCAACCTTGGCATTTAGGTCTCTCGTCAGAAGGGTCAAGTTCTTTGTTGGGCAGTTCTCAACGATGACTGCAGCTTATCGTATAGTTGATCTTTAACGTCTTCATTGTAGTCGTTCGTAGGTGCATAACATTCGATGACGTTCATTGTAATGTCCTCTTTCTTTGTTTTAAAGGAGACTTTGATGATCCTGGGTTCATGAGCTTCCCACCCTATAAGTTCTTTTTATGGTTGTTTCGATAGCATCGGTGCAACTCTTTTTGTATGTAGAGCATTTTCTTCTTCATGGCCTGAGAATAACAGCATCCCAACTGAAGCTAGTCGTTGTTGTCCAACCTGCGTCCAATGGGTTTCACTGATTCAAAGCAACTCTGGGTTTCATCTTTTCATTTCTGCAGCAATTCAGATGACTCTCCCGGTCTTCCACATTGTACGAACATTCTCTGTACTTAAATTGATGGTTGCTCTGGTTGTCAGAAGAGATATCAGCCTCGTGAATTCCGAAGGAACTCGGCTTTTATTATGAGGCGTCATAACTCTTTTAAATGAAGACCTTCTAACTCCCAGGACGGGCAGAGTATAAATGGTTTGAATTGTTTTTTCTGGTTAGTGTTTTTTAGCGAGTTAGTTGTCTACTGGATGGGGTCGCTAACCTGATGTCCAACCCTACTCCCCTATCCGGACTTGGAACCGGCAGTATCCCCAAAGAGGCTCCAGGTGGAGTTACACAATTGATTACTTTGGCTAAAACCAATTTGTGATTAAAAGATTTGTTTCAAAGAACGAATGACTTTCTTGAAATGAAAAAAACTACAATATAATTAGTAAACGCGTCATGATCTTCAATAGATTGCTGATATTAGCAATTCAGAACCAATCGTTCAAATGGTTACAGAAAATCAAACGTTAATGATGAGGAAAGGCAAAAAACAAAGTAGAAACTTAAGTGTTTTCATTTTAGTCAACTAGAATGTATTACTTTATTAGAATAGTATCTATAAAATAGTTGTTTTATGGTAAGCTCTAGTTTGACTCAATAATTATTTTAACAGTTGAGTTCATGAGTTGATCTAAGCTAGACCACTGTTGAAAACCTAGATGCAGTGAACGGTCGTCTCGCCCTAATATAGGACTCGTCAGTAGCTCACATCTACGTGTGAGAAGGTGGATCTTGCATCCAACAATCTGTCTATTCATCTGATCTAGTAAATTTCCCTTTGTATATTCGTTAGCTTCAAGCCAATATTTACTTTCATTAATACTAGAGATTATTATTATTAAACTAAATGTAGAAATTATACAAATATCTTTAAAGCGTTTTAATTCAACAAAAGAAATGAAACCTTTTACATCTTTAGTTTATATCACTTCAAGGGTAATAAATTGATTATTTAGCTTTCAATCTAATGGAATAGATTATATAGAAAGGATTATGTTATATAAAATTTTATTCGCTTAAAGATCTCCGTCATATTAAAAAAACTAATATTTGAACGAAAAATATTCTTTTCGATAAACTCTATTCAAGTTCTACAAAGGTTTGGTGAAGAAAGTGAACAGCTCGATATTAGCCTATTTAGTACAAACTGGTAATATAAATATCAAGACAGTTCTATTGTATGGGGTGGAAACTTGGAGAAGTACGAAAGCCATCATCCAGAAAATACACGTGTTTATTAATAGCTGTCTACGTAAAATACTTCGGATCCGGTGGCTAGACACTATTAGATACTGACAACCTACTGTGGAAGATAACAAACCAGATTGTAGTGTAAGAAGAAATGAGGAAGAATTGTTGGAAGTGGATGGAAGGAAGCACACAACTGTGTCACAAGGCAAACTCTCACATGGAATCCTCAGGGCTAAACAAAGGAGGAGAGGAAGACCAAAGAACACATTATGCCGAGAAATGGAGACAGACATGAGAAGAATGAACAAACATTGGATAGAACTGGAAAGGAAGGCCGAGGACAGAGTGGGTTGGAGAATTCTGTTCGGTGGTCTATGCTCCATTTTGAGTGGCAGGTTTAAGTAAGTAAATACAAACTGGTCACAGTGCCAGTATAAATAAATCTTTTTCAACTATTTATACAGTCGGTAAGCTTTTTCCAAAGCTTGTCAGACTTAAAGTCCTTCAAACAGCTGAAGTAGTAGTCATCCGGATGTAGAAACCGGAACTATGCGTACAGAAGAAATATCTTCAATGGCTTCTCCTCCCTTGGCTGACTTCAAGGCCAATTAATCAATAGTAATCTTAGCTATTGAATGACCTAATTTTTTTATTGTACCTTTTTTAGTCAACTGTAATTGTCTCTGTTATCTTTATTCACAAATCTTTGTATTATTATTATTATTATTATTATTATCATTATTGGTTAACCATCATTTTTAATTTCCCCAATACATGGTTCATTCACTTCGCATTCATCCCTCCTTACTACGTCTTACTAATTTCTCCACTAATTATTTCATCGAAGTGTAATTGCACTATTACTTCTCTCAGCCTATCTGACCCATTTTATTCTAATCATGGATCTTAAATTTTCACTTAACATATAAACTGACTTAAGTGAACATTCTACATGAGTCATATCAACATTAACAATTTTATTCTATTTTCAGAAGGGGTTTTTTGTGGATATTATAGTAATTTCAATAGTTGAGATTATCAGTCAGTTAAAGCTCAATTTCGTGGATTAGTTGAAGTAAGAAACCTAACCCTAACACCGTTGGATGCTGGCCAGCTTGGTGATCTAGAGGTTAAGCGTCCGCGCGTGGGACTGATAGGTTCCGGGTTCGAATCTCACAAGGTGGGATCGTAGATGCTCACTTCTGACGAGTCTCAAACTAGGACGAAACGGCCGTCCATTGTTTCCAGATTTTCCATGGTGGTCTAACATCGATCGGTTCATAATCTCAGTCAAAAACTTAAGAGTCTCCACAATATATAATATTTGTCTAATGAATATGTTCAAACTTATTATCATCAATTATTCAGTAACAATAAAAATATCAACAATAAACATTTTTATTCAGAAGAAACAATGGCTACTCTCTATAAAAGTTATGTTGTTTTATAATCGAAATAAGCTTGAAAAAACTGTTAGTCCTTTCCTTCTTTATTTTTTTAGTTGATAAGGGTTTTTTTTGTTGTTTTTTTAAAAGATCGATTTAATTTATTCTAATCTACCCATAGAAACAATATGCATGTAAACTAATTTTCTGTTGTTGTTGTTGTTGTTGATAGACCCTGTCAATTTCTAATTTATATTTGATTAAACAAATAGTTAGTTAAACTATTTAGAAATTAGGGAGGTGGTTTATGGAATTTTTTTAAAATGGTAACAGCCATTTTTCAGTATTTAATGATTTATATTATTTTGGATACTTTTTTTTGAATAATTTTAAAGTAGAAAAATTTATAGTTTGTTTAATGTGAAGTTAGTTCTTTTTTGTTTTGTTTTGTAAATGGACTAATTTCCATGGTAAAACCATTGAGAAATCAAAATAACTCTGTATATATGCTTCAGTGATACATTATTCAACTGAGATCTTACCATAAATGGTGAAGTGTTATCTAAGTAACATACAGTAGTAGATTTAGGAGTTAGGTACTCTTATAGCTTGTCGTTTACAGTACAGATATTGAAATAGGCTTTCAAGTCTCAACGTTTTATAGGTTACATAACTCGAAAGCTATATAATAATGAGTCACGTATGTTAATGTACAAATCTTGTGTTCGATCCCTCCTAGAATATTGCACGTTTATTCTTAGCAGTGTGCTCATAAAGGATAAATTAAAGCTGGAATCAGTACAGAGACAATTTAAACTTCATATTCTTGGTACTGATTGTATCTTGTCTTATAATTCTAGATGTAATAAACTTGGGCTAGACCCTTTATAGAAGAGGAGACTCAAACTACATCTTATCTTTTCTTCAAACTACTTCATAAACTATCCTTTACATCCGATCAAGTGATTCAATATGCAGAAACTTCTCATTATGACATCCGTAATTCCTTGTCACTAGTGAGACAAACTAATTCTAAATCATCTCTTTATATGATTTACTTCACTTGTAAATTCTCCAGACTCTGGAATAACCTACCACAACCTATCCGTGCAATAAAATCACTCCCATTATTTGTTTGCTGCATCGATGCATACTGCTCCTCTAAAAATGCATTAAATGTTCTAGCACCTGTAAGTGTATCTCATTCCACAAGTGATATAAGAACCTTAAATGTTTAGCCATTTTTATTAGTGCATTCCGTAAGTAAAACCACCTACTTGCTGTCACTTTATGTTAACACTGTCCCTAGCAACCTTAACTAATTTGAAAAATATCTAACATTAACAGTAAATCACTGTGTCACATGACACATGCATTATGGTAGACCTGATTGACATATTTTGGTAGTTATTGTCTTGTCGTTTTGTGCTCTCTGTTTTCGTTTTACTTTATCTAGTTGTAGATAAATATCATTAAATTCATTCTGGCACACGAAATGACCCTAATTACACCGTTCATAAACCAACAGGTTATCCATTTAAGAAAAACTAAAAGTTCCCGGCTGATGCATTGGATCGCTGTAATACATGTACTACCTAAACAATTACTGAACTAGTATACTTAAAACTATCTTATATCACATGTTTGTTCCCTACATCTAGTGTTACTATTTATATCAAATTGATCATGCCTGTAAACTGGCGTGAATTCTGTAATTATTATTTTCAGAATTTATTATTGATAACTGATTTTTTTGTTTTTGTTTTTTTCGACGGTAACTAATCATGACGCTTCAGTAAACTCCAGAAGATTGGAGTTTGGCTGCTTACTAATCACCATGATTGATTACAAGGCATCAACCTGATGTCATGTATAAAGGAGATGTTTGGTGATTGCACTGTTCAGAGTCTTTCTTTCTCTTTTACCGAGGCTTTTTAGGACATGTCCATAAAATTTAAGATACGCCCTCCTTTGTGTTCGGCCAATGTAGCTGCTTTGACACTTTTAGAATTTTTTTGTTTAAGTCTTTTTATTAGATTAATATATAATCAGATTATGTTGGGAACAATTTCGATGAATTTCATTTCCTCGTAATGTTATCTAAGTTTATCAAATGGATTAATTTTTTTCTTCATATAAATGAGAAACCTTACAAAAAGTTTAAACTTTCTCAGTTTAAGATTGCATTCAAATGTTTAACAACTATTAAAAATATCAGATGGGTTTTGTGGATATTATAGTAATTTCAATGGTTAAGATCATGAGTCAGTCGAAGCTAGACCACCATGGAAAACCTGAAAACAATGGATAGCCGTTTCGTCATAGTATGGGAATCCTCAGTAGTGTGCATCTACGATCTCGCCCTCCGCGAGGCTTGATCCTACTAGTGACTGCCTTCGAGAGGTACTTACTGGAGTTCCAGTGAGAAGTAGTGACCAATGGAGTTCAACCAGGTCTGTTGTGAGATATTAACTCATTGAAGACAATGGTGGATGTGTCGCTCAATTTCGTGGATTAGTTGAAGTTGAACATTATCAACATTGGATGTGCGCGCACTGCTGCGGAGTCCCACAGTAGGACGAAATGGCCGTCCAGTGCTTCCAGGTTTTCCATGATGGTCTAGCTTCAAATGATTCATGAACTTAACCATTGAAATAACTATTAAAATAACACATCTATTACTAAGTAACTTAATTTTTAACTAAATTAGTAAATTAATGATACAAATATTTGAATGAGAGGGATACTAAACCGACTCGTTAAATATATATAAATGTTATTACCAAGGATACTATCTTACAATTTCCTTTTCAAAAGTACAAAATTCAAATGTTCTAATTAAAGATCCATGGAATTATTGTGTATGCTACTTATATCAACCTAAGTAATATATAATGCAAGTCAGGAATATAATGTCTGTCAGCAGAAGAATAAAAAGATCAAGAAAGGAAGAACGGGAATGAAGTTTTTTGGTATGGAGATGCAGGAACAGTGAAGTCTTAAACGATTGACTGTTATTTGCAAGAGAAATAGTGAAGTTTGAGACAATTGCAAATGTAGTGTTTAGTATATTGTTCTCAGATTTTACTAAGATGTGCTTTAATTTGTCATCAAATACATTCGATTGTCCCCACTTGTATTCTTGTTCACTACAGAATCATAGAAATGATAATTATCTTAGTAGTCTGGCGGTTAGGCGTTCGCGTGCGAGACTGATAAGTCCTGGATTCAAATCTCGCGGGGTAGGATCATGGATGCGCACTGCTATCCAATGCTTCCAAATGCTTCAAATGACTCATGATCTCAACCATTGAAATCATTAATAATTATCATATTTGGATTTGAAATGTTTACATATTTTCCTTTTAAATTAATTCACTATAAATTAATACCTATAATTATCCTAAAAGCATCAGATAATCTCAACAATAATGACACTTTAATACAATTAACTTAATTTAACTAATATCTTTTAATGAAATGAAACATTTCCATTAATCCTAGTGTATTAGTCTAATGTATATATATAGAAGATTGAATCTGTAATTATTTATCTTAAAACTATCATATAACTGAATATCTAATGAGATATATATGTTACAAAAATAAAACTACTTTGATACTGTAGATCACCAACGTAGATGATCTATGTCGAAAATGATTGGAGGCCTACTCGAGTTAGACGTGAATGGTGTGACAAACTAGCTAACATTGAAGTCACACCTCGTAGTCAGCACCTTACGTGGACTACCCCATTGACGTATCAAGGTACCATAGATGCTTTGATTTCTGTACAACACAGAGAACGTTATTACAGAAATATATTAGTCAAAGTAGATACAAGCGAAAGTGAGACCACTGCCGCATGAGCTAGTCCATGGCATACGATTAAATAATGCGCGTTGGTTGTACATGACCTTGGCAGGGAGCGATGATCTGTTCGACATTCAGTGATCCAACTGCCGGATGATTTGACTAGGGTTTAGTGACATTTCGCTGGCCCTACAATACGAAGCATCAGTTCATCAATCTAAAGCCTAATATTATCCAAAAACGGTAAACAATATATATTTAAACCTTTTTTGTGGCAGAAGATTTAACTCCAATTAGATCGTTTGCTGCTTGTTATAGAGATATACATGTCGTCAATCCTTATATATAATCATCGAAGTGAAGCAAAACAAACTGACGTTCAATGGAGAAGGCGAGTGATCCAATTCAACTTATCCAAGCGTGAATCAATATTTATAGTCTAATACAAATAAGTTACCGATACATAATAATTAGGGTTAGTAATTAGCACACATACTATTATATTAAAAAAACAGTGAAGGTTAATAAGCAAATAAGTGATAGGGTAAAAATGTGGCTTGAGAAGAATCAATAGATTGGTCTGTGTAGAGGCTAGAATAACCTATGTGGGTTGGACATAGTATAAGCCTCTACACTAGATTTCATTCAATTACAATGTGTACAACAAAGTCTACTTCACGTAAAACTATACTAATTGAAAGTAATCAACGTTTTGAATATATGTTTCGCTTAAGTGAATAGAAAAAACAACGTTTATATAGAACTCTAAATGTCTTGTAGGATAAAACATATCTTCCTACATGAAGTTCACTTTTTAGATCACGCACTGTTATAAAATCTTATAAGTTGACCAATGTTTAAATGCAAAAGTGATTGAAGTAAAACGTAGGATTCCTTAGAACGTAGTCGTCCCCTCAGAGAGTGCTTATATTTATGTGTGTGTCAGGAAATGTAGGGGTGTCAGCCATAGTATGAATGATATGCACATAATGTGTAAGAGTCAGTCTAGTGTAGCAAATACGTTTTCTTTGAGGGCGGTGAACATCTACCTTCCCAGGTGGTTGAATATACCTATGTGGATGCTATGGGATATGTGGAGTAAAACCTGTGTGTTACTGGTGTGCATATAACGTATACATGCTCACAGAGCATGTATACCTGCATGTATGCAAGGTGATACTCGAATGAAATTTCGTGCGTTAACTAGTATGCAAGTGGACTATACATATCCAGGACAAGTAGACTGTAACCTTCTTTACTTGTCCTTTTGGTACGATACCACTATGCATGCAAAGAACCATGGGGTCGCAATTCCCACTAGATCAAATTCACTCAATGGGTTTGTGAGCCTCGAAAAAACAGAATCCGTTCTAGACAATTTCACACTGTAAGTATTTTAATCATTTTTAGTGGCTACCTAGTATCAATAGTTCAATGGATAAGACATTGAGATACTAACTGAAAACTACCGGATTCAATTCCTAATTTGAATATTAACATTATCATGCAAGTATATTCAAATTATCAGTCATAAAGAAGATGAAATAAACTTTCTGTATTTCATTATTAACTAAAACCTATTTGTTCTAGAACATTATTATTAAAGATTATTTTATTTTATAGACCTTAGTTGACAATTTAATCTATCTATTGGGCAAACAAAAGTTGTTTTCATGGAAAAAACTTTCTATTTATTTTTATGAACAACTTCGTGGATTGGTTGAAGTTAGACATTAAAACCGTTGGGTGCCTGCTCAGTGGTCTAATGGTTAAGTGCTCGCGCGCGAAGCCAGTAGGTCCTGGGTTCGAATCCCGCGGAGGGGGGGAGCAAGATCGTGGATGTGCACTGCTGAGGAGTCCCATACTAGAACGAAACGGCCGTCCAGTGCTTCCAGGTTTTCCATGGTGGTCTAGCTTCAATTGGCTCATGATTTCAACTTGTGATATTATTATTATTATTTCCCTCCATTAATGGCACTATACTGTTCATTTTGCTTACATTTAGTATCAACACAATAAGATATCTACACTAAAATTACTTCCTAATTTGTTCTGAAAGGTAGACAAAGAAGAAAAAAAAGCTTTTTATTTCTATACACTTTCAAAGAATCACCATCATCATCATCATTATACATTACAAATAGAAGAAATGAACATAATTTTTCCTATGTGAAATAAATTAGATTGTTAAACAATGATGTAGTGTTCTTTTTTTCCCATTTCTTTATACTCAACGTTTTTATGTTGCCATGGTGATGTATTCTAGCTGCTATTGAAAACATTTCATTTATTTAGAAAGTTGAATATTATCATATTGTACGATTGAGTATATTTTGATAAGTAGTACATACTTGTCAATATATCTGATATATGGACATTTAGGATACAGCTGGACGATCTGGACTTCGCAGATGATCTGGCCCTTCTATCCCAAACGCAACAACAAATGCAGGAGAAGACTAGTGTAGAAGCAGCCTCAGCAACAATAGGTCTCAATATACACAAAGGGAAAAGCAGGATTCTCCGATACAACACAGAATGCACCAATCCAATCACAATTGACGGAGAAGATTTGGAAGATGTAAAAACCTTTACGTATTTGGGCAGCACCATTGATGAACAGGGTGGATCTGATGCAGATGTGAATGCGCAGATCGGCAAAGCAAGAGCAACATATTTACAACTGAGGAACATCTGGAACTCAAAGTAAGTGTCAACCAACACCAAGATCAGGATTTTCAATACAAATGTCAAGACAGTTCTACTGTATCGGGAGGAAACCTGGAGAACTACGACAGCCATCATCCAGAAAATACAAGTGTTTATTAACAATTGTCTACGCAAAATACTTCGGATCCGTTGGCCGGACACTATTAGCAACAACCTTCTGTGGGAAAGAACAAACCAGATCCCAACGGAGGAAGAAATCAGGAAGAAGCGCTGGAAGTGGATAGGACACACATTGAGGAAAGCACCCAACTGCGTCACAAGACAAGCCCTCACATGGAATCCTCAAGGCTAAATAAAGGAAAAGAGGAAGACCAAAGAACACATTACGCCGAGAAACGGAGATAGACATGAGAAAAATGAACAAGAATTGGATGGAACTAGAAAAGAAGGCTGAGGACAGAGTGGGTTGGAGAATGCTGGTGTGTGGCCTATGCTCCATTGGGAGTAACAGGCGTAAGTAATATTTAATATATATCAGTTGGTTTATCTAAGTTTTTCCTAACATATTAAATAATCTGAAAGATTTTCCTTTTTTTTAAAAAATAGTTGAATCAATTCATGAATCAATGGAAATTAGACATTACCACCGTTGGATACCGGTTCAGTGATCTAGAAATTAAGTGTTCGCGCAGAAGACTGAAGGCCTTGGATTCGAATTCCTTGTGCAGGATCGTGCATGCGCACTACTGATGAGTTCCATAGTGGGACGAAGCAATCATCCAGTGCTTCCAGGTTTTTCATAATGATTTAGCTTACGTCGACTCATGGATTCAACTATTACAAAAATTCAGACATTTCAATAGTCAACCTTCTTCATAAGTCGTATTGTAAGTACTACAAGTAACACTTTTGTAATGACTTATTAATTTATTATTCAAACAAAATGAGAATATTATGATTGAATTT
Organism: Schistosoma bovis; assembly: GCA_944470425.2. Classification (NCBI taxonomy): domain Eukaryota; kingdom Metazoa; phylum Platyhelminthes; class Trematoda; order Strigeidida; family Schistosomatidae; genus Schistosoma; species Schistosoma bovis. The sequence goes on from OX103955.1 coordinate 39,825,921, forward strand.
GATAAATTGATAAAATTTTGATGGAGTTTTGTTCTCTGAGCTGGATGGTTTGGTCGTGGAGCTTTCATCGTTCTTCTGAACGACATCATCAGCACAAACTTCAGATAGAAGTTGTGCAGATGATGTCGTTCAGAAGAACGATGAAAGCTCCACGACCAAACCATCCAGCTCAGAGAACAAAACTCCATCAAAATCATCCACCTGAGCTACAAATCTTCTCCACCATCTCAAATTGATAAAAAAAGGTCTAAAACTAATCCATTTATAAGTAGTATGAAAAATATTGAAGCATAACATTAATATTATAGGGAATACGGTTTAGATTATGTTTTGTTCTAAGTTAATAAAAATGAGTTACAAATGGTATGCATAACTTGATTTTGATGGACTAAGTGAATTAATGATAAGATACTCCGAAAGAATTGATCTTAAATATTGACCCGAAAAATTGGCTTCTTTTTCTATTGAGATATGTTTATTTTAAAAAAATGACCAACTATTAACCAGTAAGATCATAACCTACCTGTCAGGTGTTTTTTTCTTGTTCTTTGTATTAGTTAGATGGTTTTTTTGAATAGTACAGTTTCTCTTGACTCAAACGAATTCTTCAAAGGTTTTGTTACAATACTTGTTTTTACTGGGAGGGGGTAGTAACCAAGTCTCAAATGAGATAGTTCTCACCGATGGTATCGATAGAAAATCGTATTAAATCAAGTTAAAAATCTGAACCATTCGACTAAAATTGACAATCAAAATGTAACATACTGGTTTTCCGAATGTGTTGTGTTGTTCATATATGCTTCTATTTCCCGACGTAATGTGTTATTCGGCTTACCCCTTTTCCATTTCCCTTCAGAATTCCAAGTTACGGCTTGACTCGTGATGCAATTTGGTGGTTTCCGTCGTGTATGTCCTATCCAATCCCATCGTCTTTTCCGAATTTCTTCTTCACTTGAAAGTTGGTTTGTTCTCTCCCACAGTAGGTTGTTGCTGATGGCGTCCAACCAATGGATGTTGAATATCTTGTGTAGACAACTATTTATAAATACTTGTACCTTTTTGATGCTGGTTGTAGTAGTTCTCCACATTTCTGCTCCGTACAGTAGAACTGTCTTGACATTCGTATTGAGGATTGTGACTTTGATATTGGTTGATAGATAGTTGTTTTGAGTTCCATATGTTTTTCAATTATAAAAATGCGACCCTTGTTTTGTCAATTCTCGCCTTTATATCTACATCTGATTCTCCTTTTTTTATCGATGATGCATCCTAGTTACGTGAAACATTCCACATCTTCCAGAATTTCTTCATCAAATATGAATGGGTTAGTACTTTAAAAATAAGTTAGTTCTAAAACTTCTTGAATGATTTACATTCACAATTCTTCTAGGAATCGAATTCATGAACATTAGATTGTAGTGTCGGTTGTTATGTTAAGCCCATATACCTTATTCTAGCTTTCGGACAGCCCAGTCTGTTCATTCTACTTGAGTCACATTTTGACCTTATTAATTATTCCCTTATCAATCTTCACTGTTTTTATATGAGCACGTAGGTGTGTGTACACTTCTTATCCCATTACTCACCACATGTCTCTAACTTATTTTTGTTTAACTATAAATATTGATTAACGTTTGACTAAAGAGGAGTTGGCTTACCCGCCATCTCCACTGCTCATCGTTTCTCTTCTATCTATTCTATTCGCTTCATATATAAAATATATGTATTCACAAGTCCATTCTCGTTATTTGACTTATCTAAATCCGTTAATGACTAATGCAATTATATACGAAGATAGGCAATAACAAACATTCATACGATCTACTTAGAGTCAGATCCACGGGCCACTAAATTGAAGAGCCTATCAACAGACATTGTCCAATCTAAATGACAATGAAATAAACGACCCCACAAGGATATTCAACATTATATATTTCTAATTCTGATTTCTTTATAACATGATCTAATCATCATTTATTATCATTCATAAGATAAATGGGTCTTTTTTAAAAAAAAATATTCAAATTTAAACAAAATTAATTTACACATAGAAAAGAATCAAATTCATGATATAAACAAAAAAAAATGTCATGGATTCAATTAGGTGTTTTATTAAGATAAGAGAGAAAAAAGACTATCTTCATTATTCATGAAGATAAAACTATATATATATATATATATATATATATATATATATATATATATATATATATATATATAAATGGTGGAGAAGGCGAGATAACCGTCTATCAATTAAAGGATGAGTATACTGTGCGACAGTTTGTTCTGTTCTACTTTACGGCTGCGAAACATGGCCATTAAGAATAGAATATACTCGTAGTCTACTAGTATTTGACTACAGATGACTTAGATATATTGCTCGCATCTACTGGGATCACTGGGTAAGTAATAGTGAAGTTAGATGAAGAGTGATGAAGAATGATAGTAAATCAATTAGTGAGGTTGAAAATCTTCATCGACTGAGATGGTTGGACCACGTGTTAATTACTTACTTACTTACGCCTGTTACTCCCAATGGAGCATAGGCCGCACACCAGCATTCTCCAACCCACTCTGTCCTCGGCCTTCTTTTCTAATTCCATCCAATTCTTCTTCATTTTTCTCATGTCTATCTCCGTTTCTCGGCGTAATGTGTTCTTTGGTCTTCCTCTTTTCCTTTGTTTAGCCTTGAGGATTCCATGTGAGGGCTTGTCTTGTGACGCAGTTGGGTGCTTTCCTCAATGTGTGTCCTATCCACTTCCAGCGCTTCTTCCTGATTTCTTCCTCCGCTGGGATCTGGTTTGTTCTTTCCCACAGTAGGTTGTTGCTAACGGCCAACGGGTCTGAAGTATTTTACATAGACAACTGTTAACTAACACCTGTATCTTCTGGATGATGGCTTTCGTAGTTCTCCAGGTTTCCTCCCGATACAGTAGAACCGTCTTGACATTTGTATTGAAAACCCTGACCTTGGTGTTGGTTGACAGTTGCTTTGAGTTCCAAATGTTCTTCAGTTGTAAATATGCTGCTCTTGCTTTGCCGATCCACGTGTTACATATACCTAAACATCGCTTACCACGACGTGCAATGTTGACTAGTGTTGGAGACGATTGGAAGAAAGTTAGGGGTTGATAAATCAAAACATGGCATCACTCTACAATGTCACTAACGTCTGGTTTGAGCCAAATTCGTAGATGCAGATTATTTGATTGGGATCAGCATAACTATCATAACCAATAGTTGGAGACTTTGAATGACATGACTCAGAATCAATCACAATGGTGGAGGTGTATACACAATTACTTTATACGTTTATTTCTACGAACTAATCCATTCCCCCTGTATTACATTCTTACAAACAATCTTTCTTTTATATATTTCTACCATTGAAGTAATTAGTTCTATGAATTTAGTGTCGATGTTTTTGTGGTAATGAGGTGTGGCAACCTGGACCGATGCAAAATATATGTAGTTGACTGATTGACTGAATGATTTGATCTTAAGTGGAAACTTATGAAATTTCCAAACTACGAAACAATTTTCCAATGTCTTTTTTTATTATAAACGCTATTCTAGCTGAAGCTAATTATCAACGACACTTATCGTAAAATTAAACTTTTCAATACAAAAAAACAAAGTAAATAATGAATTTACTTGATATTGTTTTACTTGAATCTTCCCAATGATGTTTAGGACTGCAACAGATCATTCTCTTATTTGTATATGTGCATGCTGTGCATAGTGCCTCGATATTGCCCTAAGTTACAAGCATTATAAGCAAAGACGGGTAGTGGCTAGCAGTGGATTCCAAGACGCATGTTTAATCCTATTTGGGACTCCTCAGAGTTGATGTGTCACTTTGGGACTTGGACCGCGTTGCACAAAGAAGTGGCCATCAGCACTGATGGCGTTTGAAGCGAACGGTACTCTGTTCGAACTCCAGAGTGAACATCAACTTTGAGATGTAGGTACATTCACCTGACGAGTCACAAGTAAGACAAAACGCGCGTCCTGGATTCCATTGCAAGCCACTATCCATCTTTGGTTATAAAGTAAATGATCATTTATCTAAACACCAGATACCTATTAACATAGGATTTCATAAATATAACTCATGAAAAATGATGGTCTACCTAATCAAATAAATCTGCTTTCTAACAGCCATTTTATTTGCAAGCAAACAGCTTTTAAAAAAGTGAGTTGGATAAATTTTATAAATACCAAGTTCTAAGATAGATTCAATGCTAGTTCATAAGTTAAAAGGCTGAACAATGAGTTATCCTGATAATTAAAATATAATTTCATTGATTCATGAATAATCTACAAAATCCGAACTTGACAAATATTGATGTCTTAAATTTATTGAATCATGATTATTTTGTGTTAAACATTTCATGTGTTTGAGTAACTTTCATTGTTATTGATCAGATTGGATCTCTGGAACATTATATTAATAATTTGGGTTTTGTAAGCAGCGACCAAGCGATTGATCATTTACAGCTTACACAAATTGTCCTCCACTGTAACAAGAATGAACAAGAATTTTACTGTCTAAACTTAACTACTGACAGATTGTTTTTAGTCAGATTTGATAAACAATCACTCCCAAATGCCTTGGTAAGGTCGAGGGTGGGGAAAGCCGTCCCTCCCTCTTGGGATGCTCTAACATGGTTACGCGTATACAGCCACTGCCAGGGAAGTCCTACTAACTGCCTTCTCCTAGCAGGGCTATTTTTTACGAAATTGAGAGGACAGAAAGTGAATATCCGGGATCTACGTAGGAGAGTTGTAAAAATCCGATTTCAAACCATTGGTGCACATAGGTTTCACGATCCTAAGGGAACAAATGGTGTATGAACTTATTATTGGTCACAGTGTACCATAGAACTGCATCTCCTAATGTTACTCTCCTACCTTACAGATCAGATCTTCAGGTTAAAGGCTCAGTGAGTGGCCCTCATAAGAAAACCAGCTGTTTCGGTCTGGACTCACTGAAAGTATCCCAGCCCTCACACAAATCATTTGATTTTTGTTGCTTATATAGTTCGTGCTTCCTTGTACCAATGTTTATATGTTTAAATAAATAAATATTCAACTCTATATATCACTAGTTAATTTGTAATGGCTAACTAACTATACAAATAAAAATTTGTCCACAAGCATGAATAACATATGAAGTAACATTCTTATATTATAGATTTTCCACCATTTTTTAATAGAAGAAATGTAATTTGTATACAGAATTCAAACTTGACAAGTGTCAGATTATTTCATTCTAACTTATTATGCAGTATCAATAGTTGAATTCATGAGTGATTGAAGCTAAACCTGGAAGCATTGGACGACCGTTTCGTCCTAGTATGGAACTCCCCAGCGGTGCGCATCAACGATCCCGCCCCCTAGCGAGATTCGAACTCCAGGTTTTCTATGGTAGTCTAGCTTCAACTGACTCATGAATTCAACTATTGAAATTACTAAAATCTTCACAAAACCCCTTCTATTATTATGTAATACTTGTTACTAATGAAACTTTTGAGATTTAAGTTTAATACAAAATTATCGGAATAGTAAATGAGGAACATTATACAACTCATTTAATTTAAATAAAAATTATGTCACAATACAATTCATAATCTGGTTATTTGTCCATTCAAAATTTGAATAATTCCGATATTGTATCTTAGAGTAACATATATAAACGAACAATATTGTTTTTGATTAGATACTCATCAGGTTTTACTCTATTATACAGTAATGTATTCATATGCATATACAAAATGAATTAAACCAATCAAGGTAATTTATGAGTCAATGATAACAGTGGAATAGATTACATAAATAAGTGAAAAGTACAAATTGGTAGTGTGATGACAAGTGAACTAGTTGTGGTTAGAGCTATAAAGGCTTGAATCAATGTTACATAATGAGAAATAGATCAATGATAGACACTAAAATAACATTTACTGATTGAAATCATGAGTCAGTTGAAGCTAGATCACCATGGAAAACCTGGAAGCACTGGACGGCCGTTTCGTCCTAGTATGGAACTCCTCAGCAGTGGTCATCCACAATCTCGCACTTCGCGAGATTCGAACCCAGGACCTATAACATTCACAAAAACCATAAGATTACATAATAAGAAGTGTTCAGATAATTGAACCGTGAGGTGTATAGTTGAAGAAAGAAAAGGATGGGAGGAGGTGAAGAAAAACAAACGAAGAAAGAGTATAGAAAACAATAATAAATGAAATCATTTATTAACGCCAAAGGAGAGATAAGGATGTTACAAATTTCATAATTGATTGATCACTGGTTGGCGATCAATGTCATGCGTGTCTAGTCCTTATTAGTGCAGATCGAATGCTATCGACCATGTTGCAATGCGGCCACTAGTCTAGGTGACTCGACATTGCAACATGGTCGATAGCATTTGATCTCCACTAATAAGAACTTGACACACATTAAATTGATCACTAGCCACCCAGTGATCAATCAATCGTGATTACATCTCAGTCATACATGAGGTCGGTTGCGGCCGCATAGCTCAGTGGTAACGTTTCTGACTGTGAAGCTGGGTGACACGAGATCGAATCTGTCAGGGAGCACCAGTTCCCTCAAGATTACAGGTACACCTTGCTGACGAGTGCCAAGTAGCACGAAACCTGTCGACTACCACCAACCACCATCTAATGTTGCGAATTTCTTATGAACACACGAACTTGGATTTGGAGGTTTCATTACCAAGGTTTGACTTAATAATTTCGAATAAATTGAGCATTGGGTAGATTCTTATAAACAAGATAATATATTTGTAATATCTCAATGAGTAGAAAAATTAGATTTTCTGATGTCTCTTGACTTAGTGTAAGCTCTTTCTTCAGAGAATAAATCAATAACCAAATCAAAATCAATCCAAGTTTAAATAGTATAAAGGAATAATGCAAGAATATTATTTGCGATCTGTCAAAAAAAACAGATCTGAACAAATCCTTTTAACTGATCGTAATATTCTTGCATTGTTCCTTTGTACTCTTTAAACTTTGATTAATTTTAACTCGGTTATTTGTTTGTTCTCTGAAGAGGTAGCTTACACTCAGTCACGAAACATCAGAAAGTCTAATTTTTCTACTCATTAGAATATCTACAAATATATTACTTTTATTTAAAAAACTTGGATTGTTAGCTTGAATTCCTATAGTTTCTGTTATTTGTAAGAGACAAGATTGGACATTATAAGAAAACTTACTTACTTACTTACTTACTTACTTACTTACTTACTTACTTACTTACTTACTTACTTACTTACTTACTTACTTACTTACTTACTTACTTACTTACTTACTTACTTACTTACTTACTTACTTACTTACTTACTTACTTACTTACTTACTTACTTACTTACTTACTTACTTACTTACTTACTTACTTACTTACTTACTTACTTACTTACTTACTTACTTACTTACTTACTTACTTACTTACTTACTTACTTACTTACTTACTTACTTACTTACTTACTTACTTACTTACTTACTTACTTACTTACTTACTTACTTACTTACTTACTTACTTACTTACTTACTTACTTACTTACTTACTTACTTACTTACTTACTTACTTACTTACTTACTTACTTACTTACTTACTTACTTACTTACTTACTTACTTACTTACTTACTTACTTACTTACTTACTTACTTACTTACTTACTTACGCCTGTTACTCCTCGTGAAGGAGCATAGGCCAACCACCAGCATTCTCCATTCAACTCTGTCCTGGGTAATCTTTTCCAGCTCTTTCCAGTCGTTATTTATCCTTCTCATATCTGCTTCGATTTCCCAACGTAATATGTTCTTTGGCCTTCCTCTTTTCCGTTTCCCTTCAAGATTCCAAGTTAGGGCTTGCCTCTTGATGCAGTTTGACGATTTGCATCATAAGAAAAACTAGTAAGAATATTCAACTTGTATGTTTTTTTTCTGAAACTTATTTATGCTTAAAGAGACAGAGAATAAAAAGAAAAAACCTCTTTTCTAATTCGATATTTTCCAACCAAAAAAAAAGAGAAATACATTTCAACTTTTCTAAATGAAAGAAACCCCATTGATTTTGTTTCTAATCCATTTCGATAAAGCAAACAATAAGTTCCTTTCTATAAACTATAAAACAATCTTAGATGGTATCATAATAATCAGACATTTTTTTTAATGACTTTGATGTGTTGTATTGCCGAAGTAAACTATAAAAGTTAATGTACGGAATTTGTATTTCATATCAATATTAAAGTTATGAAATTGTAGCTAAGTAAAGATCAAAGAATTGATGTATTCTAGTTAGGCGGAATCTGTTCCATCTTATATAGATATATATAGATATAGATATCTTGACGTTACACTTTGATTCACACTAAATTGTTGGGAATGATTAATTTTAGCTTGTTTTCAATTTTATAAAGACTGTAAGTTACTTTCGTGTCAAATGATTATTTATGAATTTTTGATAAGAAATCAGTCAGTCAGTAACAACGTAGAACTTCGTACGTACGTACATCAGTTCGAGTTGCCACACCATATTGGCACAGAGATGCAATGGTCGACTCAAATCCCGTAGTGGTAGAGGTAATAAGAGTATAAGCAATAATCGGGAAAATTAGTGTTTGGAGATGTGAAATAAATTTAGGAAGAGAAAAAAAGAGACAAGGAAGAATAAGGAGATCAAAATTTGGGAGAACACAAAGAGTGTATGCACATGCACCATTGCAAACGATTTTGAGCCATGTCAGTCAGGGTCTCTAGCCATCGGTTGCTATCATCTCGCGGTCCCCATCCAGGTAGTCTAAACCTACCAACATGATTCAGTCCACTTGTGAGTGACTTCATGGACTTGTGCCATGTTTCGGTCTGGCCGCCACTAGCTCTCTTCCAACTTACTCTTATACCACTGATTTGATAAGAAATGAAAGAATAAATTATGATTCTAAACTAACTACTGTAACTAATGATAACTAACCAGATGTTTACTTCAATGAATAAGATTAGATAAATAAGTATCATCTACAGAATATCAGTGAAATTCTTCATTTACATGTAAATAGTACATATAAAGAATAAATCTTATCAGACATCAATCAGTCAGTCAGCTACAATATAGGACCAGCCACATATATTGCATCGGTCTAAGTTGCCATACCTCATTAGCACAACAACATCAACAGTAAATAAATAGAAGTAATTACTTCAATGGTCGTAATATATAAAAGAAAGATTGTTTGTAAGAATATAATACAGGGGAAAGGATTAGTTCGTAGAAATAAATGTATGAAGTAATTTTAATCTCATTGTTTAAGGGAAGACAGAGTGTGCATACACCTACACCATTGTGATCGATTCTGAACCATGTCAACCAGAGTCTTCAACCATTGGTTATGATAATCATGTGGATCCTAATCAAGTAATCTGCATCTACCAACATGGCATACTTCAAAATAAATCCAAATGTTAAGTAAATCATCTTCAAAATATCAAAAGCAAACGTTATACAGATAATAAATATTTTTATGGACATAAATTAAAAGTGTAATACAATTCAGTCAGTCAATAACTACATATAACTTTGTACGTACGTACATCAGTTCGAGTTGCCATACCACATTAGCACAGAGATGCCGTAGTCGTAGAGGTAATAAGAGTATAAGCAGTAATCGGAAACACTAGGGTTCGAAGATGTTATTCAAGGAGTATAAGTCAGTGAAATAAATTTGGAAAGGGAAAAAAGTGATATGAAGAATTCAGAAGACTAGAATTTGGGAGAACACAAAAAGTAGATGAACCTGCGCCACTGCAAACGATTTTGAGCCATGTCATTCAATGTCTCTAACCATCAGTTACTATCATCATCAGTTACCTAATACCCGTTTCCTATTAACTGCCTTACTTATCCGGTGGTCCCAGGACATACGAGCAACGTTTCGAAGAAATCTATGATCAAATACTAGTAACCAACGGATATCCTCTACTCTTACCGGCCATAATTCACTGCCATAAAGTAGGACGGAACGAACTGCTGCGCACTGTGTAATACACTTAATCTTTTGTTAACTATTTACTTGTATATTTTAGTGGGTTTACATCAAATATTTCAATTTATATCTTTTATCTATAGTAATACTTAATTAACTTTACAGAATTTCAGAGCTATCAAATTAGAAATCTACGGGATTTCACTGAAATCTATATGACGCGCGCCTATGTACGAGCTTGTACACATTGAAATTCATTAAGCCCTTCAGCAAAGTGTTTCTTTTTAGAAATAAGTCATTTGAGAATTACAGTGATAGTACTTGCCTGGACGATTAGTATATGAATTATAGAAATCAAAGCAAAGATGTTTGTAACAAAGTATTTTATATATCAGGATTAGTCCACTGATTTGTGATAAATATTTCTTTTCTTTTCCTTAACTTACACATATAACGAAAGTCAGACGTTTTTCTGAATCAGTTAACTTTAAAAGTTTAAACATAACTAGAAGAAATCTCTTAAAATATTATAGACGTAGTATATTTAGAGAACATCATAGTTTTTGTTCTCTAGATCTGTTGAGGATGCTGAATCCTCGAATGCTACACTTAGGAAGAAGCCAACGTTAAAGTTCATACATTCTCATTTAAAGTGAACCTTTTTAACAGTGGGGTTCATGAGTCAATTCAAGATAAACCACCATGTAAAACCTGAAAGCCCTAGACGACCTTTTCGTCCTAGTATGGGACTTGTTAGCAGTGCGCATCCACAATCCCGCCTCGCGAGATTCGAACTCAGGACCTCCGGTTTCGCGCGTGAGCGCCTAACCTCCAGACCACTGAGTCGGCATCCAACAGTATTAATGTCCAACTTCAACCAATGCACGAAATCGCGCCACCATGCAGTGCTTCCAGGTTTTACATGGTGGTCTAGTTTTAATTGACTCATGAACTCAACTATTAAACTACTACAAACTCCACAAAACTCCTTTCTGATGAACTTTGTTTATAGAATGAATATTTTTATTAATTTACTAAGAATGAAGTCAGTTTGCTTCACTTTCAATGCATCTAAATTGTTTTTAATTAATGAACTGTGATTTCGTGTTTAAGTGAAGACTGTCTAACTTAATAAAACTTACAATTAATAAACATCAAATTTAGTCGGTACGAATAACTGAATTTACTGAATTGTTTATTAATTTTTCTTCTCAGGTCTTCACTAATACATCTTCTTTACAACACTTCTCTTGGGGATTATAGTTGAAATGTTTTGTATTGTTCATTCAATCAATTCAGCTAGCATAGATTCCATTCTGTAATAGACAAATTTCATAATCATTTGTAATTCGGAAATACAGTACTCAACTTCATCTCAACTTGCAACAAGAACATAACACTCAATATCTACATAAAATTAAAAAAACCCTCACTGTCGGAAATATTAAACAGATCATTATATGTGTAAAAATACCAATGATTAAAGTGACATAACTTCAAAGTTTTTCAACGTAGTTTGTTTCAGTGTTCAGTCAATAACCGAACATTATTACATTAGAACTATTACAATAAACTGTTTGACTGAGGAGTGTAGAGACAAATTCATTTTGAAAATAGTTTACGCGACCTACCGATGTCAGCTAGAAAACCCTTTGGACTTAGTAAACACCATAAGCAGTTCATAACTGAGGACGCTATTTGGTTGTTTTTGTTAAAATTTGAAAATATGTGCATTTTTGTATTGATTGTTTGAATCTTCCCATTAATATTTAGGATTGCAATTGATCAGTCTCTTAATGGCATATATGCATCCTGTGAGGATCGCCTCAATATCGTCTTAAGTCACATGCATTATAAGCAGAGATGGATGATGGCGATGAACTAGAACTTTACCCCATTGCACAAGCCCGTGGCTATCAAGACTAAGTAGCCAAGTGGATAACGCGCTAGCGTTTGAAGCGAACGGTACTGGGTTCGAGTCCGAAGGTGAACATCAAATCTGGGGTGCAGGTAGATTCAGTTAAGGAATTCCAAATAAAACGAAATGTGCATTATGAATCCAACTTCTAACCACTATCCATCTTTGTTTGAAAATATTTAGCAAAGAAGATCACTGAATTCCAACTCAGTTGTCTAAATGTTATACACTTTTCATGAGGCTTGTAGAATCTAGGTCCCAACTCTAGAGTGGGATTTGGGGTAAACTCCAAAGAAATTGTAGGCCTGAATGCGACAGTTTTTCGGTGTTTTCTCAGCCGATATAAATCTGTATCGGAAAATGTTTTCAAATAAAAGTATAATTATAATAGATTAATTAACCGATCAACTACTATCAACACTGCGAAGGTAGTCTTGTACACATTATCATTCCATATATAATTACTTGGTGAATCGTAGAAATCCATACAACAGCTAGTTATCTACATCTATACAACAACAAATATTTACTAACGGAAA